>JAEDXX010000031.1:600000-955000 GCA_021725515.1 Epicauta chinensis
GAAAATTGTTGTACTTACAGCTGGAAGAGCAAAAAACGATATGGCAAAAACACTAAAACATGAAGCAACAATTTTTCCCATCCATGTTCTAGGTACCGTATCCCCATAACCGATTGTTGTAACCGTGATAACGCCCCACCATAAAGCATCAGCATAACTTGAAAAATCACCAGTATTCTTACCATCAGCACCGACAGCATCCTTTTCAGCTAAATAAACGAAATAACTGCTGAAAATCAGACCCAAGAATCCAATATACAAAGTCGTTATTAATTCCTGAAAAAATAAATAAAATAAAACAAATTTTCTATTTTTATACGATTCAAACAATCGCCCAGAGACGAATTAATAAACCGTATAGCGCAATCATTTGGGAGACAGAAATTGTGATCAATAACGTGCGAATAATTAATAGGGATTGTTTTAAAAATACCGACCTGTCGGTGAATGAAAACAACAGAACCTAATAGTCGCCAAGTACCACCCTGTCTGTCCACATGCAACATACGTAGGATTTGTAAAAAACGTATACCACGTATTGCGGACGTTGCAAATACTTGACCATTCGAGCCGAGTGTTAATACGACAATTGATGCTACCACTACAATTAAATCTATAAACCAAATATAGATAGAAATCAATAAAATGTTATTTGATTTGTATATCGGCTCACCTATGATACAGATAGGCTTCCGGATGAATCTTAATCGGCCCCAGAAGCCCATATATTTGGACCTACATCCAGCTGACCATAGTCTAACTAAATATTCAACACCAAAGAAAACAACCAAACATATTTCCTATAACAAAAGATCCATTCTGTTTGTAGAGAATGTACAGTTGACTGGTTGGTTAAACAATATACGTTTATAGAGGACGTTCAACGACAATGTCAATAGTTGATTTTATATGCAAACGTATTATAGACATGGTTGGATGATAGTGAAAACGTAAAAGTCGATGCAAATCAAAAAGAATGGCAATAGGAAAAGTTAATATTTGTGAGGCAATCAATAATGTCAATATTGAAATGAAAATAAATCATTATTGTAATAATGAATTGGTTTGTATAATACTCACCATCCAAAATAGTGTTTCATTGGCGAAATTTGAGTAGGCTTCAATCGTTGATAAAACACTGAAGATTAAACAAACGAGCACTAACATAAATCTGCAACAATACAGGACAATGTAATCAAAGATTAGTGTTGAAATGTGGAAGGTAAAAAGCGATAACAGAGGTAGTAAATAAAAGAATTTTAGAATTGAGAGTCGAGCCAAACGGGGTGGTTACGGGGAAAAATTCGGCCAAAAAAAAACAGAACGACTAAGATATGGATGAGTACGAAGAAGGCATTATCTCTGCACAGTTTTAAGCTCAAGTCCACAACACATTAATGCTCAGAATAGACACTCTGAAGAAGTTAGAGCCAGTTTTTTTATGGCAATCACTTAGAAGGAACAGAAAGTATCTTCGACGACGGTTTGGAAAATCAAAACGAAAGGAGTTCCATTAAAAATACGGTCAAATAGCTCCTAGTTTTAAAGATAATTGGATAGAATAGAGTGAAAAGGCTGTACTTCTTACTTGGCGAAATATGCAGAAATATACGGAATTAATTGTGCAATACGATCGGCTTGCAACGGATCTGTTATTTACTCAGAATCAATAATTCGAGACAAAAGTTTTATCTACGGAAATCCTTGGAAAGCAATGAGAATATGAAGGAAAAGAAATGAAATAGCTACTAATTTGAAAGATAAAAACATAGTCTAAAGGGAGAAGAATATGCTGACATAAGAAGGAGAAATTTGCGCAGCTGCAAATAAAAATCCGCAACAAAAATATTCGGAATAAATATTGCAACTGATCAGCTATTTGCTCAGGCTATAAAGAATTTAGGTGGCTCCAACCAGTTTTCTATGGCAATCACTTAGAAGGCGGAGGAGATATCGTTTACGAAGATCTTAAAAAACAATGAGAATAGGAAAAAAGATAAGGCATATAAATATATAAAATGCGGTCAAATTGACTTTTAATGAATCGTCTATTTGCTCAGTTATTGATGGCAACCGCTTTGAAACATCTGGAGAAATTATTTATACAGATGCTGAATAGGAGATTGGAGTGTGAATTATATCGATGGAGCTGCATGATTTATTTATTAATGTAATGCTGAAAGTAGGCGAAAACTTGTGGCAAGGACGATGAAAAACCGACTTCTACGAGATACCGTTAAAGGCAAAAGCATAGCAGCTTTTTACAATTTTCAATGGACGTCTGCGAATCATTATCTTTACAAAAACGAAAACTTTTTATACCAACATTCGAAGAGCAATAATTAGTTAATTATCGTTGTTATTCTATGGATGTAATCCTGTTTTTGTTCCGCACAGTGTCTCAAAACCGAACATTCAAGTTTACAAAAAGATGTGATTTCTACAGGAAATTGTTGAACCTTTGAGTGTTTCATTTATGTTTGTATAAAATAATCTCTCGTAACGAAGGTATCAGAAGTCTATTCAAAGAAGGAAAGTTTCTGCAGCTGCGACTCGTTTTGGTTCAAATAAGCCGATAACTGTTCGATAACGATGTTTTTCTAAAATCGCACTATTGTAAAGCATTAAAAAAATTATAAACATTGAAAATGGAAAATTTCAACTAGTGGATTAAACAAAACATAATTTTGTACTTATTTCGAGTCTATTTTTTTTTTAATAATTATTTATCAAGAACAAAACTAGCCCTCCAGGCAAACTTACTTTCGACACTCCTCCCCGGAAAAATAATAAAGAAAATTTAATAATAATCCATCAAAGCCAGGTAACTGTCTGCTTTGCTCTGAACTCGGGCACGCCAAACAAATCAATCGTACATTATGATTTATTGAAAAACTGACTGTTAGAAATCATTCAAACGTTTATTCAAGAAGTCACGACAACTTTCAGTTATCTGTTGCTGACAGTTTTTTTGCTTGTGTTCGATCGAGGTTTGATACTACATGACCTGGAGAAATATTTGGAAACGAGTGGCAGGCACACGATATTTTTTCTATTCGACTCATTCACCTTTCAATAGAGTTACATCACCAATTTGGTGCTCCCTCACCGGTTGTTCAAAATTAATTAGTCGACGATTTACACCCGAAATCTGTAAAGGGAAATTGTCGCTCGGAAAAGTGCTAATCAAATTCGTATCGATTGTATAATGAGTAGAAAATTTTCCATAATGCGGTAATTTGTATTTTTCCTGATAGAAAAACAATCTGTATTTTTACAAGTAAACAATATGAAAATTGTACAGCAATTAACATCGATCCAGTGTTTCGTGTGTTTGTTGGAATAATACAAAAAAAGAGCGATGGTTCAATAAACTTATTCGTTAAAGCTCTCTCATATACAGACACTGAAAAAATTCATTTTCAGCAATTACAACAATACTCGTTCGTTTTCAAGAAGCGAATTGTATTTCGTTTGAATATAAACTCCTTGGAATTATTGTGATTATTATGGAAAAATCAATTATTCAGTAGGTGTTGTACAGTTTAACTTATAAAAATGTTGGATACGATAGTTTTTAAAATAAAAACACATCTACAAAAGAATTGTTTTAAAAGCAGAATGAAAACGGAATTTTTATTACATGAGGCGTTTTTTTTTCTGCTGTATTTTGCCTTGAAAATTGAATCGATAAATGTTTTAAAGTTTTATCGCAATTGTTGCACCAACTTGGATAGATTTAAAAATACACAGAGGAGGATTCCTACAGCAAATATGTCAAAATTCGATTTTCGTTCGACTTAAGGTGTTTCATGGCAACTATTTAACGATAATATTTGTTTAGTATGTTTGTATTTTTAATCTATAAAACACAATGAATCCTCCTTGACCTTTTCTATATCAGCTGGTGTCCATTGTTGGTAGTTGTCCACATGGATCGATATTAAATGAATTGTTAGTGGAAAAACGTTAACAATCATAAAATATTCAACACTACTTCTTGATGGATAAATGGAGAATTTGCAGTAGCATTTTTTCTTTGCAATGTAAAATCTTGGATTAATTAACATTGTAATGCCGCAGGAGCTCAATTTTTACAGTCCCGAAGGCAGGAAATAATGGTGGAACACTTTTCAGACTGGTCCAATATCAAATTACAACCTAACAGAAACGTTTATTAATTAACTCTCAATAATAGCGGATTTGTAGAAGTTTCCTCATAGTTCTCAAAATAATGATTGATAAAAGGAGCTGTAGGGCTACAATTGCGTCTGGCTTTTCCCATTAAACGACCACAAAAGCACCATTATCTTTATGTTTGATCAGTTTTTTTTTTTGTTCCTACAAACGAACCACAATAAATTCGAAAATGGATCGCTGATAAATTTGAATATGATCGATTGGGGGGGCCTCGTGTGGGAAAACGAAAAAAATACAGTAATCGACACAGGAAAGGGTAGGAAAAATGGACCGGAACAAATTTAAAAGCATTGTCATTTTTTACAATGTTTCCTCGTTACTACTATCGATCGACTAGCAGAATATTTGATAGTGTTTAGTAGATGGAACCTACAATTTTTTCAGAATTACGGCAACTATTCCGTGATCGGATTTTACATAGAATTCGATCTGCCGCGGAATTCAATGATTGGCTCCCGGCAGATGCAATTCCGCTTCTTACTCAATTAAAATGCTAATAAAAAATTGCTGTAAAGTTTGATTTAATTAGGTTTTACTGAAATCAAGAGAAAGCAAATTTTTCAATTTTATTCGCTAATATCCAGCAATTCCGAGTTTTTCCAATTGAATTACTGCCGGTGCCAGCTACTTATTCAAATGATTCTCTCGCAACATCTTTAAACCAACGGAAAATTCTTGTATTAATTACAAGATGAAATACGATAGTGTTTCATGCCCCCTGCTGTACGTAATATTTCACAGCTTCTTTGTTCGCCAATACACAACCGAAAATAAAGTCTGAATCGCAATAAATCTTTCAGAGAATCACCTCATCCATCTCGATAACTGTATAGAACTAAAGTCGGGGGTATTTCCTCAAAAAAAGCGCATTACACAATGGTGAATTACAATCGAGTCAAGGCTAGATTTTGATACACGAACATTACATAATTTACATAATATTTCAGTGGTCGAAGATGAAGGCAAAAATACAATCGGTCACGTCAATAAGCGATCTCCATGCTATATTCCCATTATAATTAAGATTAATGTTAATGTAGATGTTGAGATTTGGTGGATTGCAATTTTTTCGATATAAATAGAAATTGATCGTTTTTCTATCGTATATGGAAAGGGAGAACTCATCTAAAGGATTAGCAAATACATGAAATTATACGGAATATAGTTACGCTTATATTATAATATAGTAGCTTAATACAAGCGAACTAATTGTACTTGAAATTAATTTATTCCGTTTGTGGAAACTTACAAGTAATGCCACGAAATTGTTCTTGATTCTCCAGGATAAATACCTGGAATAATTAATTTATAGGAACTTATGTGGTTAATTATTAAATTCGCTTTTTAATCAAATAAAAGCGTTCGGAAGACTATTATTCGTTAACACGAATAATAAAGGTCAAATTTAATGTAGAAACTGTCAGAGTTAATTGATCGCCAAACAACAATATCATTAATTTCAACTATTTTCCAGGAATAAATGCAACGTTTGCAATAATTTGATAAATCCACAAATCTACACCGACTCCCCACAAAACAACCAAAATCTGTAAAGATTGATCGAGTTTGGATTTACTAATTATAATAATAGTTCGGTATCTAACAATCAAAATTGTTATCAATACGAATTATTGATGTTGAAGTTACATAAAAAGTTCATGATCAAGTACCAGTTTAATTGTTTCAGAAATTTTCTACTATTTGCCTGTAATCGTGCCATAGATATAAATTTTCTAAATGATAATAGAGCAAAAACACTACCACCCTATTGTCACGCGATTAGACCATAATAAGAACAAAAAAAAACACACATAAAAAACGAATCCACTTTTAAAATTCTTTTGTTATTAAGCTAGAAAAACTCACACGAAACTTACACAGTAAAATGATAAATAAAACACAGCCATCCACCGGGATGTTCGAGGAAAACGTACGTCCGTTCCTGGCATGTTTTGCCCTTTTTATGATGGAACACATATTTCGATTTGAATGCTTGATCAATTGGTAAATAGATTGGATAGTATGGATCTGGTACACCTTTTGGTGTTTCCGATGTACCCTCCACCACATCATCCACATCAATATCATCTTCGATCACATCCTTCGGTTGTATAACATCTTTCGATTTATGGTGGCGTACGAAACGTTGTTTACGTTTCAATGGTGTTGGTACACGTTTATGATGGGCATCACTGAAACGCGGCACACGATAGTGGTGGTTCCGGATGCGTTGCAAGAATGGTAATCGTTCGGAACATTCTTCATCATCTTCACTCGCTTTATACCTTTTAGTATTGACGGTGATTATTGGTTTGTGTGTTTTTCGGGGCGGGGGTTGGTTTCAAGACGTATTGAGACTGGTTGAGAAGGTTAAAGGTCAAAAACGTTGCGGTTTTATTTCATATTTTAAGTTTCTATGCACGGTTTGTATTAGTTTAAATTAATTTTGATTGTAGTGTTTGTATTGTAATTCCATATACGTCAAAGCATTATTTATGTATTCGTGCATAATTACATTGCACAACTCTACAATAACTTTATTGTTTGATTTTTATTCTTCTTGTAAATCATAAATGTGTACAACGATAGACACAATAGGAAAAACTAAACTATATAGAACAAGGTCGGTGTGTTTTTTTCGGTTCAATATATTAATGAATTATTGATTTAAAATTACCGTTCTCCCTTCGTCAGTCAACCAATTTCAATGTCTTTGGAATTCGTTTGATATTTTTTTTTGTCTGTTTAGATCGAAACAATTACCTTGTCTCATCATCAACTGTATCGCTAGTAGTACCTAATAGTTCATCTTCAGAAACTGGCGTTGTGCCGCAATTAGTATCCCGCGTTTCTAATCCTAGATGGTTGACAGGACTCTTGAGCACACTTAAAACAAGATCATCACCACGACTACTCTCAACATCTCTACCACTCTCGTATAGTGTCGGTGATGGTGGTAATGGTGATATACGATCTGTACCACCACTAATCAATTCCTCATGAACACAACTCGAATGCCTGCGATTGCCGCTTTCAAATAAATGCCCATGTGAATGATTGCCAGTGATCGGTACTAGACTCAATTTTCTTGATGTACGATAGAGACTTTCCTGTTCGGACCTATTCATGTCGCTGGTATACATCACAAATGACAGCATTTGAATTGAGACCAGGAGGCCGTGACGCCGTCATACCATCAATACCATTATTGTTATTGTGGCACCGCATCACCGTCGTTGTTGTTGGTGTTGTTGTGATGGTAGTAATCGTTGATACCATCGCTTTACAATTGCATTACAATCACAAAACATTTTCAATCACTATTTCCCATTTTTTAGAGAAATTGTAGAAATCACCACAGAAACACACACACACACGCACACACACCTCACAAATTATCGACAAAACAACCCCTAATCAGTACCTGTATGAGAAACGAACGTGAATCTAACGGCGCGGTTAAAAACCAACTGTTGGTCATATAACAATACTCAGCGCACTTGCACAAAACGACGTCGACGTCAACGACAACGCAGTCGATGACGACGGCGGCGGCGACGACGCTCACATCGATCTAACACACGGTACACGAAAATCAGGTAGGTCGACGTTGAAACCGTTCCAGTTAGTTGGCTGAAAACGTAAAAAACGACCCGCTCAATAATAATTAATTACCATATTTCAAATGACTTTAGAATTATCATAATTAAACCGTAAATTGCCCCAGAAAATAAACGATTTTCAGCAAAAGCTTGACCTAAATTTCGTACAATAATCATCGAACAGATGGCGCTTGAAACTCCTGAAAAGGTCAACTAAGGCGCCATTATTTCATCACTATTACAATCATTGCAAATTATCCAAATTCTAGCGGATTTCGGTTAGAATTCAAAAATATTGTAGTTCTCTTAGAAACCAACACCATCTATTGCCACCAACGAAATTAAGTACTTAAATTTAATGGAAAACTTGTAGAAATCAACCCGCAAATCCCCCAGGGGGATTTCAACCGAAAAGCATCATTTCAGAGTTGCGTCGCGCTTAATCCACCATTAAAAATTAAGTCGAAACAACGACAAAGCGAAAATTCGAGTACTTACACGACAATATGATAGACGAAACATTTCCAATTGTCGGGCCGTTCGAGGAAATTGTAGACTTGCCCTTGGAAGGTGGCACGGCCGGCAATTTTCCGATGTTGTCTGGATGCATAACGGGCCGCTTCACCCCATTTTGGTGGACTTTCGATAATTAATGATGCAGTATTCATGGCTTGACAACATGTCGTTGTTGTAACTGTAAAGCAAACAAAAATGGACGTTTTATTATAGACCTATAAAAATTATAGGTGATAAAAGTACAATTTTATAGAGAGATGTGTTAATAGTTTTTTTTTTTGATGTTTTGTTTTTGTAATAAACTGACCTGAATCTAGAGGCGTTTCTAGAAGTTGTTGTGAACTGTTATCTGATAACGGACTCGGTTGTGGCGTTGGATTATTAGCAAATTTAGCTATAGTAACTGTAAGTTGACTACGACTACCTGCAATCAATCGATTTAAACGAAATTGCAATTGATACAACAATATTTAGATGGACTTAACTCTAAATCACAACAACAAATTACGATAGAAAAACCACAACAACAACAACACAAAAGTATTTACCAGGATTGAGTAGTTTTTGTTGTTCATCCAAAGCCATATTAAAAGAGATTGAAGAAATTCCCAAATACGTGTAAATAGAGAAAAATAGCTAGCATGCCACACAACTGAAATAAAATAATTATTACTACTATCGAATTGCTTAATAATAACAGCGAAATAGAAATAAATCCTCAAATACATGCAGAATTACAACAGAAACAACTCGAGTTTTAATTGGAATTCGTAAAGTTGAATGGAGCCGTTTTAATGCCAGCTGAGACCGATTACTGTGGAGAATGGCACAAGAATGTGGATGATAAAAATAAAATTGTAAATAGGAAAAATTAATGGGGTGTTCTGGTCTAGAGGCACGAATTTTAGATACTTTTTGAAGTGCCATAAAAGTAAGGCAAACAATATTTTTACTGTGCATTTTTTATCAGATATTTATTAATATTTCAAGAATACCTAAAATAAAATAAAAAAGTGAAAAAATTTAAAACTCAAAAAGTTATCGGCCGATAAAGTGGGGGGGTCTCAAACAAACGGCATGATGCGGTGACCACGATTCCAACCCTCCTAGTAATTTGAATAAAAAATAAATAAAAGATTATTAATCTAGAGTAATGCCGCTATCGTATGAACTAAAAGAGTTGAAAAATTATTTTTTTTCAAAAAATGGCAGCTGTCTGAATAAAAATTAATTTTTGTACTACTTTTTTTGAGCTTTCCGAATTTTTTAAATATAGTAAAAATTCAAATTTTGAACTAAGGATAGTTCATACGATAGATAAGTGTATAGAGAAGACCCAGGCCAAATTTCAAGTAAATCGGTTCAGTAGAACTTCAAAGTTCCGCGTTGCGGCCGGTCACTAAAACAGCTATATCTCCGAAAATAATTTGAATTTTGAAAAATCCTCTCAAAGACACATTCTTAAAGGATTAAGCTTTCAAAATATGAAAGAAAAAAAATCGATTTTTTCAAATTTCTAGACCAGAATACCCCCCCTTAAGAGAACCAACCCGGCGCATCCACCATTATTCACATATACACACATGGACGCCTTCTCATTTCTTCCATTATTTTCTTTATTGAAATCTATAGATTCTCGCTTGTCTGTTTCATAGTTGAAGAGATCCTCATGAAAAATTACGTTGAATCAAAATGTACAACGTATCGATTCGTGTCTCTATGGAATGCAAATATTTCACTCGGGTAAGTTTCATAAATTCTCTCGTACATTCTGATTACACACCACCAATCTTTATTGATTTCACATTAAATTCTGTTTAAGATTTACATGATTGAATTATACTGATGTACGATGTATAAACACATTTGACACACCGGTTGATAACGTTGTAGAAAATTGGTTGTAGAAGGAAAAGCCCCTGATGAATCCCTTACAAATTTTTCGTCAATCTAATGGAAAAGTGGGTGATTTATTATTGATTGAGAGTGGTTTTCCAGGGTGGATAGATAGACGTGTATTGATTCGTCCGTTTTTTGCAATTTTCTTCTTTAAACGTTCTAAAACAACTCGTAAATACGTTGCTCACTTGTTGGGAATAAAAGTAAATAACTTTGTTAAGTATCGAGTATCATTAGAAGCCGTGAATTGTGTGTAAATAGAAAGTGTGTTCAACTAAAGTGGTTGATTTTGTTTCTCAATTTAAAGACGTTTAATTGAGAAGTTGTGTTATTGATTTTTTTTTAATAAATTACAATTGGCACTAATTAACGGTTGTATGTAGAATCAATAGAAATGTTTAGTTTAAATGGGACGATATTCTGATGTAGATATATACAATTTGTTTAATAGTTTCGCGTATCGATCGTTAGAACAATTCAAATACCACCATTTCCTGGATTAATACGAAAGAAGCACTTTACTAATTCATATGAACTATGAATACAAATCAATATTATAAAATTATAGTAATACAAACATGTCTCTCTTTCTATTTCTATCGCCTTCTGGGTTGATATTACTTTAATTGCTTTCCAAAATATCTCTACAACAATTCCAGCCTGTAATTAGCACTTCATGTATATGTTACTGTGAATGTCCGAAATTTGGTGAATGTTGACATAGACGCTTGGTGTATGTCCGAAATATTTGCTAAATACCCTTATTTCTGAGTTAGGGCGGTTACTATGATGCGCAGAATATATTTCAGTTAGGTTATTTTTAATATAGATTTAGGTAATCTGCCTAATATTCCCCACTTTATCTACATTGGTTTCTAGAATCCCACTTTCTAGTTACACCATCAGGTATGCAATTTAGGAACTTTGAAGTCTTAATTTTGTATGTGACGCGTAGCGATGCAGAATTTGAAATTGTTCATCGAAAGTCCGAATGTACAACAATGTAATGAAATATTTCGGACATTCACCAATTTCGGACTTTCACAGTAACATATACCGGGTGTTCTTTCTAAATATGGACAGCTGCGGATCTCCCATTAGGCGTTAACTAAGAGAAATAAAAGTCCCAAGAACGTGTACATCTGACGATATAAGGAGGAGGGGGTTCTTCTTATATCGTCAGATGTACACGTTCTTGGGACTTTTATTTCTCTTAGTTAAGGGCTAATGGGAGATCCGCAGCTGTCCATATTTAGAAAAAACACCCGGTACATGAAATACCAAATTTGCTGTATTTTCCCTCGTGCCTTGTTTTGTTTCGAATGTGGGCGGTGGAAATGTTCCCAAAATATCATTGTTTTACAGGTATAGTGCTTCGACTGCCGCCAAAAAAAAAACTACAGTAACGCGTTTGCTGCGTTTCTATTCTTTCATTCAAGCTTTAGAGCGTAAAGACTCAATTTACTGTTCGCTTCATCGTTAATTGTTCTTCTCAAGTTGCTGATTTTGTGCATCAAAGATTAAGAGAGTGTCTCTAAAAGCGGGCTCGGTTTCGATTTCTTAGGACAACAGATAGGGTGAAAAAAATTTAATAGAAAATTAGGAGCTGTATCCAAGGCAGTATCAGAAATTCCCAAAAAAAAGCATTCATAGCACATGACGACCTTTCAATTCCAATTCAGAGAGTTTTGGATACCCACGGCCGGACTCGCCTGAGGTCTGTCACTCTTTCAAATGCAATACATACAGGGTGGCCAAACTATCTAGGTGCACAGAAAAAATTTCGTCATCGCCTACTATTAAAAGTTGTAAATACCACCTACCCGTGTAGTAAACCTGTCGATTTCGCCTTTGGGAACGACACCCGTTATCGTAGGAGCTTCGCTACGAAATGCCAAAATGTAATGATTTTCCGCAAATTAAGCATGATTGATGCAGGCCCGTAACGTGTCTGAAAAAGGCAGAGATTATTTATTATAATTTTTTTATTTTATGTTTTCATTATTTTTTATTAATTTTGTATTTTTGCTAAAATATAAATGAAGGCTAAAGACCTTAGAATAGATTGATGTAAACAAAAAAAACTAATTATTATTCTTCCTTTAATTGCTGTCCCTCGACATGTTACTTGCCGGTATCAGTCATGCTATGTCGAAGAAAATCATTATACGCACAATGAAAATAGAAGATGTTTGGCATATTTTTGGTAAATTCATATATGCCACAATAAATGATTAAGGTTGGGTGAGATTTACTATCCACCAGGATACTTTGCCCACCCTGTGTTTGTTAAAAATTTGATAATAATTTTTGTTATGTGGAACAAATTGCCACAGAAAGGGTATAGACACAACAAACGCCTATTACTGGAAGCTCCGGTAGGTGCCATGTATTCAAATGGATTATAACCATTATAACATAATGACCGACTCACTGGTCGGCAACAAAATGCGAACACAATAAAAACGTACGACAACGACTTCATCCATCGGCGTTTTTTTATTATTTAAATGATAAACAGCAGAGTTAAGCAGTGTTGCCATATCAAAATCTAATAATTTCTAAAAATTTGATAGATTCGGCTGGAATTATATAGAGGAAAATTCTCATTTTCATGCAACATAGAAGAATGAAATGCTACAAATTACTACCTGATTTATACAAAAACATTGAACATTTTGGAAAAAGTTTTCTGTTAAAACATTACATGAAATTTAATATCTGGCAATAGTGGAATTATGTATGACGCTATCGGCTACTATGAACTACCGATCACTACTAACAAATGTGACCGGCAACAAATTAAAAAGATTAATCAGTATTTTCCATGTTAAAACATATATGAATCTGCTTCTGCCAGCTTTCATTGTGTACGCCCTAACCAGACCTGCGACTGCTCGACCTTGAGATGTCATCTTACTTGCAACTGTCCGCGTCAGCGTTTGTTGTGTCTGCACTCAAAGATGGGACCAAAAATCATTTCTCATTGTTTTAATCAAACAAAAATGAACAATGACAGGACGTTTTTGTGCTATCCACCGGTAGAAAGAAATCATTGTAAACGACCTTAGGTGTGGTAATTCCTAAAAATATAAAACCTTTTAAGTTGATTTTAGTGTACACCCAATTTTTTATTTTGCTATTCAACATAATATTAATAATAAAGAAAAAACTTTAATATTCTGTTTTTAGTAGAGCTATTAATTAACCTTTCAGTGAATTAATTAAATTGGAGTTAAATTGTCGATTGTTAGTTACATAGACAATATAGCATAAAAAAACGATTTTAAAAGCTTTCATAATTTCAACAAATATAGAGATTAATTAATTTATTGTTAAAAATCAACAGTGAATTCAATTACACGTTGATTTAACGATCGTACACACCAACGCAAAAAATTCGCAGCGAAAAAATTGCGATAGTTGTATCGACTTGTGAAGATTACATTCAGTTTCCTGTAACTGCGACAAGACTAGTCCTGCAGCTGTTACAAGACCAGGGCTGTTGTAGGTACAGGACTCTGCCTGTTGCAGCTGTAAGGCTAGTCCTGTTGCCACTCCTAAATTTGACCATTAGCTGCAACAGGATTAGTCCAGTTGCAGCTACAGTCTGCGCGTTGATGCGGCCGAAAATAAAGTCCTGTTACTGCTACAGGACAAGGGCTGCTGTAGGTACAGGACTCTGCCTGTTGCAGCTACAATACAAGTCCTGTTGCCACTCCTAAATTTGACCATTAGCTGCAACAGGACTAATCCTCAGCTACAGGCTGAGTCTTGTTGCAGCCAAAAATAAAGTCTTGTTGCTGCTTCAGGACTAGTCTGTAGTATTTACAAAAAAAATTTCGATGAGTTTTAAAATTTAATTGTAATTTGATAATAATAAATTACAATTAGGGGAAAGTTAAATTTTAAATATTGATTTAAATGTCACATGTACTAGTAGTCTTAAAGAGTCAAAAACTGAATCTTTTATACCATATTCTTCTAATTTAATTATTCTTGTAGCTGCAACAGGACTCAGCATGTGGCAGCTACAAGACTAGTCCTGTTGCTGCTACAAAATTTGTCCTGTAGCTGCTACAGGATTACTCCTGTTGTAGCTACAAGTCTTGTGGTGGTTGCAGTGTTGGTCCTGTTGCTGCTACAGGATAATGTTACAGGTCCACGACATGTAGCAACTACAGGTTTTGTTTTCGTGTAAATTTTCTTTTTTTTTTGTCGTGTTTTAATTAAAACCATTACAAAACATACAGAGGAAGCTTTGAGGTAGTATTTCAGCAGTATTTCATATTACAAATATAGTATAAATCGAGCTTTTTCCTCTTCATTCACATGTTTCATTTTATCAAACGTCCGGATATATAAAAAGTATTTCATTTTGTTGGATTGACGGTTAGAGTGCATTTAATTTGAAACTTGACGTGTTTATCGCGCGCCCCTTCCAAAACAAATAAGAAACTTTCGCTAATATAACTATCAACGGAAATTTAATTACGCCATCAACGGTGGGAGGGGTTGTTGAATTTTCGGGTGAAATTAAATTTGCAACTTCATTAATTTTTCAGTACGATATTTGGAGGGTTTACACAGCGATCAAAACTTCGACAATATTTCCAATTAATAGTAAATAGAAGATGAGATTGGACACACAGAACTGAAAAAATCAACCGCCCTTTTTGTTTGTGTATCTTATTTTGTTTACTCCCTAAATTTTGCCATTCCTAAAATCGTGCCTAGTTTTAAATCCAAAGAAAGTCTCCAAAACGATGAATTTTCACGTTTCGTTAGAGCCGATTGGAGATGGGTCTTTGCTGCCACTTCCGCTCTCGGTAATTGTGGAGTTGCCAAAATTGACCGTGCCTAATATTTGCTTTGTATTCTGATAGGAACGACAATGCATACGAAATTATGTGTTACAAAATGTAAACGTGATTATACGGGATATGTGGCTTTTATAAACGAAAAAAAAACTGGCTTTTATAGGACAATTTCCGACCTTTAATATTAAAATAGATCGTACAAGTATGATACGTTTTACAATAGGTCAAATGTTAATTTGTTTGCCTTTCTTTTTAAATTCTAATTTATTATGATTGATATTTTTCAACTCAAATTATCGCCAGTCTAATAATAAATCATGAATACAATGACATTTCGGATTTTTATTGTAATGAATGCATCAATAATATTATATGGAAATTATGGAATACGATATTGTAAATGTTGGAGAATGATAAATTTCCTTGGTATACAAATCTTAGACGACGATAACAATAAAACGTTCATATTACAATGATAATAACGTATTGTTATAACATTACTAATATAAAGTGGAATAAAATAAGAGAATTGCCAGTTTCATATCCACTTGTAAAATTACACAATACGGCTGATAATCCTGCAAACGACAAACAAATGAAATCGAAACCAGAACATTCGGATACAGTGTTTTTATAAATAAATCCACATGAGCCTGCTGTCACGCAACCGAATTACCCGTGAATAGAACTTGCGTAAGTACTGTTCGTAGAAACAGCGGATATTGGTATATTGAGACTGAAATATGAGCAGAATAATCGGAGAAAAAAAACTCTATCTAAACGAAGATTTTTTGGTGTAATTACGGGATTTCTCGTCACCATTACTAATTCTCTACATATATCGTCCATCCACAGTTTATGCAAATTGTGGTCGAGTTTACTGAATCACATCAGTTTTCAGAGGTAATCACCGCTTGACGCCCTATATTTTATTCACAACAAACCGATAAGGCGACGACTGCTCAATTTACCGTCAATTCGAGCCTTAAATTGAGTCTTTGGATAAGGCTATAATTATCTTGCAATTTGATTTAGTACATTCTGACCTGACACCGTATTCGTGTGAAAAATAAAAGCTACAATCGCTGAACTATGCATGATCTCCATAGGGATTAGTTCGTTGTGTTGCGTTGTAATCTTGCTGAGATACATTTTTTAGATGAAATCTTGTTATCTGAACTGCACAAGTTTTAGTTTACTGTACAGATCGATTTTTTTCTAGTTGTGTCGTCCTTCTCTGCGAGGTAAAGATAGCAGTTTTCGTCTTTGTTTTACAGTGGCTTTAATAAAAAATGCATATTGCCGTAAAATATTGAAACAATTCCGCTTACAATTGTTATATAAAATATTAATAAAATTTGAGCGTTCAGTAAAAATTTACGGCGCTATCCCGGCACCTCCACCATTCTCGAAATATTTCCGAACAAAAATTCCAATCAATCAATCAAACTTCCAGTATGTTACCGTATAAAACTCATTAAAACTTCAAGGCTTACATAAATCCCAGTTGATATAATATAAACAACGTATTATTATTGAATTAGAACTTTTGTTATCTATTCACTAAAAACTCTCTTGTTACAGAATGCAAATCGTTCATTGTTTATACGGACAAAGCCATCCGCTGTTCAACAACCGAATTCCTCATTATCTTTGACGGACAGCCGATCGATTTCCAAAGACTTCCAACAGAGAATCAACATCATAAATCTAGATCAATGGGGATCAACTCGAATGAATGTCACACAGATTTGCCAAATAACAAATAATATCAGGGTAGAAATTGTTCCAAAAACGAAGGATTCATGTTATAGCGTAACGGTTAAACCGTTTCCGTGTTCTACTGAATATTTAAAAAGTACCCGAAACTTTTTCTCGTTTGAAGTAGACAACTGAAAACATTCCGCTTTAGGTGGTTTCGACGTTTTCCACTAACTCGTCACACAATTCTTTAGAAATTCTAGTCGTTATCTAAGAAATCGATTTGTTCTTTTAATAAATAGTCGTTTGTTTGAATTAAAAAATCTATAATTTACAGAAATTGCACATCAGAGACTCATGGAGATTTGATTAGATTCAAGCAATTCCAGTAAATTTGCGTCTTATATTTAATGTAGAAAAGTCATCCTTTCAAGTTCCACGTTAAACAAACTTTACTATTCCTATAGTGGCTAATAATTTATTGACCTAGAAGAGGGTTGAAGTATAAACACTACAGTTGTTGCTGTCTTATTGTTGAATTAAAACAAAACAAAAAATCGAACAGTTTCGATTACGAATTGATTTGAAGCTGTTCATCAATCAATTATTAAAACTGTCCTTACCAATCGGCCACGTTAATAATCGATAATTACGTAATTCTAATCGAATGAACAACGTCAATGTAAATAGTTAATGAATCATGTAACATGTTGGAGAAAAGTTAATAAAACGGCCCTACATTCGGTCTAATCTAGCGTTTTATTGCACGCCACATTCAAAACTAGACAACAAATCAATCAGTGTCACAATTCTAATTAGTTTGCATATTAGCCAAGAATTAAGCGAGTATATCGGACTTGTAAGAAATGCTAAATATGCTATAATTTAAAAGAAAATCAGTTACCACATCAGATCTTCATATTGTAGAGAGATTCAGACGATAATTGATATGGAAAATTAAAATAGTTGCGATGTGTAATTTCCGCCTATTTAGCGCTATCAATCTCTCACATTTGTTTGAAATTAATCAAATTATTTTTGAACTGTATACTTTCCACTGCTTTCCACCACAACACAACAATACTAAATATCCACCACCACCACCACCACTTGGATAATCAAAAGTATTCGAGGCTGTGTGTATTGGAGGCGTGCGTGGAAATACCACCGCAAGCCGCCACTGACAGTCGTCTGGAATCAGTTGTACGTAAACGAAGCGAAATACACCCCCAATCCTCCACAACTGTATCTATATATTTATGCATGAAGAAATATATATATAAAGAAGATAGAAAACTGGAATGGTTTGTTATATGTATAGAAAAGAAGATCGATTTGTGATACGAATTGAGGAAACTTTTGGCCCAATTCCCTGTCGTTATTAACATTCAAAATTCGCGCTTTTTTTGAATTTTTTCTATAATAGCCGCGTTGTCAGATTGCCCCGATTAACTTTCAAATAAATCCGACAATAAAATAGTTTAATCTCCGGTAATTGTATGGAATAATTACAAAATGCCTTTAATTCTAATCAAATAATTGTAGAAATTATTGTAGATTATTTAAATGCGGTATTTTTGTTAATTATTGTTATTAGATGGTTTGACAACGTTGCGTGTCCAACTTAACCTCAAAATCTTAAGTGACCTTCATTATGTTACTTTTTAATTAATAACAAATTAATTACAGAAAAACAAAAATTAATTAATTACTTCTTAATAATTAGTAATTACTTCTTGATTTGGTGTAAGTAAGTAGTTTTTATTTGAGAAAATTGTAAAATTTTTGTAGATAATAGGTTAAAATGCTTATAATTGGAATTCTAATTAAACACAAATATTTGCTTAAATTCTAGTTAATTAATGATAAATGTGCCTGTTATCATTTATATTATGACATAATCTATAGAATTTATTAGTTTCTAAATGGCATATGTTTATTGGTTGATGATTTGATAACAACTTCTAATCGTTTAAACAAACGAAGTTCTAATCAGTTTTAAATCGACTGTTGTTCTGTTGTAGATCCTGTTTTGGTTGTTCAAAATTTTTCATTAAAATAATGAGAGTTGTGGCTTTAATTAGTGGCGGTAAAGATAGTTGTTATAATATGATGCAATGTATAGCAGCTGGCCATCAAATTGTTGCACTGGCTAATTTACAACCACATCGAAAAATTGAGATCGATAGTTATATGTATCAAAGTGTTGGTTATGAGGCGATTGATTTTATAGCTGCTGCAATGGATCTACCATTATATAAACGTAACACTCACGGTATATCGAAACAACAAGGTAAAATCTATTTGGCACCATCAATGAATGAGGATGGTGGTGGTGGTGATGATGATGAAGTGGAAGATTTGTTTAATTTATTAAATGATATTCGAAACGATATGGATATTGATGGGGTATCGGTTGGTGCAATCTTATCGGATTATCAACGTGTTCGTGTCGAGAATGTGTAAGTTGTTTTTAATGAGGCAATCATTTTGTTTCGATTCGTTAACACAAATTGAGTTAAGCGGCAAGAATCTTGAGATTGAGTCAGATTAAACAGGGTACTGGGCATCAGACAAATTTATCTGTAGTTCTATGACAAAATTTTCTATCAATGTGCCTAGACAACTGGGGAATATCGCTACATATACTCAAGCGAGTGGTACGATTATTATCGATCAAGCCAAACGGGCGTGAAGGAAATAGGACAAAACCAAAGCAATGAGTTCCTTCAAACAATTCTTTCTTATGAGTTTCTTGGAAAAATTAAAGACTATAAATAACATAAATTTAACTCAATTCTGTTGATGAACACAGGAGAAAAACTGAAAAATCGATTGTTGTTCAATTTTCATGTATTATTGGAGAACTGAATAAGTTTTCCAACATATTTTCATTTGAGATTATAGCTCATTAGCATTGGAAACAAATCTAAACATTTTCTTTTAAATGTTCAATTCTTTATAAAAAAAAATTAAAAGCGAACGATGCACAGCATAATAACATTAAGAGTCTCAAACAAAGATAGAAGACTGTTTGCTACTATAATGTTTTATGTACTATAATATTTCTGTCGTTCTATCTTTATCTTATACACTTGACACATACAAAATTGGCAATTAAAGTGAACCCATTGAAAAAGTCTACATTTTTTGATGCAGTGAAATGAATTAGATTTTTTTCTGTAGAGAAAAACTGAATCTTTTATAGTTGTAACAATATAGACACATATGCAAATAAAGACGTTAGACAAGGATGAAATATCTCTGCAACAACTCCAGGCTGTAATCATTTGATATACTGCGTGTCCCAGATAAATGTTTCACCTCAAATATCGAGTTTGTTTATGAATTGCAATGGAAAAGTATCGAAAGAAATTAGACTACAGTGTCTACACTTCAATTGATCGACACGATTTTCTTTCTAGCTATTTTGGAAATGCCATAACTTCATAGGGGAAGGGGGGCAAAGTGGGCCCCTTAACGAAAAAAATTATAATATCAATAATTTTTTTACGCGTTTATTTTTTGTAGACTCTTGATACATATTTAACATTATTATGCTGCGTCCATCGAAAATTTGGAGCAAAGTGGGCCCACCAAAAACAATTCATAATTGACATTTTGTATTTTTGTTTTTACAATTAATTATTAAATATTCAATAAACGGATGGTCCTTTTCACCCCTTATTATATAAGAAACTAGCGGACCCGGCGAACTTCGCCTCGCCCCAATATTGTGATAAAAAAAGAGGCCCGATAAATAAAAAATTAAGTTTTTTCACATTTTTCCGCAATTTTCCGTCCTTTACGCTAAAAATTTTCTATTTTTTCATTTGGTAAGGCATTAAGGAATAATTGCACACAAAATTTCATACAAAAAATCAATTTTCGATTTTTCCAATTTTCTGACTTTTGCGGAGAGATTTTCCGCATTTCGCATTTTCCGCAATTTTCCATGATTTACACTAAGAACTTTCTATTTTTTGATTTGGAAAGCCATTAAGGAATAATTTCACACAAAATTTCATACAAAAACTCGATTTTCGATTTTTCCAATTTTTCGACTTTTCCGGAGGGATTTTTCAAAATTTTCTTCCGTAAATACGAACAACTGACAACAAATTTTACAGAAATCGGCCCAGCGGTTCTCATTTTATGAATTACTAAACATTTTTTACACCATTTTTATATATGTATAGAGATTTCAAAAAAGTTTGTCCCCATATTTTTCTGAAGATTTGAAAATTTGAAGGGGCCCACTTTGTCTCTCCCTCCCCTATAAGGTCTCGGAATGAACCAAATTTCGAGTTAAAAACTATTTCAGATCAAAGACGTAACAATTAATCGTGCAGAATGGTGGAGGCGCCGGGCGATATATATTTTTTGAGTAGGAGAAATTTTTAGGAGAAAAAAAGAAACTGAATCTTTAATAGTTGTTACACTATACACACATAGACAAATAAATATGTTAGACAAGGACATTTTCATTTTGCGTTTACATGTCTGAAAGCATTATGGAAGGGTGTATTGTAGATCATGAGAGAGACAGAGAAAAGGGTCTACAATCAAAATTTTGTTGTATTACAAACAACTGTGCCTCTGCCTCAAAGACTCTTGGACATGGTCATTGCTAGTGTCGAGAAAATATTCACGTGTCAATTCAACTAAATTCTAGCATTTTTTCCATTTGTCAAATTAACATGCAAATTTTGTGCTAGACTGAAATCGTTGTCAGATGAACTTTCGACAATCGGTTATTGTCCTATTTCTTCCACCACAATTATCAACAAATGAAATCAATTTACATGAGAGGTCCAATCAACCCTATTACATACGTATTAGAGGCTTTTCAATCAATTAAGTAAATTAGTTCTTTAATATCGAAATAAAATGGATTCTATGATGATTAAAATCTACTGTGAATATCGATTAGAAATTAATAAATATTACAATTGTTTTTTTATAGTTGTATCCGATTAAATTTAATACCATTAGCGTATTTATGGCAACGCGATCAAAAGGAATTATTAAACGAAATGATCAAATGCGAGATTGATGCAATTATTATAAAATGTGCTGCATTAGGTTTAGATCCTAATAAACATTTAGGACGCACATTAAGTTCATTATTACAATATCTATTACAAATCAATGAGAAATATGGTGTTAATGTGTGTGGTGAAGGTGGTGAATATGAAACGTTAACATTAGATTGTCCGTTATTTAAAAGTCGTATAATTATGTGAGTATTTTCGATTCAAATCAATCATAGTAAATGATGGGAATGATATAAGCCAAATAAAAAAAATATATATATCACAGATTTGACTTGTATCGCCCCAATTAGTTATCATTTTTTTCTGTTTGAAATTGTTAACAAAAAAAAATTGTAGCGACGATTCAGAGATAATAATGCATACGAATGATCCAATAGCGCCTGTAGGTTATTTAAAATTAAATAAATTAAGTTTAGAATTAAAATTGCCACCATTAGATCTATCTGGCCGTTTAAATGGTTTACCATTGAAGAGTAGTGATGGTTATATAACAGATGATGGGGTAGATGCATGCGATTTCCTAGAGAATAATGATGATGATAGTGATAATAATGGTTAATTTTTTTATTTTTATTTTAAAACAAATTATATTTTTATTTTTCTATTTATTTATTTAGATCCACAAATTGGTGACTTATTATTAAATCAACAAATGCAAGTAATCAAACAGGCACCATTAAGTGTTCGAAGTACGAACGGTTGGTTATGGTTGGGTGGTATTTGTGGTGAATCTGATGATTTTGAATTGGCAATGGTACAAGCTGCAACAATTTTAAAGTGTAGGTATGCGTTAGATTTTTTGTTTTGTTTTACATTAATTTCATTCTATTATTATTATTATTATTATTATTATTATATAAAATAATTAAGACGAATTTTTAATTAATTTTCTAAAAATTTACTTTTCAGCTTTATTACATGAAAATCAACAAACAATCAAAGATGTATGTTCATTAACCATGTATATATCGGATATGTCTAGATATAATGAATTAAATAAAATCTATTGTGCAACATTCACATATCCAAATCCACCGAGCCGGGCATGTGTTGAAATACCATCGAAATATCCAGTGATTATTCAGGCATTATCATGGGCGCCCGTCGACACGAATTCTGGAGAACCACCGATTGAAAGGTTGTATTTTAAAGTTGAATGTGTCCCATAAAATAATAGTAAACGGTAGTAACGGTTGTAAAATAATATGACAATTGAACTAGATACGAAGACGATAAATGTCATCCAAACAAACACAATTCGAACCTCTGATTTGTAGCATTTTCATCTTTTCGAGTATAAGCGAATTGCTGTTCAAAACTGTTCCAAATCCATCGACAAGAAACTGAAAGTTTGAGCTGTTTTTTTTTTACATTTTGGCGTATCTGCGTATTTAGATAAGACATACAATTTCTCATTCTTTACGTATATACAGGGTAGACTTTGTCAAAAAAAAAAAAAAATTTTGTTTTTTTTTAATACATAGGGGAAGGGGGGGCAAGATGGGCCCCTTAAGGAAAAATGCTCATAATCTAATTTTATTTTACTCGTTTCACTGTTTTAGTCCCTTGACATAGGTATATTACGTGTTAATATGTAGCGTCGGTTGAACAATAAAAATTTTAAAATGTGGGGCAAGATAGGCCCCCTTAAAAAAATTGACTATTGTCGTTTTATTATTAAGTTTTATTTTAATTAACATGATACTGAAGTTAACAGACATTAGACAACTTTTATGATTTTAGTCAACAAATAAGTAATTCTAAAAATTAAAATTAAAAAAAAATGGGGACAAGATTGGCCCCCATATGTTTATAAATACCAAAAATTTTAGGAGGCCCATCGTGTCCCCAGGGACCCATCTTGCCCCCCCCCCCTACCCCTACATCTAAAAAGTTTCTTTAATAGATAAAAACACATCTCCTAAAACTTGAGCTGGATATCTTTCCCATTTAAAATACATTGAAAAAATTTTTTTTTTAATTTTCAATGTAAATCATCGAAAAAATTTTTTTTACAAATTTCCGTTTTAATTATCTTATAGGAAATTAAATTCTCTACAAAAAAGCTATCTTCCATTTTTTGCTCAGCCTTATGGTAAAAAAGTTAAAACCATAAATTTTTGTAATTTTCATTTTTTTCCACTTTTTTAACGCTCTGTAACTTTTTTACCATGAGGCTGAGCAAAAAAAATGAAAGAAACCTTTTTTATAGAGAATTTAATTTCCTATAAGATAATGAAAACGGAAATTTGTTAAAAAAAATTTTAGATGATTTACATTGAAAATTTAAAAGTTTTTTTTCAATGCATGGGAAAAGGGACCCCCCATGCGCCAGCTCAATTTTTATTAAAGAAACTTTTTAGATGTATGTATTAAAAAAAAACAAAATTATTTTTTTTTTGACACAGTCTAATACAGGCCTGTTTTTTCTAAGTATTACCACCTCAATCTCGTTTGTTTGTGAATTGAAGTGGAAAAGTATCTAAAGAAATTAGATTACAATGTCTATACTTCAATTGCGCGACACGATTAACGTTCTAGCTATTTTGGAAATGAATATCATGTAAACAAAGTTTTTTCTTTTAAAAATGTCTCATTTGCTGCTGAAAAGAAATTAGAACTTCTCTGGCATCAATAACCTATTCATTGATGAAAAAAGCCGACGTCAGAATTGTTTACGATATTTGCAATGAGAATGGAATATTTACAAGATCTTCTTTAAAAACAATATAAGGCCAATAGTATTTATAAACAATACATTCAAGTAAACAAGAAACAGAAATTCAATCTGTTGTAAAAATAATTATTCTCATGGTATTAACAACAGATAGTTGTTGTCTTGAATGTACTATTTCTAAATACTATTAGCCTTGCAATTGTTTTTGAATAAAATGTTGTAAACAATTGTAATAATGACATTCACATAGACATTAACCATTGCAGTCTAATTTTCCATTTCAAGTCACAAACGAGAGATTTGAGGTGGTAACACTTAGAAAAAAACACCCTGTATACCGGGTGTTTTTGTTAACTAAGAACAGTGACCCAGAGTTATCTATCTTCTTTACTATAAATAAAGATTAAGGCCAATGCAAAACGTACTTTAACGGTATATCATGTGATATCTCATATAGCTAGTGATGTTCGACAAAAACACCGCGTAAATAAGCTTTAAAATTGACGGTATAAATCTGATCGAGTGTAGCGCAACACATGACGTCATAAGAAGACATTACATATCTCAGTCTGACTTACCGACCCAGATGCAGTAAACAAAGACACGAGATATCTTCCTATTACGTCATTTAATTTCTAAATAATTAGATAAGACCCTTTAGAATTGTTACACCAACACGGGACACTCTGTAATTCCCAAATAATTAATCGAAATTAATTGCAGACATACGATACATGTTCAAAGCCGTTCACATTGGGCACCCGCCAATATCGGTCCATATAGTCAAGCTGTACGTATCGGTGAATTAATCTATACTGCTGGACAAATCGGTTTAGTTCCTGGTAATTTAGAATTGGTCAATGGTGGCATAAAGGCACAATGTCAACTGGCCTTACGACACATTTTGCGTTTGTTAAAAGCAATCGATTCTAATATGAATTTACGTGATGTTGTACAGGTAAATGATTTAATATTTTGCTTGCTGTTTCTCTGTCCAAAAACCACAGCGAAACATAAGGGCCAAATTGTTGCTTGGCACTCGAATAATCAATTAAATTTTAGGGAATCTGTTATGTGACTCATCTAAATTATATTGAACATGCTCGTAAATTATGGGAAGAGAAAACGAATAATGCCATCGTTGATTATGTGGTGGTAACGAGATTGCCTAAAAATGCCTTAATTGAATGGCACGTATGGGCGCATCTTTACAATCATCAATTCGAATGTAAGCCTCGATTACCATCATTTTCGAATACTTAAACGTGTTTTGATTTTTTAGATGAAGAAACGGGTAAATATGTTGATACGTTTTCGATATCGATTTATCGTCGTTGGAATTACGAAAATAATATATCTGCAATTGTTTGTTATGCTGATTTTAACAGTAATAATAGTACAGAACAAGATGATAATGTTGTTGAAATTAATCAGAGTATATTTATTGAGATTATCGATTATGTTTTAGAGAAATTGAAACAGGGCTCGAAATACGATAACGGATCAGATTCAATATATAATTTAACAATATTCTTGCCGCAAACGAAAACAATTTATCAAGACTCATTTTATGATTATATGAACGAATTAACAAAGATTTTATCATTAGTTTACACATTTGTACCAGTTTTGTACGTAAAAAGTGAGAATACGTATTTATCGATTTGTGGCTTTAGAAATCAGTAATTTGTCGTTGTTGTTTATTTTTAAATTGTTGTTTAAGTAAATATATTGTTTATATTGATTAAATCTACTATTTTTTTACAGTAAAAAAATTCTAGAGTATTAAAATTTATTGTGGTAATTAATGAGGACAGTTACAAGAAATACGAGGACTATGAAAAATTATAAATTAAAACCGTCTCATCCACAGTTTGTCTGTTTTGTTTTGTTTTGTTTTTTTAATTCTAATACACTACAAATTGATAATAAATTACTTCTTCTTCTTTTTCTTTTCACTAGCACCACCGCTACTATTGTCATTCTTTCGTTTCTGGTTACTCTTCGATGTCGGTTGTGTTTGTGGACCTGATATTGCATTACCACCACTACCACCACTCTTCGATGCCTTCTTTTTCTTTTCGTTACGTTCACGTTCCTCTAATTCGGCATTTTCACGTTCAATTAATGTAATCAACGTATTACAACGTCGTTGTAATTCCATTGCTGTACGTGATTTTAAGAACCAATCGAAACGGAATTGTGGCGATGCACGGACGGCAGCTCTTAATTCTTCATAAACATTCTCACGATCAAAACCCAATTTATGTAACATACACACCAAAAATCGATCCTCATCTTCCATATAATTTTTACCTTTATTTGTACCGTATGCAATACGTAATTGATGGAATGGTGCACGATAACGTGCCATTTTAGCATCTAGTGCACGTTTTATACTGGCACGACGTTGGATTTTCGTTTCGCCACGTTCAATTTGTGCCATAATACGATCAATATCTTGTAATTCATGACAACGTTCCCAAAATACAGCTGAATACTCCATTACTTCTTCAGGTGTTTTACCTTCCACATCTTTTGCAATATTCTCAATATCATCACGTCCATATTTCTCATTAGCTTTAATAAATTGATTAAAATCACGTTTACTCCAATTTGTAAAACCTTGTGTCAATAATTGTTCCTTTTCTGATTGTTCATCTTCGGTTAACGGTTCCGATTCATCGATTTTACGTTGTTCTTCACGTTGAATTTTGGCCGCTTCCGGTCCTAATTCCGGATTCTTTGGTACTTTATAACCTAACGTTTTACGATAATAATAAATCTCTTGATCTAATAATTCAAATAGACGTGGTGGAAAGAATTGGAAATCTTGTACAATTGGTTGTTTTGGTGGACGTGGTGCTTTTGGTGCTTTCGGTTCAGATACACGTAATGCCTCACGGAAATATGCGTCAACTGCATAATTTGCTTTACGTTCACGTTTCGGTGGTTCAATCCATGCTGATAGACCGATATTTTTCTGTTTCTCACGATAATCTTCACCTTCAAATTTATATACCGATTCCGTTGGTGCATCAACTGTAAAGTTACGTAATGATGATTCACCCAATGATTCCAATTTTTGGGCCAATTCAGCCGTCTAAAAAACACACAAAAATAATAATTAACAGAACTGGACATGCGAGTAATATACACATATAGATAAATGAAAGGTATATAGGGCACCAAGTAATGATTAATTATTAATTAATTAATTATGTTATAAGATTGAAAAATTAAAGAAATGGACAGATGTGTTTAAAAAATATTCAGCATACGCACAATCTTTGATAATTTGGTAGTGTTGTGCAGAAAATAACGCTTGATGCCCTACAACTTATAGCTAGTAAAATATGAATTTAGTCCGAGAGATAATTACAGGCCGTCGATAGCTCAACGGTTAAGAGCACTCCAACGCCCGTGGTTCAAATCCCGGTCGTCGGCTGAACATTTTTCGGACTAAATAAACTGAGAATTAAAATGTCCCTTAATCATTAATTAAATTATATCTAAAAGTTTAGGGTGTTTAGGGACAGTTTAAAGGAGTACAAGACCAGTGATGCTCAACCGTCCAAGGAGGCAGATCTTTTCGTCTTGTTACTCCAGTAAAAAAAGGCTGAATTTTCTGGTAGTTCACGACTAACTAAAAAGTTGGCAACGACTGGTTTAAACTGAGTGTTTTTTTTTAAGTAGCAATTCAAGGAAACTGAAGAGACTTTAAGGGAAATTTGAAGAGGACTTTCGTAGAAATTTAACCCTTTTAGTGCCGAGCGACAAAAGGTGTCTATGCGAAGAGAACCGGACGAGTTTTGCGAATTTACAAGGGTTTGGGAAAAAGTTCATAAAAACCAAACTAAAAATGATATTTATATAATTCAAAAAGCCACATATTAAGAATAAAATAGAGAAGAAGGCTATGGCGCAAACTTTTCAATATTCATTGAAAATCATACGAATAACATAAGTAGAAATCACCTTGAAAATATTAAGATTAAAAGTCATCGTTTCATCATAATTTATCATAAACTACTGAGTACGACGTATAGCGATTGCATTTCCAATTTATTTTGTAATAAAATTAATGATATTTGCACAACAAACACTGTGCGAGCGACAAACGGATTATCTGCTGCAAAACAAGTGGCATACAATGTACAAAAAGTCAAACTCAAAACAGTTTTTTTTAAATTCTTTTGCAATGAAATTAAATCATTTATAAATTTATTTTGAGACAAAGCTTTCTAGCAATGCGAAGAACAAGGTGGTATCACACGCGCAACGACCATATATCGTCGTCCGTCACTAACAGGGTCAATGAAGGTTTAAGGGTAGCTTTGGAGTCGTTGCGTTGCGAGTGAAATAAACGTGTTTTGCTGATAATACTTACTTTAGCTTCGCCCTTCTCGAGGATCGAGTCGATATCTTCATCGGTAATTTCTGAATCTTTGGATGCAAATACATGATTGGCCCCATGTCGTATCATATTTAACATTTCATCTTTATTTAATGATTGTGTTTTATTATCAACTAAACGTCCTTGTTGTATAACTAATTTATCCAAACGTAATTTAACTTCAGCCCTTTCAACAATTATAAATTTCAAACTATTATCCTCATTGTATTCATTAATTTGTCGTTGACGATCCTCATGTGGTGTTTGACCATCTAAACGACAATAATGATAGCCACGCCAATGACAATAATCTTCTAATATATCCAACATGCGTGTCATTTGTGAAAAGATTAATACACGTGAACCTTGCTCTTGTAATTTTGGTAATAATTTATCTAAAATTACCATTTTACCACAATTATATACGATATGTTCATCAGTTGTATATGGTGGGCCAGGTTCGGCACCATCAAATAAATACGGATGATTTGTACATTTACGTAATTGCATTAAAATATTTTGTAAACGCATCTTTTCAACTTTACCAGCACCATTAACAATATCAATATCTTTTAATAATACTTTTGTATACCATTCACGTTGCATTTTACTTAAACCAACATAAACTTTTAATTCTTTTTTCGGTTTTAATTTCTTTTCAACTTCCGCTTTTAAACGACGCAATAGAAATGGTTTTAATACAGCATGTAAACGTTCAACTAATTGATTATCACCTAAACATTGATTTGTATTAAACCATGCATCAAAATCATCAGCTGAATTAAATACATCCGGTAATAGGAAATTTAATAATGCCCATAATTCATGTAAATTATTTTGTAATGGTGTACCAGTTAATAATAGACGATTTGTTGTTTTAAATTCACGTAATATTTCTGATAATTTTGATTTTTCATTTTTGATACGATGTGCTTCATCAATTACCATATAACGCCAATTGAATTTTTTAAATACTGACTTCTCCTTCATCACCATCTCATAAGATGTTACACAAACATCCCATTCGCCCGGCATCATTACATCACGTATGATAGCATTCTAAATATTAATTAAACAATAATTGGATTAATTACAATTGATAATTGGATTGATTTTTTAACAATAAAATTAACCCACAACAATATAAGATATAAAAAATTATTTTAAAGTAATTTGCTAGAGGTGCATGCCAGAAAAAAATATTTGAATGCTTCAAAATAAATCATTATATACAGTGAAGGCAAAGCAGACAGGTTAAACAAACAAAACATCTCCCCTTTACGGCCATTTTAATGTATCAGCACCGTATATAATTTGTAACAGTTATGTTCTAACAAGAGGAAAACAAAATACAGTCGAACCTGGATGAGCGAGAGTTCAAGGGATCGCGATCTATTTTTCGCTTATAGAGGTTTCTCACTAACCCGTGTTTCTAGCTTACAAAGGTTCAGGAGAGGTTTATCTCTTTTAAAGAGGTCTAGAAAAATACAGCCAATAAATATCGATAATCATGCATGTATTGTATGGGTACTATTTATTAAAATAATACATGTTTGCAGATAAATGCTTGCAACAAAATACTAAAGATCTAACATTAAATTTACTTGAAAAAATCCGTTAATTTTTTCTGCGTTTTCTATTTCATATATGCAAACTCAGGCATTCCAATAAACTAAGAGTTCTTTGAAATTTAAGAATAAGTTATAAATACGTTTAACTCTCGCTTATAGAGGTACAGGCAATTAACAATCTCACTTACAGAGGTCCATGAGCTAAAAACGACTCTCACTTATATAGGTTTTTGTCTCTCACTCATAGAGGTTTTAGGGGGGTAAAATTACGGGACCTGACAATTACTCTCACTTATAGTTTTCTCGCTTATCCAGTTCTCACTTACACAGGTTTGACTGTATATATACTAGACCGATTCAAAATCCCCTCTTAAATTGTTTGAGGGCGGTGAAAAAAGATGCCTGTTAGAATTTGAGCCCTTAATATAAATATTTAGAGGTCGCTCATCGTGAATTTCGATTTTCCATTTAATTAACATGGGAAAAACCTTCTCTTGCACTTTATACTTTTATGGGAACAATATTTAGAAATGATTGAAATATATTCGCTCTACAAAACGAGTCTCTTGACGATTTTATTCAATGTTACAGTTGGATTAATGGTAAATTTTTACATTTTGAAGGGCTAAATATATGAAAATATTGTAAGAGACCCTTTTTGTAGACCGTTAAATTTTGTATAAGAATATATTTTAGTCATTCCGAAATATTATTCCCAACGTAAGGTATAAAATTTAAAAGTGCAGGAGAATGTTTTTCAAGAAAAATCGAAATTAGCGATGAGCAACCTCTAAATGTTAATACCAAGGGCTCAAATTTTAACAGGCATCTTTTTTGAGCTCCCTGAAACTATTCAAGAGGGGATTTTGAGGGAAAAAAATTTTTTCAATCAGTCTAAATTATATACAGAGCCGGACATTACAACTAGATATATTAGGAAAATCTAAGAAATTACAAATATCTAGGTAAAGTGAAAGCGATCTATTATTATTATTATCTATTAAATTCTAATTTCTCTTTATCTTTTTGCTTCTATATCTAGTCAGTATCCATTGCAGGTCCTCTCACGATAAATATTTTGAACATTAATCAGTAAATAGACAGTACTTGTTTTTATAACAAACACCAACATTCTGCTATAATACTATCGACACAAGAATAACTAAAGAGACAAAACTAAATCCAATGACAAACATTTCTAAAATAAGGACAGAAAATTTATGTTATAGCTTGTTTTCGAGGGGGTTACCTAAACTGGAGGACGGGGGATTATACTGACATTGAAGTGGTTTACCAATAATGTGCCTAAGAGTGGGAGAACCATTGGCGTCCAGATAAACACTACAGTAGGCTAATTGAAATTATATTATATTAATTGTTTATATACTTTGATGCGTTAGAACGTGACTATTACACAGTCTTATCGTAAACATTATAGTATTACACTTTACAACTGACACATCCGGATACACCTCCCTTGTAGTAATTATCAGAAACAAGCCATACAATAACGGTAAAAAATCGACAATTTCTAAAAAATATACAATTATGGCAAACTGAAGAGCTGTGTTAGTAATAAGTAATACCTGTTTGTACAGTATCGGATGTGGCAACTAGGCAAACTGATATAGATACTGATTTAGTCTTTTAGTGAATTAGCAAACTTTCTATTTTCTTCTCCATTTAATTTCTTTATTATTTCTAATTAATATACAATACTGTAGCGCTTCTACTGAGGAGGTAAACGAAACAAATTAAATAATTAACAAGTAAAAACATTGCCTTCATCGATACATGCACGACTAAAGGCAACAGACGAAACGATAACCTATCTAAATAGAAACGTATTTTTGTGGCTGTTTTATTTGCCAATACTGTATATCTTGGGTTTCCAGAGTGCAACCCACAAACCTTGTGAATGCAGTCCGTGACATTGATTTTTCTTAAATAATAAATAAGTGAACAGTAAAATAAATTATCAAACATTAGGAAAATTGGTCCACAAAAAATTTGGGAAATACTCTTTTAAAAAAACTTTATGCACGCCGTTGTGTACGTCAAAACAAAATGGTAGTAGAATAGCTTATAATCTCCTCTATTAATTCCAAAATAAAGCAAAAACTAGTAAAAGTCACATATGACGAATTGAGCATTGAAGCAAAACGCTACCGTGACGTAAATGGTACCTTAAAAACCTTTTCAATTCCTTTAAATATTGTGGTCTAATTTTATTGTTTTGGTGAATCTAATAAGTTGGCAACAATTCTCTATAAAACTTACTCTAGCCTCTTGATCACCAATCAGACAAACGGCACGTAAACTTGGACACCATTTCTTGAATTCATTCATCCAATTAGCTAATGTCGATTTTGGTACAATAACAATATGCGGTGATGGTGTATTCTTATAATGTTTCATAAAACCCAACAATGAGATTGTTTGTAATGTTTTACCAAGACCCATCTCATCAGCTAATATACCATTAATACCATTCTCATATAATGATATCATCCAATTTAGACCACGTATTTGATAATCACGCATCTCACCATTCTTTATAAAAAATGGTGATGTATCGAAACGTATCGTTGGTTTGGCTTTTGTATTACTTTCAGCTAATAATTCCTCATCTTCTTCTTGTTCGGTTTTGCGATGACGATGACTATTTTCAAATAAATATTAATATTATATATAGAAAAACAAAAATAAAAATTGTAACATACTCAGCAACTGGATCCTCTTTGATTTTCTTCGGACGTCCAGATTTCGGTTTTGTTGGTGTTTTCGTTTGATTCATGAAATGTGTGAAAATTTCCGTTTGTTTTAATAAATAATCGAAACGTCGTGAACGATCCGTTTCTAATTTCGTCTCGAAATCTTCACCTTTACCATGCGAAGATGTTGTATCACTTGATGATGCATTCTGGATCATTTTGATTTCAACGAAAAACAATGGTCAACGAACTGGTTCTTTTGTTGTATGTTGATTGAAAAACTTACCGAATTTTCACCTGTATCCGCTGTCTCACCACCTTCTTCCATTTTCGACATGTTTCTAACGTACCGTAATTCTTAATACATACAATTGGAATGTTTTATTGTTAATTATTAAGTGATGGTTTTTATCATTAAATTTATCTTTAAAAATAAAATAACGGCTTTATTGAAAGGCGGGAAAGTGATTTCACACAACCTAACTGCGCCGGAATATCACGCTAACTGTCAAAAAAAACGTTGAAAAACTAAAGTCTTACCAACCAAAATCATGACCACCAACATGACAATGATAAAATTACTATGAATTATTTGCACAATTGAATCGAACGAGCATTCGCTCAGCAACTCGAACCAGTATTATACAGTACAGCCAAATAGAATAGACATTGAATTTGCTACCAAAAATATAAAAAAATTACAAAAATCTGAATTGTACACACTTTTTTATGTGTAACAATCCCGATTAATAAAAATTAAAGACGATTGACGTCTTGAAAGTTGGCAAACCTGTTCATTCCAAAACAATTGCAAGTGCGTGGAACGCCACGCGTTAGAAGTGAAACTTCTTCGGTTAGAGCTGAAGTTCATTTTTTTATCGGTTTATTTTGTTTCTGTCATTGCCTGAAGGCTCGATTTTTCTGCACGTGTCTTTTTCTGCATTTCACTTATCTTAAAAAGATATTCGTATATAATTTAATTAACGTGAATAATTAATTTTTAAATACAAAAATCGTAAATCGCGGTAGGCCAGGAAATTTTAGTTTCGTTCTAGAGGGTGCTGTACATTGATCAATGATACCAACTGTGGACCCTAGTGTTTATTTTACACAGTTGGCGGAACTGTCAGAGAGTAGAAGCGACGCTACGGCAACGCTCCCACTCTTCCCTCTCAGCTGTCCTTTAGAGGGGAAAGGTTTCCCCTCACGGAGTCGCGCTTTTTCGTTACACTTCCGAACAAATTTACTACCCTACAGCGCCTAAAGAAGTTTCAAAACAAATATTTCAGCAATTGAGTCTTTACCAAGCAATTATTGTTCAGTGGATAGCTACTTTTATGAATATTTCTATGGCGACCAAAATAATAATAACCGAAACTCTAAACGACTTATTTAATAGTTGATTTGGGATGACAAAATATTTATATATAAAAATAGGGAATAGATTTGGTAACGTTGTTATGACTTTCGAATAATTTTGTTATCACTTTTTCTTTGTGAATCAATTTTATTCGCCTACACTGTATATGTACGATATTTTAGTGATTTTAGTTTGCAGGATTTGGCAGCGCAGCTGTGTGTACAGTCAACTGCTCGAGCAGTTGCGCGAGCAATTGAGAAACACATTTATTATTTGAGGTTAAATCAATGTCAATTTTATAAATTTCGCGATAAATTGCATTTTTTTTTTAATTTTTGCTACGTAACTCGCCAAGCAAATTACAATTTTTCTAATTAAAAAAAAATGGGTACGTATTAATTCGTTTTTTAGAATAAACCAAAATAATATAAATTCTTCCGATTGTAGTTGATTTATTAAAATTATCAAAAGATGAAATAAAAAATTTCCTAAATCGAATTGATGCGATATTATTTGACTGTGATGGTGTACTATGGTTAGGCAATGTACCAATTGATGGTTCGGTGGATGTTGTTAATAGATTACGTCAACTAAACAAACGTGTTTTTTTCGTTACGAATAATTCAATGAAAACACGTAAAGAATGCGCTTTAAAGGCAAACAAAATGGGTTTTAAAATTGATGAAAGTGAAATTATATCAACATCATATTTAATTGTGGATTATTTAAAACGTATCAATTTCAAACAAAAATGTTACGTGATCGGTTCGGAAGGTATCACAACAGAATTGGATGGTGCTGGTATTCAACATATTGGAACAGGCGTATATTGACTACTAATTCAAATAATTATCACCATCTAAATAATTTGAAATTGTAGCCAGATGTCCTATCAAACGATTTCAATGATTTTCTACAAAATTTCCAACCGGATCCGGATATTGGTTGTGTTATTATTGGCTTCGATGCGAATTTCTCTTATATTAAAATGTTGAAAGCTGCCACCTATTTGAATAATCCAAATTGTATATTTCTGGCATCAAATACGGATGAACGTTTTCCAGTTAATGTAAATCTCATCTTACCTGGTACTGGTCCTTTGGTACGTGCTGTAGAGACTTGTGCCCTACGTAAAGCTATAATACTTGGTAAACCACATTCGTATATAGCTGAAACAATAAAGAGTACATTTGGTGTGGAACCAAATCGAACATTAATGGTTGGTGATCGACACAACACCGATATTGCATTAGGTACAAGATGTGGCTTTTCAACACTATTGGTATTATCTGGCGTTACCAATTTGAAAGATTTAGAAATATTGAAGAATTCGGATAAAGAAGATGATAAAGAATGTGTACCTGATATGTATACAAATAAATTAGGTGATTTATTACCGTTCTTAGGATGATACAGGGGTAGGAGTAGGCTGTGATTCTAGTAAATTTAGCAGTATTGTTGATAACAATCAGTGATACTAAGAATTAATAAAAGAAATATTTAATTAATTCGTTTTTAATTCATTGTGCTAGATTTCAAGCGTTTTTGGAAACTTGAAGTTGTGTGGCGCCATCTGTGCGAGCAGTTGGCAACTAGAAGTGAATTTGAGCGCCATCTATGAGCAACCGTTAGAAAAGTTTTTTATATTCTAAATTCATCCAAAAAAGGTTACTAGATTTAAATTGGTACCCTTGCATATAGTAATATTTCTAGGGAATTATATGTTTGTGTCCATATGCCAATCCTGGGAGTACTTTGTTTAACGAGACATCTGTCAATCCATCAACTATTGATCGGTGAATTTAGTATAATCTACTTTACAATACACTATAACTAAAATCGGGTTTCTAGATTTAAGTTGGTACTACTATTCTGGGATTACTTACTTTGTTTAACGAGAAATCTAGTAAGACTTTGGTGCATTTTGGTGCCTGGATACACTACAATAATTTTGTGTAGAAAAATCTAACCCCAAAATATTCAAAAATTCGTCAATGCGCAACGTTGCCATATTTCTAGCTCAAGACAATCTTCATAGATGGCGCCGATGATGTTTTAAAATTTGTTCTTACGGAGGTAAACAAAAAAATAGCGGAAATATATACAAAAAACAATACTTTGGAAGTATTTCCATAGAAAAATAGTGCTATATTTAAATATCATTATAATTTCCCGCGCTCCCTTAAGTATAATTTTTTTTGTATAATTGCAAAATTTGGCAGTACTGGTGAAATAAAACAGTGCAGCCAACCGCCTCATAATGCGGCAAATTTAAATATAACTAGTCTCATTGATCAACTGATCAATAAATAAACGGTATGAGGGCTTTTCTGTTTGAAGGGAAATCCTTGAAATGACTCCGATACCACCAATGACTCAATAACGTTGTTTCCACCTAAACAAATCGAAATTATCATTCTATCGAATAGTGTAAATAACAAACAATTACCTGATTACTAACGACCCATAAATAAACAAATAACCAGCCTGTATTTTTATATAATAATAACGTTAAAGCTGTATACATGAGAATTTCAGCAATTGAATGGGGCGATGAGAGATAATCAAACCAATCACCTGATGGTATTTGATAATTATCACTAACCACAACACCTTTACGATCTCTCCGTAGATTTGCTAGAATCTTATTGGAAACGTATTGATGATACCATGACCATAAAAATAAACAAATTGCCAATAAATCGATAATAGTTAAGTTTCTATCAATTAATTGTTGATCGATCGTTGTAAATCCTGGAGCTTCACTTAATATAATCAGAATTAAAGCTGGATAATGGAGGATACCGACAAGATAATGTACGAAATTAATCGTGGCTTTTCGACTGAACACTGATACGAAATGTGTATCGTAGAAACGGCGATAGATTTGCAACATCAACAGCAACATTGCGATCACTACACGAGTCGATTCCACTGTAAATTACTGAGATTATAGTCTAAATTATGGATAAAATTCGGGATAACTACCTGCAGATTGACGATTACTTCCACAGCTAAAGTCGAGGATTTGTAGGAACCATTTCGATGGTGGTTTACCCAAATAATACACAATTATAATTTGATAGAAAGCAACAGGATAAAATAATAATCCGGCTAATATGTAAAAATGTTTGAAATATGATTTGGGTAATTCGAAATATTTAACAAAACTTAATTGTTGTTTACTTGCAAATTTACCATAACGAAACGTATTTGTTATAAATAATGGTAAATATGGTTCGAAGAGATTAATTAAACCACCCAAAATTACCATAAATGTTGCCAATAATATAAAGAATAATTTACACAAATTCACTGTAAAAAACATGGTAAATTTCTGAAGATCTTCAATTTTGAAGTAGGTGAAAGTAGAACAATTTCTTTAATCTTAAATCGTGAAAGTTGAGTAAATTTATTAATTTTAATAATAACTGATAATTATGCTGTTTACAGAACCGATTCGATACAAGTTTAATTCATTATTGTAATTAAATAACGGTAATTATGGTGAGTTGTCAAATGAGGTTATGTTCTGGAATTTTCCAACATTTCTTGCTAGATTTCTGTGGATTATCGTTGAAAGAAATTGTTAACGCGAAGAAAATCTGAAAATTTGTTTAAAATAAAGCATTTTATCGGTTATATCACCATTCTCCCAAATATTCTACGATACAGTTTTTCTTGAAATAAATATACACTTGTACAGAATAATTCAGGCTTATGGAAATGTAATTTTTTTTGTACACTTTTCATTGATAATTTTTTGAAAAAAGAAAACTCAATTTTCATAACCTCAAAATATTTTGAAAATTTTCGTGTAGAACCAACGTTGCCAGATTTAATTTTTTTCTATTTAATAGTGCCTCGTATAGATGGCGCGCTTAAGGTAATTTTCCAAATTTTCAATTTCCTAAAAATAATACAAAATAAAATGTGTACAGTCTTGGAATAGTATATTAAAGAACAAGTGTCAGAAGCAGGGTTCGGAAAAGTACATGAAAAAAGATTTACTACATAAGCTACGTCTACACGTAGTTCTTGATGTAGTAAATGTAGTTTACGTAGATTATGTAGTAAATACTGTCTAGTATCAAATTTCTAATATATAATTGAACATAGAGCCTGATTTAGCACCTCTGAAGCCCGGGGCAACATTTTGCTTGGGCTCTAAATAAAATGCAAACAACCATGAACTGCCTTATCTGTTAAATATTTATGTATAAAATGTATTTTTTCAATACTTGCTGTTAAAGTCCTACGTTATCGACTAAAAATTTGATGGTAAAGTAGCACTTTACCACCTCAATGGTAAAGTGTTTACTTTACCCACCTCAACGGAAAAGTGTTTACTTTACCGTTGAGTAAACACTTTACCATCGAGCAACTTGGTAGCAACTCCATAGCAACCAACAGCAAATAAACAAAAACAATTGCTAGTTGTGGGGAATATCTTTAGTGTTACGCAATGGAATTAGATGAAATTTATATGAAATATGAAGCACAATATTTTGAAAATCTGGATGTATCCGTTTTTGAAAATTTTTACCCGTTATTGATGAGAACATTGAAGGAAAATTTCACTGCAAACATTTCCCTGTTTTTGACTTACAATTCATGAATAAAAGTCTATTTTGAAAAATGGCAGTCAACTCAAATGAAACACAGAATGAAGATATCAACCTTTAATATATTAATTCTTGGTCTGAATTACAAAAAAAAAAATGATCCGCGTAGTAAATATGTAGTAAGTACGTAGTTTTTTATGAATTTTCTACACGTAGTAAATGAAAAAACTACGCGTATTTTATACCGTCAATTACGTCGATATTTACTACTTCCGAACTCTGGTCAGAAGTCGCCTATTATTGCACGGCGGAGCCGCGAGTTTTCTAAAGGACGAGTGCAATATACGACTTCTGACACGAGTTTTTTATACTATTTTTTCTGTTTTGCCTATTTTGTGCCCTTTTTTACAAAAAAAAATGCAAGATTTAATATGTAGGGAAATTGATGGGAGTTGGTGTTACTTAAAAAAACAATTGAACATTCAGCTAGGAAACTTCAATTGTTTTATTTTTCACTCTTAGTCAATTGTTTTTTTCGCCAAATTGCTTATTTAACAGTGAGTGAAGAATTTTCATGTACTCCACCTGAAATAAGGGAAATTGCTGAAAATGCAGGAAGCAATTTACTACCCGATAAATCCAAAGATCAGTACGAAAAACGGTATATTAAGTATCTTGTTTTTATGATTTTTGACAGTTGTCAAAATCAATGAAAATGTTACCAACCTAGTGGAAAAAAAATTGCTACATTTTACTTTTCAGCACTAGTATCGCAATGAGCTCATTTCGATACAGTAGCGAGTTTAATAATAGCGCTATTATTGACGCAAAATAGAAAAATACACATTATTTGTGAACGAGATGCAGAGACCATTGTAACAGTTAAGTAATTTTTCAGAATACTAATAAAAATAATAAAAGTAAAAACAGATCAATAGTCTGATCGGCTTTAAAATGTGTTTCTTGTCATCTCGAAATAAATATTTACCTGTTCTAACTTTTTGGTTGGGCTACATGCTGAAATTTTTATTGTGCAAGAAAGCTGCCGCTATTGTTTTAGTTTATAGTTAAATGAACATGACCACAGCAAAACAGGCAATTGCCTCCTATGTTGGACTTTATTTGTAACATCCTATTCAGAGTACTGTATTATTAATTAACAAAAATCTGACAGTAGAACATTTTTAATTCTGATGGGATTGGGGTACTACGTCATATTTCTTTGGAAGCGTTGCTAAGTATGGAAGATTTGATATAAGTTATTTATTGGTTGAACAATTGACCAATTCTATGTCAGGTCTTCAGACCTCGTAGATTGTAAAAGAGTTTTTGCAAAACTCTCCCAGCCAAAAGTTTATTTTGAAAGTACAAAAATTGGCAGTTCTACAATTGCATGTTGTCTTGGAATTTCCATATCCACTCTTGGATTTGAAACTACCACAGCTGAGTAAATTGTATGACTAAAGTCGCCGGTAGGATTTTTAGGGGGCTAAAATGTTTATTACTAATGGACTTTAACCCAGATATGCCGACGGGCGTACTAGTGCAACAATCTTCGTAGTTTTCCAAAATAGCTTAATTCTGACAGATTACATTACAAAACTGAAGAAAAAATAAAAAAAAATATTTTCTAACTTGGGTTTTGAATCCGTACTACATGTAGTACGCTCGGCACATATGGAAGCAAAAGGCAGTATTTTCTTGTGATTTAATTCAAGTCGTTTATTATTCAGCAACTTTTTGTGTGGTAGTCCACATTACACTTTACATGGAGCGGCACATCACATTTAATGCAGCGTGTAGTGGTTTTATTGTGGCAATGATTACAACGTAGCTGTTTACATTTTCCATCGACTTGACGTGTGTTCTCAGTAAGTAAATGATCTTTTCGATCAAATCTGATATCGCATGATGATCCTGATGGAAGCGTTGCTGGGGGTTTCCCATAAGTAGATATAAGCAATGTGGCAATGCGCCGACGAAAAGATAAATGGTCCATTTTTCCTCCCATATGTCTATGCAGTTGCCACGCATTGTGCTCTGCAAGATCAATGAGGTGTGCGAATATTGGGAAATACCATTTTTTACCCCGAATAGATACACGGTACAAGCTGATATTTTCATCTGCTCGATCAACGCCACCCATGTAGCGATTATATTCATGAATAAGGCGTGGTTGTTGAATATACATACGCTTTTTCTCTTTTCGAGACCAACGTGAAATATTTTTTGAAGGTTCAACTGGATGGACGTTGGAGGCAACGTTTACTGCACTGCTGTCGTTCCAACAACATACAATTATATTGTTGGTAGAAGCCTTATGATGATCATACCACCCTTTCTCTCTTTTCTGCAGATCTTTTTTCTTTGGCAAAGGACAGTTGCCTAACCGATTGTGACGAATTGTTCCAGTGCCTTTCACGCGTCGTTCTTCTAACTCAGCCAATAGGTTTATTGTTGTAAATAAATTATCGAAATACAATCGGTGAGCAATGTCGGGTTGGCTTTGTGATAATATGTCGCAATACGTTAAGACTACGCTTGGACCAAGTCCCATTTCCTTGTAGGTATTATTTGGGAAAGTCCCTGCACCCTGGTACGGCTCGAACCAAATAATGTAGCCTTTATAAGTTGCTCCAACCCAAAATTTATAGCCATATCTTATAGGCTTTCCATGGATATATTGTTTACATCCATGACTACCATAGTATGGAACCATCTGCTCGTCCACTGAATGCTGTATGGTTGTCGGAGCATAACTTTGGAAACTCTGTTCAACATTTGTAACAGTGGCCTTACTTTTGCGAACTTGTCTGTTTTATCCAGACTGTTGTTATCCACAAAGTGCAGGTTTCTTATTATGAACTCAAATCGATCCCGTCTCATTGCGTTCGAGACAAAAGAATGATGAGTATCCCTGTCATTTTGCCAATACATACGGCGTCTCGAAACAATATTGTAGCCACTCAGTAGCAAAATTCCAATAAAGCACCTGATTTCGTCTGAAGTTATATTTGCAGCTGCATTTTGTTTGGACGCATAATCATTGGAGAATTGAGTAATAACTTGCAGCAACTCACCATCAAAAAATTTTTCAAACAATTCAAGAGGTGTAGGTAAAATTTCCTGTGCACATGCTGTAACAACAGTCTCCGTTTCTTCCAGATCGTGCTTTACCCATTTTACTGACGACTTAATACATTTACGTTTCCTGGCCTGTTGCAATAACGCAAGTGGAATGTCGTCCTCACTATCCGAATCAGTAGAATAAGAATTTCGAAAAAGCTCTGCCTCAGCATTTAGTAATAGGGGTGGTAAATTTTCTTCTCCTGAATCTTCATCTGTGACGTAGTTGTTCGCAGCTTGAGTGGGCACAACTGAGATGTCGTAAGAATTTTGCATCACTTTCTCTAAGGCATTTATTATCTCATTTAATGTTAAACATCTGAAAAAAAATAAGTTTTTGTTTTCACCATTTTTGCACACTAATGCCGAACGTACTATATGTAGTACGTCGGCAAATACATCAACTAAAATCACATAAAACTTTATTTTTCACATATACTTTTGGTACGTATTCGTTTTTACAACTATTATATTAAAAAAAACAGCGAAACGCAACAATAATATATGCATATAAAACTTTTTCTCACCGATTACGTGACATCTTCACACTTTTGTCAATTTCAAACAACTGAAATCTTTGATCCAAAAAAATACACATAAGCAATTACTTTACACAAAACTTATCAACACGTGCTTTGTTTACCGTTATATTCTGTAGCACAACAACAAGTAGATTAAAAAATTTAAAGCACAGTTAACGCAGAAAGCTGAACATAACAGGTATACTACATGAAGTACGGTCGGCATATCTGGGTTAAGCACTGGGCATTGTTATTTAAAGATTCTTAACTTTCAGTCTTCATAAGTACTTGATAAATACAAAAATCCTTCTCTGCTATTGACAAGCAATTGAGAATTTTGATTACATTGTGGTTGTAATGATGTAATTAAAAAAGTCCGTCACTGAAATATCCATTATTACCAGTTGCATTATATTTTCAATATTAGTTATGACAAATCAATAGAAATTGTTTGTAAAACAAACACAATATTTCTATTTCTATTCTGCTCAAGTCAGTATTAATTTAATGATGATGAGTTAATTTATTATTTACTAAAGACAACAACGCTTTCAAGTCACTAATCGGGATGATGTCGCAGAGACAACATAGAAATATAATAAAGAAATTTTACCTTAATCTAAAAAGTTTGTGGAATAAATTTAAAAAAAGTGATGGTTTAATTATAGTGAAATTATTTGGTTCAACAATTTTCCAATTTGTTTTTGTGAAAATTGTATTAATTCTAATTTTATTGATTCACATTCCATGTACATTCTTACAAATCTATTTATTTATTTGTGAATTGAATTTACAACAATTTACACAATATGCACAAGGATTTTTCGTTATGGTCTATGTATGAACTTTAACAAAATTCTGTACAATTATTCAAAGAATTTCTTAAAAAGTAATAATTTAAATTTTCAGGGAATACTATCTGCAATTATATTATTGATAGATCCGAAACTGATTGAGAATTTATTTGAAGAAATCAAAATGCTATCAATTGACAGTGATTTAGTAAACGAATCAACCAAATTAAGAATTAAGAAAGAAATCAAAATTGTATTAAGTTTTATCGTCGTTACCACATTTTTACTATTAATCGCAGTCACTCTTCTCTATATTTATACTGATTATGATTATACAACGTTCCTACCAATTAAATATGTTGCTGATTATTGGCCAGAATATTTGAATCTGTTCACAAAGATCTTTAAAGCCAGTTGGTGTGTCGTTCTTAGTGCTCTGTCTCCTGCACTTTGTTATCAAATTATTCATTATACACAACATGTGAAATATCAATTTTGGATGTTAATCGATCAAATTAAGGAAATCACAGAATTAGAAGAGATTTATCATTTTAATAGAAATTTAATCGATAATGTTGCATATCAAAATGAAGTAAAATCTCGATTGATTAATATTATTAAAAGGAGAGAAGAAATTATAATGTGAGTTGCAAATGGGTGTACACGCGAACAGGCTTTTCATTAATATTTATGAAAAATCTATTTGTGTGTCTTACCCCATTTATATAGTTAACGAATACTAAAGAATTTTTTTACAGGCCTATTCATAAGAAAATTCGTGAAATGACAAATTATGTGTTCTATTTGGTGTTCTGTGGGCAATTAAGTATCACCGTCATTGCTTTTTTATTCAACATGAGTGTAACAACAACAGCCTACGATTTCCGATATGTGCCTCTATTGTGTTTACTAACTTCCTTAGGATTCACTGCAACTATAATGGCTGGTCAATCCATAGAAACTGTTGTAAGCGGGGCCGATTCTACAATCATTTTATTCCGTTCGATATACCGGAACCATACTGAAAGTGTAGGACAAGAGAATTTCTTTCGGATTAAAAACGATTGTAGAATCGTAAATGTCGACTAATTAGAAATATGTTTGACTTAAGTAATATCGGTAGGCGTTTTAATTAAGCTTGCTTGAATCGAATCTTGTTGAACGATTTGTTTTAAGGAATATTCTATTACTGATATTCACATCTTTTTCAGGATGCCAACGTATTGGAAACAATACAACAGATCAGTTGGTTTAGTATGAATTTAGAGAATCGTAAATTGTACTTAATTCTACTAACTTGTTCACAAAAAAAGATTCGTATAAAATTTTCAGAAAATTATTCAGTCAATTACGCATTGGGGTTAACAGTTTAGTATTATCACTCTTACTGATCCATAAATTTAATTAATTATTGTTTTCAGATTGTACGAAGAGCTTATTCCACAATGTCAATGCTAGTTGGCTACAGTGAAAATTGAACTTGTAATTTTAATATAATTTTTTCATTATAATTGTTATTGACACTAGTAGATCACATATTGCATGTTCTGATTGTATCTATCACTTTTCAGCATGCATGTCTTAATAAAGACTATTATAAAAATAGATGTAATGAAATTATTTCACTTGTTAATTATCCATCTGATTGAGTTAATAGTTGACAAATACTAAAGTGGTCCAATGGTAAGGTTGGAATTTGCGTTCATCACTTAGCATTTATGTTTTAATATGTTTCTAATCTGAGGCCTGCACATTATTTTCAAATTTGTAGTTAGCTCGTAGTAAGCTTGTTAGACTAACTAAATCTTCAATTAAAGGTTTGTATTTGATGCATTCGAAACTGTAGCAGGCACTATATAGAGTTTTTCTATTTTGCATCAATAATAGCGCTATTATTAAACTCGCTACTTCGATACTAGTGCTGAAAAGTAAAATGTAGCAATTTTTTTTCCACTAGATTGGTAACATTTTCATTGATTTTGACAACTGTCAAAAATCATAAAAACAAGATACTTAATATACCGTTTTTCGTACTGATCTTTGGATTTATCGGGTAGTAAATTGCTTCCTGCATTTTCAGCAATTTCCCTTATTTCAGGTGGAGTACATGAAAATTCTTCACTCATTGTTAAATAAGCAATTTGGCGAAAAAAACAATTGACTAACAAGGGGAGGGCACGACCTTGGGGTTGTATTTTGGGATGAAACTCCGTGTAGCAATTGTACTTGTTTAGGGTCTTTCTCTCTTAGAATAGTAACGCGCACCTCTCAATTGTTTCAGAGAAAATGAGGTTTGAAAATTATAAATATAACTATAAAACTCTATATATCCGTGTGCTTTAACAAATATCAGTGACAAATTGGCCTCGGTGGTAACGTGTCTGTATCCCGCCTTGAGTTCATTATTGAAAATATCTCCATAAATATGAACTTTATGAAAAAATCAAAAGAGACCTTTTTTGTAGAGAATTTTATTTCTATGAAATTGCTTTCAATGATTTTTTCTCAAATCCGTCTACTTTAAGAGATATTTTGAAAAAACTGTAATTTCATGAAGAAATAATCTTCAAAGGCCGTGCGGCACGTGTTCTTGTTGTCCAAAAAAAAAGAAAAAAATTCCCCCGTATTTTTTCATCAAAAGGAAGGTTTTTTTGAGGCGGCTGAAAAAATTTAATTTTTAACGACCACCCTAATATATATATATTAGACTGTATCAGAAAAATCGAGTATTTTTTTTTCAAAAGGCACCCTGCAAATATTGTTCAGGATGTCGAAACAATGGGCCTGTGAAAATATCAGTTCTTAATTTTAATATTTACAGGTGCCTCATCGCGATTTTCTATTTCCCATTTGATTAACATGGGAAAAAGATTCTCTTGCACTTTGGAATTTTATAGCTCACGTTGAGAACAATATTTCGAAATGACTGAACTTCGCTCTTATACAAAATTTAACACTCTACAAAAAAGATCTCTTACAATTTTTTGATATATTTATTTTTTCAAAATTTATTCAACTTTGATGGTAAATTTTTAAATTTTTCCATTTTTTTGACACAAGCATCAACTTTTTGGGAAAATTTTATAGAACATTTTTGTAGAGCATTTTATTCTCTATAACTTACCTCTATAAAAGTTTTCGATATTTCTTACAGGTCGTAAGTTATTTGCAATGAACTGATTTTTTTTATTCTAGAAATTTCTAGTAATATTTTCGCATTCAATACTGTGAGTCAAATAACTTTCGACCTGTAAAAAATATCAACAAATTTTATAAAGATAAGTTATAGAGAATAAAATGCGCTACAAAAATGTTCTATAAAATTTTCCATAAAGTTGATGATTACGTCAAAAAATTGGAAAAATGTAAAAATTTATCATTAACCTTGAATAAATTTTGAAGGACTGAATATATCAAAAAATTCTAGGAGACCTTTTTTGTAGAGCGGTAAATTTTGTATGAGCCTGTATTTTAGTCACTTAGAAATATTGTTTCGAATATGAGCTATAAAATTCCAAAGTGTAAGAGAATCTTTTTCCCATGTTAATCAAATGGGAAATAGAAAATCGCGATGAGGCACCTGTAAATATTAAAATTAAGAGCTGATATTTTCACAGGTCCATTGTTTCGATATCCTGAACAATATTTGCAGGGTGCCTTTCGAAAAAAAAAATAGTCGATTTTTCTGATACAGTCTAATATATATATATATATATATATATATATATATATGGGAAAGTAATCAACAGTTAACACGTTTTACTTTCGTTGAAATAGCCGAATAACCATTGGTAATGAACTTTACTTATGTATCGTACATTCATAGCGCGCAACATAAAACTCTGCATTGGTAGTTAAGGCGGCGTAATAGCAGTTTCGATTACCGACCGAGCTTCAACATACATAATTATAAATTATACAAATATTTATGCACATAAAATTTAAAAAAAAAGTCTTTAGCTTCTTTGGAGGTGACATACTTTAGAAAAATACTTTAAATTTCTGTGTTTCCAACAACTTTAAAAGCTTCAGATTTTTCTTTCTATAATAATTAACCTTCTTAACTGTGCAGGGATTTCCCCTATGACAGTAACATTTGAAAAGCTGCTAGTGAAAAGCAACATTGCCAACTGTATTTTTTTATTTAATACATGCTTGGATGGAGGGCGAGGTTATTAAGGTAAAGAAATGGCTGATTTTAAAAAAATTCAAATTTTTACAAGGAGAGGACACGACATGGAAAATTCAGGACAATAGTAGTAGGTACTCCATGAAGGTATTCAACGCTTAAAATAATAGCACCGAATAGTCAGTGATTTCGGAGAAAAAAGCGTCGAAAAATTCAAACTTAGCTTAGATATTAGTGCGTTCTTTCAACGATAATCTACCGATGTAATCAAGAAAAAGTTAGGAGAAATACTGTTCTAATGCAGGAATAGAGAAATCCTTAAAATATTTCAAGATTTGGAAGTTCGTACCTTAATCGCACAATTGAAGAATAAACTCCAAAACCTTAAAATAGATGACATTTTTGATAAGGAATGCAAAGTTGTCAAAATTGTTTCTTTTTCGCACTCATTCGCACTTGTAATTTCTATAATTCGCATTTTTGCTAAAAATAACGGAAAATATAAGGTAAATAGTACTATACAAAGTTCATCGACCAAGGGTTTCTAGATTTAAGTTGGCACCCTTGAATATAGTGCTATTTTTAGGAATTTCATTCTTTGTGTCCATATCTTTGCTTACAATATGGGGATTACGTATTTTGTTTAACGAGACATCAGTCCAATCTAGTAACACTTTGCTCGATGAATTCACTTTAAAAACAATAATCTTACGAAGCAGTTACGATAAATAGGCACGAAAATACGAGAAAATCAGTGTCATAATTGAAGATTTCAGAAATTTCTGATGTTAACAATTCCTTAGAAAAATGCTTTAATTGTCCTTATTTTCAGATTTTCAAATTTCCCCGATATCGGTGATTTCTTATATAATAATAATCAACTGACATGTGCAAAACTCTTTAACTGTAAAGGGATTCCCCTAAAAATATAAGAAAAGTGGGACGTGGAGTGCAATGTTGCCAGATTTATTTAATAGTCATTTTTGTAGATATGGCGTCTTAATGATTATGTTTCCAGGAAATATTGCAAAATTATTAAAAATATCGCTTTATCCAAGTTTCCAGTACATTGCACGTGTTTATATAAAAAAATGAGTGCCCTAATCGAACAAAAAAATCGATAGCAGATTGTAACATTGCCAAATTTATCTTTCTGAATAAGTGTTTATCTTAATAGATGGCGCTCAACAATTTTGATTTGTTTCAAAAATAATTCAAGAATCTTTAAGCAGTTTGAGCAAATGCTTTACAATCCTTAATATTTTAATAATTTTTAGCATCTCCTCACCTAATTGACACAAAAAATTGTCCACTATTGTAAACAAGATTAATTTATTAATTCCGATAATTGTTACAAATTGAAATCGTCCATCATCAACTCAGACATCATATTTTGATACAAACACATACATTTACAAATGAAGGCCTCCAAATGGAAGATATCTTTATTGCCCTGCACCATACGATGTTCGTAAATGGCAGCCTGTTCAACAACTTTCCATATCAATTCATTATCGCAATTCTTAATGATTTCCTCCAATAATATACGAAATATCAAATCACTCGGTATACCAAAACTGATCAATTCATATAATTGTTGGCGTATTGTCATGATCGTTTTCGTACTCTGTTCTTTGATTGCTTTATTTGCAATTTTACGTATAAACACTTGCCAATCGGGTTCTGTAATCTTTCTCGGATCGAATGAATCAACCTTCGATGCCTCCAACATTAATATAGCACGACGTAGATTACGATCACATAATTTTACAATAGTCTCAATACATTCGTGTGGGACTTTTATATCTTCTTTGGTTGCAATATTTCGTAAAATATTACGTATATCATCGTGTTTCGGTGCTGGTATACGTACACATAAACAACGTGAACGTATTGCCGGTATTATACGTGATATTGATGTTGTAGTCAATATAATCCGACAATTCTTGATGTATTTTTCCATTGTACGTCGTAATGCATGTTGGGCATCTTTCGTTAAATTCTCCACATCATTGATAACAATTACTTTAAAATCGCGTTGTTGTTGTTGATTCAATTGTTGTGTTTGTGCTACATTTTTAATAACATGCATTATAACTGTACGATCATTGATACCAACATCTGATGGATTCACTTCAATATGATAATTACTCGATAATATCGTGATTTCTAATTTTTTATTTGATGGTGTTGTGAATGTCTGTTGTTCCATCTTAATACGTTCAACACCATTACCGTATAATTCTTTTAATAAACACATTATACGTGTTTTTTTACCGGCGCCCAATGGACCGTAGATTAATAAATGTGGGAAATCACCGTCTTTTGTTAGATTTTTCAATTCGTTCGCTTGGTCTTGATTGAAATTGATTTGGGTGAAGTCGCGGGGACGGTATTTATCGGCCCACAACATATTCGCTTTTTTCGAAATTAAAAAACGTTTTCGTACAACAATAGTAATAACAAACTTTGGCGCGCAAAAACCTAACCTATAAATGTCAAATATTGACAGTTGTACAATTAGAATTAGAAAGGGTGCGTTCAGAAATGCATACATTATCCAAACACTGACGTCAGAATCGCGACTATTGTAAAACAAAAAACGCAGAAAAATACGCGTTTATACTTTTTTAAACGATTTGTGGGTGGTTACTACTCATTTCATCACACTATGGCGCTTCCGTAATGCTACATAGACAAAACACTGTACGGAAAAATACGCATTTACTTCTCGAAGATTTCAGGGTGGATACTACCTCGTTTCGGAAATGGTAAATGAAGATGTAATTTACGGTATAAAATATTTTCTACGAACATTGAATGAATACAAATCTACGTATTTACTATGTGAACTTTTTGGAAATTAAAAATACGGATTAATATGCCTAAAATTCGCGAGTGGATTATGACAATGGCTTAAATAGCGCGGGGGCGGCTGCCAGGAACGCAAACCTCAGATGCGCATTCGCAGACGCACAGTCTGCGTGCCGCTTAGGAATGGGCACTTACTAAAAATTAAGACATAACTTGCATTTGATTGGGATAGAACCTAAAAGAATGATTTTGTTTTCCTTAGTGCTAAAGAAATTTTTTGGGACCTTAACTACGACACTGGACTCAAAGCTTTAGATGTACGTTAGAAATTTGATAGCAGTATTTACTATAAAAACTACGAGAAGTACATTTTCTATATAATCTAAGCGTAGACGTAGATGTACGTAGAAAAACATTTTTCATATGTACTTTTCCCAACTCTCGTTACTGCTTATTTCACCAAACCTGTCCACTTGACATCCTAACACATCCCCAACAATGCACCTGTTCCTATGTTTCCCTATAAAGGATTCTAACGGGGAAGTGGAGGGGCGAGTAATGTGAATAGACTTGTCATGAAAAAATTTGCAAAGCCTACCCGACCTGCCTTTGATGGACTTCTCTTCTCAATCTTTCAGCGATTTAACACTTAATGTAAATAAATTAGGATCCATTTACAAAACGCTCTGCACTTCACTACACTGACACTAATACACTTTGAATACCACTAAAAACGATTTTATTAATAATTTAACGCAACGAAGTCGGCCTGTCGAACAATAAATCTAGAAAAAGATGTTAAATAATTGTATGTACATATTTCTTTGTCTCTTATCACAAATTAAAAAAAAACTGATATGTAGTCGAGCGAACCCTTATCGTTTATTATTGACAATATACAAATTTATATCGCTGTGAACAAGACAACATAAAATGGCTAAAAATTATTGATGGAATGTTTGCTGCATCGTTTTTTTTCCAGAAAATTGATTTCCAAAATTTAGCGGAAATGGGTCATAAGGGTCATTTATTATTCATATGAATGTTGAATAGCAGCGGAGGTATTGCCCTCGTATCAGGCGTGTTAGTAAGAGGATGGCATAAACAATTGAAGGATGGATCCCTTTTCTTGTATTTATCAAATAAGAAGTATTGTAACTGACCTGCAATCCATAGGCGTCCGTAAAAGATATTAATTAACAATAACGACCGTACAAAGAAGGTTGAGGAAAAATTATAACAAATCTTTAAATGTGTTCATCGGAAGATTTCTGGCAGTGTTGGTTTAATAAAGTGCCATTTACATGAAACCGTATGTACGCCCCTGGACTGCCTATTTTGCCTCGGCCTGGCGCGAGGACTGTATTTGGAATATCCTCAAAAAAACAGGTTTTCCCGATTTTCTCTCGACAATCATTCGAAAGATTTTCCGTTAATAATATTGTAATAAAATCCACTTTTCGGAAACATAGATAAATTAATATTTTTTAGATCTCTTAAAAATATGTTGGTTTTAGATGATTTGTACTGTTTGCGGAAGAAATATACGAAACACGTGTCAAAAGTGCCTTGATTTTGTTCGTCGATTACTTCACTTTTAAAATAAAATGTCATTAATCCTTGTACCGTAATTTAAGGTTGAAAAATATTTTACTTTGGGTCTACCGGTCATACCTATTTCTGAACGCAGTCTTGTCATATTACAAGTAAACAGTGTCGCCAACCTTACTTATTTTATTTTTATTTTATATATTTACAATTTCGTAAACGGTCAAAGTTCAAAGTGTTTACAAATCAATTTCCAATAATTCGCATCAAAATATTAGAAAAATTCTGTAAAATATCCCAAATTTCCATCAATTTCTCTGTGATAAAACACGAATTGTTTTTAGGTTAGTTTTGGTGGGAAATTCAAAAAATGTCACTACGCCCTCAAGTAATCCAACTGTACAAAACCGTAATATATTGGAATCTTTTTTTTTTGATGGGACTCTGAATAAATTATGTAATTTTATAGTTATTACATTTGGGTAAAGACTATCCAACCGGTTACGAGATGTTTCGTAAACGTTTACATAACGCTTTTTTGAAAAATAAAGACGAGAAGGATCCGGAGAAGATCAAGAAGATGGTAGCCCATGGACAATATGTTGTGAAAGAATTAGAAGCTTTATATATGTTGAAGAAATATAGAACTTTAAAAAGACGCTACGATAATAGAGATAAATAATAATTAGATTAGTTACGCAAAAAAAAATGATTAACAGGACGAATGATATGATTTATTATGCAATTGTTATTATCATTATTATTATTATCATCATTAATTTTATATTATAGTCTTTGTAACTACGTTTAACAAGAGCAAGGTTGCCACAGTTTATTTAAATTTTTCACAATATTAATTCATTTTATAATAATAATAATTACATTGAAAAATCAACTTTACAAATTTTCAATAATAAATAATAAATAAATTATATAAAGTGCTATCAACTATAAACCTATATATATTTATAGTTAAGGAAAGCCGTTTACATACGCCTCGTCTTTTCTCTTTATTTTATTTACTTTTTATCATATTTTTTTTTTGGTTGTTTAAAGTAGAACTAAAACCTATAACGACAATTTACAGCCCTAGAGATATCTGTTATATAACCACCCCATCAAGCTTGTGCACACTACCCATTTCATTTATAATCAATTCAAAATTACACAAAATAAAATTAGCAATACACCAGAATTATTTCAGATCGAACTGGTAATTTTGTTCTTTTTTTTTTAAATTTTAATTAACTACAAATGTGCTCAGTTTTTCTATTATTTTGCTACAGTTTACATAACTTGGGCCCTTTATAATTCATTTATAATTATATTTATATATAATTATAATTATATATAATAATAATTAATAATTATATATAATTATAATTTATATTTATTGATAAAGGTACAAGAATTAACAGAACAGGGTGGGATATAATTGTTTTACATTATTATTTTACACAACATTTGTAACATTATTTATAGGTATATACAAGAAATAAAAGGAAGAATATCAGTTAGTTTTTGCTTAAGCGTCTAGTCCGTGACTAATGTGATGCATGAACACAGCGGCCCTGTAGGGCATCAGACCACTTACCGCCCAGAGGAAAGGACCACTCCATCGCTTGATGCCCGTGAAGTAGCGTCGCCATGTGCATGTATTAGTCACCGACTCGACCTTAATTGAGTAACATCAACAATTCATGAAGAGTCAAATGAAATCGAAATTGCTCTCGTATCGTTTGTGTCGAGAGTGAGTTTGTTTCGAAACCAAAAATTTTTGTGCTCGCTTTATTACAATCTCTTTCATTCGTTCTTTTTTTTTTGGTTTGAATTTTCTCAAATCGTGTACTACAAACTATTTGTCTATTGTCTGAATCTGATCTAATCATCTAATGATAAGTAGGTTTTTTTTCGTCATCATCAACCCTAACAACACGAAACATTGCGGCAATATTACAGCAACATTGCCGCAATATTTATGTGGTTAGGGAATCTCTATTTATGTTAATTGAAATAAAAAGAAATGAATTTTGGAAGAAGGCTTCTATTTACAGAAAAAAAGAAATAATGATTCGTTGAAGGCAAGCTGGAGTAACCTTTTTTTTGGATTTTTTGGGTTTCTATCTAGGTTAAATGAAAAAATTACAAACGAACAACAACTATAACGACACCTAGTTGGGTTACTCTCAGAGATTTGTTCATAAGTTTTGTTCTTATCATTTTTTTTTTATAAAATATATATATAGATAATGACATCTATGATGTTACAAACATACATTTATAACGACTTTTTAGCTTCTGTAAATATTTGGTTTAAAGATTATTATTATTTTTTTCCATATGCTAAAGGGAACCAATACCTTTTGGGGATAAATTTTGCCAATAAACTTCTCTAATATTATTATTATTATTAGTAATTAATTATAAATCAGCGTTGTTAAGTCGTAAGCTATATTTTTGGTTTATTTATTATTGTTATCATTATTATTTTGGGTTTTTTTTTTGTTGTGTATTTGCGATTTATTATTAGTTTACCATTTTTAGTCCTTCTTCTCATCTTCCGGATCCTTTAATGTATGCCATTGAGCTATAGGTCGACGAGGTGATGCTAACATATCAGACCAATGACGTAATTCAGTACCACTAGCATTATAGCCTAAGACAACTTTACCAATCGGTTCTGATGTACCGATTCGATCATAATCAACAACAGTTATCACCAAATTCACTTTCTACAAAATTAATTAATTAAAACTTAGTAATAATAGTAATAATAAATCGTATTGTATTGACCTGGATTTGTTCGAAAGGTACTTCAAATGTGAACGATTCATTATAGTACGGATTCAATGTACATTTCTTGATACTTGTCTTCTTCTTCTTCAAACGTTTACCGTTCTGCATTAGGGCTATCTTCACATAGGGATCTTGAAAGAAATTCAAAATTTTATGTCTACTATTACTTCACCCACTAGTGGATAAACTGGTTTATTTACTAATATAGCTGTCAATTTTAACCGTTACGGGACTAAAATACTAACAAAAACGCCATTATACATAATATATATCGTAACTTATCACTTCAGCCGTCTGAAGGCGTAGCTTGTGCAGAGTTGTATTAGAGATGCGAAAGAGAAAAGAGATAAACTAACCATGAAGATGATAGAGATGCCCATGAACTTAGAGTGTTGCTAATTTTTGAGCAACGAAACTCTTGATTTCTGTCAAAGTATTAAGGGGGTCCTCTGGTTTGACGCCCTGATTTTTTAGCAATCTTTGGAATTTTTTTGTAAAGACCAATGAAGAGATAGAACTTTGAACTTTTTACCATTTATTTATACATATTTCAGGAATATACAGTTGAATTTTTAGCTAAAAATATTTAGTAGAATTAAAGTTATAGTGGTCTGAAGACACCCGCCTCAAAAAAATGGACGCCCACTTCCTCCATGATATCAGCTGATAGGCTTATCCGAAACAAAAAAGTCCAGCGGTTATTTAATTTGTATACTTAAATTCATCGAGTGGACTAGGGTCAAAAAAAATTTTTGAAAATTGGATGTTTGACAGACTTCGGAACAAAAAAGTTCGAATTTCATGTAGTTTTTGTCAAGTTTTTGAAACAAAAAATATAAATTTTCAAAATTTTGGGATGATAATAGTCCACTCGATGCGTCTATATGTACTGAGTAGACCGTATAAATTTGAAGTAAATCGGTCAAGCCGTTTTTGAGATATGATAGAGGAAAGTTTGGAAAACATGGTTTTGAGAAAAACACGTTTAAAGTTTCAAGCGCTCCGCTAAACGCTCCGAATACCTGTCCCTTCTACCTGCTGTATTTTTATAATGGCTTCGAATATCGAAAAATCACTTTACTTCCACATTCTAGACATATTAAGGAAACAATTTATGCAAAAAAAATCGATTTTTTGAACCTATTAAACCAGAGGACCCCCTTAAATAAAAATGTTTATCCACTAATCGATGGAAAAAAAAACGTTATGCGATATAAATAAAAACATTTAGTGGATAAAATTCCATCTTAATCCACTTGTACAATGGGGCATGAGGGCTAAAATTCCCCTCGAAATAACGAATATCGTTTGTGCTTTTACTAATTAATCGAAGTACACATTTAAAAGAACACGGCACTGTATGGATAAAGAATTATAGTGGATAAAATCGGGCTTACTTGCGTAACTACTACAACTACTACAAGACTAAAATTCTACCATAAACAACGTTTCATGAATATCTGATAATTTTTCAGCAATGAATCTCCTGATTATTTTCTGTCAAAATAGTAAATTAAAATTACTAATCGATTGAAAAAAAATTAGAGGATAAAATTCATCTTAAACGACTTATGCTTTTACTAACTAATCGACGTACACAATTTAGAATCTTTCTCAAAAATGTATTAAAAAAAGAAAAAAGTCCAGTGATAAATATTTAAAAAAACGCGGCACTGTATAGATAAAAAATTGTAGTGGATAAAATCGGTCTTTATCCACTCGCATTACTACTACACGTCTAAAATTCTATTACAAACAACATTTCACCAAATATCGGTACTGCAATTTAATTTTTGAGCAATGAAAAAAAAAGTTATTCGATATATGAATAAAAATATTTAGTGGATAAAATTTATCTTAAGACACTGCTACAAGTTTAATACTTCGCCAGAAACGAATTCCATCGCAATATTAAATACAAGTTGTACCTCCGCGATATTGTTCGCGTAGTTCATACGTACGTCACATAATGTGTTGTTATTTGTTAGTATTTCATTTCCATATATAAAAGGAAAAAAATACACATGGCAACGTTGCAATTAAACCGACAACGTCGCAGTTACAACTGGCAGATGGATGTCAGTTGTTTTCAAGATACTGAAATAATAATGCCCCTTTTAACTCCGTTAGAAGGCGAATTTTCAAAAATCCTTTCTTAGTGAGCATTTAGAGCACTAAAGGAATATATATGTCAAATGTGGAGAGTATCGGACGGGTAGTTTCAAAGATATCGTGATGAGTGAATGAGTCAGTGAGTGAGTGGGTGAGTAGTAAATTACTTTTATATATACAGATAAATATCTTTATCTATTTTGTTCATGTGAATAAAGACATTTAGTATGTAAAATCGGTCTTTATTCACTTGTAAAATAAATAAATAATTGTAATAATTACCAGATAAGCCACCAACATCCATTTTCTTTAAATTCTTAGCCTCCAGAATAACAACAGTCAATTTACCGGCTGTCGGTACATAACGTAATGAGAAACAAATATCTCCCAACTTGTTTTCCTGTAATTCATTCATTGAATAATAAATAGAATGGATGAAATATTGTTTTTTTGTTAATATACAAATGATGATATAATATTATCACAATAATTATGCAAAAATAATGTTGTGTTTTTATTCTTCATCGAAAAGGTTTTATAAGAAAATCAATAAGATTTTTATAGGAGAATTAAAAATAAAATAAATAAACAATATTAGTTGATGAAGATCGTTGTAAATGCAATTAGAAAATTGAAGAAATAGAGGGATCCATAGATTTGTTATAGCAATAAATTATTAGGAAATTGGGATAAAATTAAAAAAGAACTCAGTCTGCATTTGTGGTGTGTTGTTGTTGTTGATACTGTTGATGATCTGATGATCTTCTTTATAAATATATATAACAAAACAAAAACACCCAGCTCAAACCAACTATTGTTGTTGTACTAAATTAGATATATATTTTTGATTATAGTTTTGAAAAACGTGTGGAAATTTGAAAAAGTAATACCTTAGTTCAAGTGATAGACACATCGAGTATTGTAGGAGGGACTTCCATTGAATTCAAAATCAAAATCAATAAAATAATAAAGAAAAAGAACTGTTATTACTGTGCTGTTTCAAAAAGAGAATAAAACTTCTAACTATGGTGCTGGCATGCTTATCTTTGACTGTTGTCGGTTCTGTACACAGCAGACTTGGAAAAATTCATTAGAAATTCGTTTATTTTTAAATTAGAAAATAAAAAAAAAATTATTGATTCGATTGTTTTGTTAAAATCAACAATTAACCAGCCAAATGCAATAAAATATGCTAAAACAAAAGGAATTCATGCATATGCAGAAATGTTAATTGTTTTTCCTATTTCTCTTCAAAAGAACAGGATCAAAGATATCATTGGTAAATCATAGAAAGAGTTAGATAGAAATAAAAATCAAAAAAAAAAAATAAAGGAAAGACGGCACGCCGCCTTTCAAGTGAGATCCATTGAAAAAAAAACTTATCAACTATGTGTAAATTGTAAAATTCTAAAGTCGCACTCCTGGAGTGCCTTCGTGATAACACCCCAAAAAAGCGGCTATTATCCAAATCTAGCATTTTTCTTAAATACGGTTGAGCAAATTATTTCGCAAAATTTTGGGCGAAATAATTTCCCCGTTCCAATTTTATTACACGATTTGTTCGATGATCCGAACAAATCGTCTAAATCGTTTTTGATTTTGTTGTTTTGTTATACTTACGTGAATTGAATTGTTTGTTTGGAAGCATCATGCATTTTAATTTTTGAGCGCGGCCGGCACAACCATACACAGCGCAGCATACCAAAAAGCAGAGCAGAGAATTTTTTTTGTTTTTGTATATGTATATAAGGGAAAAAGAGAAAAAAACAAATTTACGTCAATAACAATCCAATTTTGTGGTTTGTTTAATTATTTTTTTTGTAAACAAACAAATTTTGAAGAATATAGTCTCGATCAACATTGCTTCTGTCGGCCAAATTCCCTTTCTTATAAAGTGATAATAATAATAATAATAATAAGATAATAATAAAAAAACTAGCAGAGAAAATCTCAACAATGACAAAGACTACTTTCCCAATTTCTAAAGTTAAAATCGTTTTGGAACACTTTAACTTTAGAATATTCCAATTCTATCGGTACAAATCCGTGGTTACATTGTGGTCGAAAATTTTTGCACAAATTGCGATGGTTTTGTACCCATAGAATCGTGGGTTTTGTTGCAAATATTCCAAAAAAAAATAGTATCAAGAGTGTGCTATAATAATAATAATATTTCCAGTTAATGTAAACTTGTGCAAGCATCCAAATGGTCCGAACTGGGTGTGAAAAATCCGATTGAAGCAAGGACCGGACTATATAAGAAACTATTTTACAAGAAAAAAATAATTTCGAAAAATCAAAGAGAATAAATGATATCACCTGGCCACCCTCGCCTTCCACACTTTGCAATTCGCGCCATTCCTCAATTGTTTGTGCTAAATCGATTTGACATAATGGTACTTTAACCTCACCGATTTGGTCGTGTTTTGAGAAACGATCAAAATCGAAAATTGCAAACACCAACGTTTTATTCATCGCATCAGCATACGGCATATTCTGGAATTTCCAAAACAAAACAAAAAAATCACCTTCAAACTACATAACTTTAACTAGAATCAACCTTAAAGACGAACGTTTCGTTAAAGACAGGACTCAGCGTTTTCCGATGGACTTTCGTTTCGAATTTCTTCTTTTTATCGGGCAACAAGTACACTTTAACATATGGATCGGATGTACCGCCCATATCTAAGGCCGGCAATTCTTCAGCTTGGATCACCGTCACCGATAAGCTGTTCTGATTGAAATCGTACTCGAGCTTGTACTGGAGCTTGCCCAATTTCTGCACTTCCGGTTTCTCGGCCTCATCCGGTTCTTCAGCGTTCTCAGTCAATTCGTCCATGTCCGGTTGGACTTTCTCTTTGTAGGAGGAGCCGAGCAATTGGACCGATTTCAAATCGACACCCTTCATGCCCTTTTTGCCATCTTTTGCACGCCGTTTACGGAAACAACGCCGGATACAACAGAAACAGATGCCCAGGATGATGGCGCAAATTGCTGTACAAACAAAATTCGGTTAATTTTGTCGTTTAATTAGTTTTATGCAAAATTCACCGATTCCAATCGAGATCACCATCCATGGTTTCATACCGGTAGCTTCACTTATCTCATTACTCGTATTTATTACTGTGTTGAGAATGTTGCTTGTTGGGGCGGCTGTGGCATTTGTAGGCGCAGCTGTTGTGATTTCTAATCCGCAAAAAAAAAACGCGCAACATTAAAGAGTTTTGATTTATTTCGAAATAAACTCACGTAAATCGGGCAGAGTTGGTGCCGGTGTGGGTGGTGGTGGTGGATTATTTTGTCTGAAATGCGACACTATCGCAGTCTCGTTGTGTTGTGGCGGTACACCCGATTCTGGTTGTTGGGGTTGTACCACCAATGGTACACCAGTAGTAGTAGTAGTCGGATTTGTTGGCAATATACCACCATCTTCGGCCGGTGCGTCTCTTTTAATTAACAACTTCATGATTTCCTATAACAATGAGAATTATATAACGGATGTCTGAATTCCTGTAGCGATAAAGTCACGAAACTGCGTCATTTAGCGATGTTATCAGTGAACTAAATAAAATATACACAAGTGGCGGACGAATTATGTAGTTTGAGACTATCAGATCTAACTACAATCAATTGCCGCCACTGTATATCAAACAATTGCTAGAATAATGATGTAATATTTAAAAGGATCAAGGTGGCTGCGATCAATAGATTCGATCTTTGTTCTCTTTCTCTCTCTTTTTATCCCACATCTTCGTTTAGGATTTCTTCTCGAATAATTGGGCTTTTTCAGTTTAATTCTTGTGACCTTTCAGGATCACCCACAAATGAAAACCGTGGTAGTATTATTAATGATAACTACTAATAGTGGGGATGTTTTTGCTTGATTTGATCAATAAAATTTGCCATTTAAATTCAAAAAATTGAAATTATCCGAAATTCTTACTTACCTTCGCTATTTCGGAGCAACTGGAAATCTGTGATTATCCTTTATAAAAAAGGAAGGTTTTGATGAAAAATTAACAACTTCAGGATAGATGAGAAGGCATGATTGATATTATTGTTGATTTGATTGTAATTAAAACGTAATTAAGATAGTTGATGTTTTCTATTACACTTCAACACAATTTATGGAAATTTTTAAAGAGATTTTAAACACAAGTTTAGAGTTGAACGAAACAGCCTTTACTACTGCAAAATGGCTGTCGACAGCACCCCTTGATAAAATCGATAATATAAGAATTTTCCATTATACGCAAACTCTACAATCCTGGATTTGATAACTATAGTGGAGAGCGCATGGATGGAGATTTTCCAATTTGCCACAAATGATAGATGAAGACGGGAGCCGACTAACAAGAAAAGCGACGACAAAGAGAAAACGATGGAAACCAAACAAAAATTTTCCATTACTTTAGCGAAAATCACATAAGATATAAACGATAACTTCTATAATACAAATGGAAAAGTCGAGTTGCGGAAATAACGATTTAGAATCACTGATTATATAGATTAAAAACGAGGACGTAGGCGATTGACGGCGTCATTTACGCTGAAAGGAGAATTCGTGTAGGTGGACGGGTTTTTTCTTACACACTTTAATTAATATTAAAGATGAGACGTTATCAGTTGACATGATGTAAATTCAAGGATGTAATTGTAAACGGATCCCCATCAAAATTACAAATTCTCTCTATGAATTCGTAAGACTAAAATCGATCCTCGCGGACCCCAATTGGCTGTTTTGACCTGTTCGACGCCCAAGAGGCCTATAACGACTATTTGGAGGTTCCTGAATGGTTAATCAAATTATGCCTATCTAAATAGAGCGTATAAGTTAATATCCTTGGTAGCGTTGTTAGCTATATAGTAAGCTTGATGACTTAAAAGATTGGAGGCAGCATTATAAACTACCTGCTACAAACATTTTTGTTAACGTGATCTAATTTTTGACTCTAATCTCTTAAGTAACGGCTACTATTATAAACTTGTCAAGCAAGTCGATGGAAGCCGGAAAAACACCGTAACTGCATGGGCTCGGTAAAAAGACACTGGACTAAAAGCGGGTGCCCACCAAATGACATGAGTATCGCTAAGACAGGAGTATCCAAAATGTTCAAGTTAAAACTTGAACTACCACTTGGTATTAACTTGGTGGTGTCTACAACGCTTCTCTCCTTCCGTACAAAAAAGTGTAACTTTATTCTGAAAAACGATAAAAACGGATACCATACAAATTGTAAACAGAATTGTAATGTTATGAGATCAAGGCGTAAAAAAGGCTAACGAAATAAAAAGTATAGTGGTCACGATGTCGCAAGAGATCGCAGTCAAATCGGACAACAGATGTAATGTAGACTGCAATTGTAAAACAAGCTGCTACAAGAGAAGTACGCTTTTATGGAACTCGCACAAAACACACCATTTCCATTAAATCTTTTGTTGCCGTATCTATTGTCCCTCAGTTTTACTTTGACTTTAATCTCTTAAGTCTCTGTGACTACTATGAAGCATAATAAAATGTGACGTAAGGTAGAGCCGGCTTTAGCAAATCTGCTGCCCCTAAAAATGGTAAGATATTTATACTTTATGTTTTAAAAATTGGATATTTGCCATCCTTTTTGTTTGTCGCCCAACCTCGCCTAAAGCCGGCACTGACTTCGCTAGTCGCTAGAATACCAACAACAGATGTTGCTCAAACAGGGATATCCAAAACGAGTCTAAATGTTATTAGAGCGGGGCATATAATTAATTAAACTCAAAATAGTCATCCAAATTTGTCAGGATGTCTTTAGTTCAGTAAAACCTCTGTAAGTCGACCTTCAAGGGAGACCCGAGAAAATTCGAGTTATAGTTTTCAACATATGGAAGATTTCGACTTAGGCGGATTTTCTGGTGGAATATTCGGCTTGTGCAGGTTAAGATTTATTCCAACTAATTCAAGTAACATATTTATTCCCAAATTACATAACATTATGTACCACATACAGAGATTATTAGTTTCAAATGATCGAGTTATAGAGGGAAAATATACACGGAAATGACTTGTAGGGACTCACTGATTATTTCGACCTAGAGAGGGATGTGATTTCGAGTAATGGAGGTTTTAGGGCTTGATGGGAAGGGAACACAACATTTATGGAGGTTCAACTTAAAGAGCTTCTACTGTGTTTCAAAAAAGCATGATTCTCTTGTTTTCTAGTCACTGGCAAGCAATCACCATTTCCATCGTCTTTTATAGTATCTCTTAACGTGCCGTCAGACGTAGAAGTAGCTGCTATAACAGTTGAGTTAATAGCAACTGCTAAGCAACTATTTGCGCACTATTTACTTTTATAAAAGCAACGTTTTCAAAATGGCGACCGCAATGAAGAGACGTAAACTGGCTGCGGTTTTGCTTTTAGTTATTTCAGTATTTGAAGAAAAAAAGATTAATGACGCAACATTAATTAAAAAAAGTCTCGTGCTTCACATCACTCAGGCAATCAAGCTGATGAAAACAAAATAAACTTGGCTTATATATATCGTCGCTACCTGCCCCAGTACCTTTGCTATCCGATATGTTTTTTCTCTTGTAAATATGTTGCCTACAAACTTGATTTTTTTTTGACAAAATCTTCGGATATATTAAATTGCCTTGCAATTTCTTGTAGGGCTTTTGGACTGTTTTCAGTAATGTTTCATTGTTAAATAGCATTTTATGTGCACGAGTTTATGCGTGCAGTTCACTTGCCGCCATATTGATTCCATCGAACTGTGTTCAACTGCTATCAAAAGTTGAGAATTCCCTACTGTTAACAGTAACTGCTATAATAGTTCTACTATTATAAGAGTGGGTATGTCACACGTAATAGTACGTGTGAGTAGCTATTATAATGGCAACTGTTGTAGCAGCTACTTCTACGTCTGACGGCACCTTTATACCTTAAGTTTATTGTACAGACTTTGATCTTTTAAGTCAGTGTGGTTACTACATTCAAATTTTTAAGGAGGTATTCTGTTCTAGAGGCATGAATTTTAGATACTTTTTGAAGTGTCGTAAAAATAAGGCAAACAATATTTTTACTATACATTTTTTATCAGATATTTATTAATATTTCAAGAATACCTAAAATTTTAAAAAAAGTGAAAAAATTTAAAACCCAAAAAGTTATCGGCCGATGAAGTGGATGGTCTCAAAAAAACGGCAGGCGACGGTGACCACGATTCCAACCCTCTTAGTAATCTGAATAAAAAATAAATAAAAGATTATTAATCTAGAGGAATGCCGCTATCGTATGAACTAGAGGAGTTGAAAAATATTTGTTTTTCATAAAATGACCGCTGTCTGAAAAAAAAAATAATTTTTGTACTTTTTTTTAGTTTTCCGAATTTTTTAAATATAGTAAAAATTCAAATTTTGGACTGAGGATAGTTCATACGATAGATAAGTGTATAGAGAAGACCCACGCCAAGTTTCAAGTCAATCGGTTCAGTAGAACTTGAGAAATCGTGGGTACCATTTTAAAAAAGATAGTTTTGAGAAAAAGGCGTTCAAAATTCCGCGTTGCGGCCAAGCCGCTTTGGATGCCGGGTCACTAAAACAGCTATATCTCCGAAAATAATTTAAATTTTGAAAAATCCTCTGAAAGACACATTCTAAAAGGACTAAGCTTTGAAAATACGAAAGAAAAAAAATCGATTTTTTTCAAATTTCTACACCAGAATACCCCCTTAAATAAAACCTTCTACACCTGCCTATCAAACTGCAAAAAAAGCACCAAGAACAGGAATGTCCAAACCGGTATTTGTGAATTTTGGGCCAGTAGGAAGCTTACAGTAATCAGGCAGAACGGTTAGTGCCTAAAGATTTTATCCCCTTGTGGTCCTGTAATTTTACAATTTTATGACTCAAGCTGCAAGGCTCGAAATCTTTGTGAATTTAAGCAAATTATTGTCCAACATTTTTATTATGTGTGTGTGGATATAGAAGGATGCCAATGTGACCTTTGAAGCCTTCAAAAAGCGCAAGGTTAATTACGCAAACGGTTCGATAAAGGACGCAAAATACAGCCACCTGCGAGGTGTTCCCAACGAATCGAACTAAGTTTAAATTCAAATTGCCTACTTGAACTGATTAAAAATTCAAAAAACGTCCCTACTAATTACGAACAAACATAAACAGCTCGAGACAGTTTTAACAAATTGAAAATTAGCCAATTTAGCCTTCGATGTTTTAGTATTAAACAATCTATAAAAGACCTTTGTAAATGAATCGATTTAATAATAAGTTTTTAACATACTCACCTGTAATAAACTATAATAACAATGTTGGTAGATACGATAAAAATTTCGATAATTCTCCTATTAACAATAATATTTCTTATAAGTGAATTGGTGATAAATCAAATAATTGCATCAACAATTCTGTTAGTGAATTGTTATCAAACACTTGTAAATCTCTTAATAGTCATCGAATATTTTACAAGACAAACTGTAAGTATTCTAAATTCACAGATTAGATTCATTATCTGTGTGTTTTAAAGGATTTCCAGATTAAAATCATTAACAGAGAGAACACGTTCGGCTGGACTCGAATCCATACAATTTCCAATGTAATCACAACGATCTTTTTGATATCGTTAAATTTCTCGTTGATACTCGACACGATACAGGAACAATTCCATGTGGAATATGTGATTAATAAAAAAATCGATTCACCCTTATTTCTATTGATAATCGGCGTGTTGGGTTTATTATTAAATTCATTAACATTTTGTCTAATTGGCGGCTATCAGTTCCAACAACAGCGTCGCAATAAACTCGCCAATTTTCTCAAAGATATTACGAATTGTTGTTTTATAATCGTACAAGTTTTCGTTATCTATTACGTCAACGATTTGAGTGATTATATAGATTTAGTTCTAACGATCGCATCTTCGATGATTCTAATAATTTCCAGTTTTCCCACGTGTAAGTAGTTTTTTTTTGTCAGGAAAATTTCGATTTTTTTTGTGGTAATTTCCAGTGATCGACTCGTGTTTGATTCTCCTGCAAACAATACCAAAAGCGATAAATTGTGATGATTTACAAAAGGATTTAATCCGCAGCTTTCCTAGTATCATCAATATCCACGATTTGTACGTGTGGCAATTAACAATCGATGAGATCGTCTTGACGATGCATACAATTGTCGATCATCGATTTGATGAGAGTGTCCTGAAAGGTATTGAAACGTTCTTGAAAAAATATGGAATCGTACAAATTACAATACAACCAGAATTCGCACAACACAACGTAGACAAACAATTTTGTTGTAATTTGCGTTTATAATTGTTTTAAATAGTAAAAAACATTAAAATTAGATTATTGCTATATTTCGATTAGAATCAAACAGGAAATTGCCGTCCTGTTGCTGGTTAATTATTCGGAAAAATTGCATATAAAAATCGGGGATCTCCTCAGATCTGCATCAGTCCACCATGTTCACAACTCTTCTACTATTACTGGTCGTTATCAATTTGGACACATCTCAAGCTTGTGTAAGTATCAGAAATTGGAACGATTCCCTAAATAACCACCCGAACGACTTTAGAATGGATACAAGTTGAAAGTGGACAAAATCGAGCATTGCGTCGACGATCCAGTGATCAAAATCGAGAACGGCGATGCTCAATTCGATAACGATTGCAATTTGATTTTGACGGGCTGTATAATCACCAAAGGTTTCAATACGTCGAAAGGTTCGTATCGGTTAGATAAGCCACCGATGCCACCAATTGTCGGCAGTATGGATTTTTGTGCGGCTGCCGCCAATTACAAATCGCCACAGCTCGATCAGATGGCAAAAATGTACAATATGCCGAGGAATTGTCCCATACCACAGGTAAACGTATGATTGGTGTTTATTGTGATTGTCTAATGTGCGCAATTTCAGACGAAAATCTGCTCGACTCCTGACCAGAAGATCAGTTTGAAAAAATTTAAAAATATGTTGGGCGCAGCGGCTGGCACCAGTAAATTCCATATCGAAGCCGATTATGATACCGGTAAAAGTTGTTTCGATTTCACAATAACTGTAACCAAAGATAATGCATTTGGTAAATAATTCAAACACTATTTGAAATTGTAAAGGATTTACGGAAATAAAGGACACTTCAGTAATTGTAACAATTGAGTTATTTATACTAAAAACAATATATTTATTATGTAACTCCATTTTTAAAAGCACACAATTTATATGTAAAATAGACATAACTCTACAAATTATTACAAAAAAAAAGAACAGAAATATATAATAAATTTGTCACCTGACCTTGCTAAGCAAAGCTGTATGCGTAGAAAAAAATTTTTGGTATAGAAAAAATATTGCAAATTAAAGCAGTTATTATTGAATAATCCAAATTTCGATCAACTCGATTCTTATTGAAGAAGAAGAAGGAGACAATTCTTCTTTATTGTACTCCGGTCAATATTTGATTCTTTTCGTTTTAATATTTTATAATCACATAGGTAATATATTACTATACATTAAAATATTACGATAATGTGCAAACTACATGAAATATATATTTTCAATTTTTTCTCATATATATTAATATATTTATTTACCATAAATTATATAAAAAAAAGAAAAATTATAGGAGATAAAGAAGAAAATAGCGAAGACTGAATAATATTCCAGTCATCTGTCAGGTAAAAGCGTACAGAAAACAGTAGTATTTTAATGGAATAGCATCAATTAACTGAAAATTTAATTAATTAATTCGATTTATTCTCTTCTAGATTTATAATAGAAACACTTACTTTTTCTTAAGAGTAAAAAAGCTGCGCCGTTTCGAATCCTCTTTCTGTGCCGATGCTGGCAATGTTTGTGAACGTGATGGACCTGATGAATCCGTATCAGCATGAGCATTAATACGCGATATCCATGTATTCATTTCAGCATCATCGTGTGCTTGGAATAAGAATTCAGCACCACTATCCAATCTGTAATTTTATTCATTTATTCTGATAAAATAATTCTAGAAAATTAACAACAAAACTCACTTCAATCTGAACACATGTTTCTTCTTTTTGTAATCTTGTGCAATTGAAGCATTAGCTTTATGTAATAATAACGGTTGTTCGCCTTTAAATGTTTGTTCTGGTGATGTCTTTGCAATTTTCGCATCTTTATAGAATGCTAATTGTGTACCACGTAAAACAACATAAACTTTATCCCATGAACGATTCGATGCTTTGACTGTTGTGTTCTCCCATTCGTGTTTACGTGTTAAAACACCTTCAAAGCCTTCTTCATCAGTTGGACTGCTGCGTTCTAAATCGATTTAAATCCGATAGAATTTAAATTAATTATAAAACACATAGACAATAATGGAGTTTATCATAATTACTATACCGCCACCATCAATAATTGTTTGAAAAAAAACTGCACAAAATACCAAAAATTTATACCTGCTGATGTTGCAGCAGTTGCCCCTTCATCATCACTAACCGCCCCGGATGGTGCTTTTGAAGATCCCTTCTTCCATCGAAAACTACGGAAGGGGGACTTGCTTCGTGAACGATCCTTACGTTTTGGTTTCTCTTCACTTCGTGATACTACTAAAAATAGCGCCGTAAAAAAAAAACAACACGCACAAAGCAATAAACAAAACGTAATAAACCCGTTACGGAACAAATTGTACACATATACACGAAAAAAAAATTACTTACTTGTTGATGTACGTTGTGGTGTTTGTGATTGAATTACAGGAGGTGGTGTTTGTTGAACAGAAGGAGTAACAGAACTGGTTGGACGGATTTGCTGTTGTCCATGCACTAAATAATATAACATGCTCATGCATTAAATCATAAATCATGCAATTTTAATTAAAAAAAAATATTCATTAATAGAGAATAAAGCAAATTATAGTGCAATCATTAGTAATAAAGCAACGTGAAGAGATACCCATTTCCTACCTCGAATTAGTAGAATTGTTCACTAATAAAAAAATTAATTAATTTTTGTTAAATTGTGCAGTTTTTGTTTTTACATAAATTTACAAAATATCAATAACCTAGTTGTAATTTACCTTCACCTGGTGAAGTAGCTTTTAAAGAAGATCTATGACCACTTCCAGCTGCATAAATTTAATTACAGCAATAATAATATTGTGTTTTTGTTCATTTAAATTGTGCTCAGAAATTTTATTTAGAAAATTAATTGCAGTGTTTTTTTTTTGTTTTTACCTGGTCGTTCCTCAGCAGCAGGTGTACCAGAATCCGGCCGATCAGTTGTAGCAACTTCGATTGGTTTCGGTTGGGCGGCAGCTAAAGCTGCTTGTCGTTCAGCTTCTTCTTGTTCACGTCTGGCACGTTCAGCTGCTTCAGCAGCTTCTTGTCGACGTTTCATTTCACGAAGTTCAAACTTTAAAATTATTGATAAACATTCATTATTATTCACATTATTTATATTATTAAAACAATATAAAAGCGATTAATTTAGCACAAAAATAAAGCATGCTAAAACCCGTATCGACTTACCATTGTCTTTGTATTGTTATCAAATACAAATCGTGGAGTACTAGTGGTAGAAGAAAGAGGAGAGGAATAAGTTGGGGATAAATTATTAAAATCTTCATCACTACCGTAATTTTCAAGGAAAATAGCAAATCTTTCGCCCATAATAAAATCGTAACAATTGTATTTATCGTTTTTGTACGGACTTTTCAAATATTGATGATGACAAAAACTGATTTGTTTCACAAATTTTCGATGTTTTGCATATTTATAAACACCGTCCAATGTGAATTTGCGACGATAGAAAATTTTCGGATTATAAAAACGATCAATATCTTTAATAATTGATTCAATTGTTTTTGCAATAAATACGTTTGTTAATGGTTTTGGTAATGGTCGTAGTGGTGGTGATTTTAATAAATTTTCATGTTGTGGTAATATTTGGAAATCACAACAATAATTCTCATGCAATTTGTTGGATGTCCACAGTAATTTCCCATGCACCGTTTCTAACTACAAAGAAAAGAACAAACAAAAAGCAGAAAACAAAAAACACCAAATAGTTAATTAAAATAAAACACTACAATTAAATAAAATTAATCAACAAATAAATCCGAACAAAATAGAGAAAATAGTTGTGGTATAATAAAATTACCGTTGTTAATCGTTCAAGAGCACTAAAACGTTCCTCTTGTGCAGCTGCTGATTTTTCAAATGCTTCATGTTTCTTTATCAAATTCTCAACATCATCAATAGTATGGCCTAGTTCGGTACTCATTAAATATGGTTCTTGTGCAATTAGCCAGGCTTCAGCAACGGCTGCGTCACGTGCAAACTGATAAACTTCCAAAATCAATTGAAGATTCTCCCATCTATAAATAATTATTTACTATATAAATCAATCATTTTTTATTGGTAGTAATAATACCTTTCTTCCCATCGTTGTAAAACAGAATTTCTATGATCGCCCAATATAACTAATTTCTCTTTAATTTCAGCACTAGCATAATGGTTGCGACTTAATAATTCTTTACCTAATGATATACATGTGGTGAAATTATCTTCTCTTGCATCAATTTCAGCTTTTAAACTTTGATGATTATTCATCAATAATTCCACACCACTAACATCACGTGGTTTCTCACTAGTATTCATTTGTCTGATAACATCATCCATCCATTGCATTAATGTACGTACTAAATTGAAGAATTTAAACAAATCACCAGTATCAGCCAATTTGGCTTTACGTTGATTACAAGCGGTTTGTAGGGCGGCCCATGCAGCCACAACTTCATGTTCACGATTCGTTATCTCTTTAGCACGATCACCAGCATAACTGGCTTGTAATTTAGCTGATTCATCTTGTATTTGTTGTACTTGTAATTGTAATGTTTGTAAATCTTGTAAGAAATTCAAATGTTTCCGTTGTAATGTTGATACACTACCAGCATCACGTCCCAATTCATCACTCATTGATACTTGTTTCTCTAATATACGACTCAATATATCTTTACAATCATGGAAGAATTTATGTAATTCTTTGGATGCTGCCAACATTTGTGTACGTGTTTCAATCAATTCTAATAGATCTTGCCATGCCTCATTCAAACCATCTTTCCATTCGGCAATTGTGGCACTATCCGAATGACCTGATTCAATTAAACGATCCGCAATTTCGGTAACATTAGCAATACGTTCACGGCCAATTTGTTCGGTATCATGTGCAAATTCTTTGAAACGTTCCCATAATAATGTAACATGATCGTAATCTTGACCTAATTCATGGGATTGTGCCACAACTTCACGATCTGCTATCCATTGTTCTAAATCTTCAACATCACGATGTAATAAGAATAATTTTAAGGCTTCATCGAGTTTTGCACGTCGTTCACTACTCAAATCTTTTAGACCAGCATATAGTTTATCTAATTGGGATTGTTTAATTGCCACTTGTTCAGCTAGTGGATGGCCTTCGGCGGCTAGTGCACGTACCGTCTCACCTAATGTCCGAATTGTATCAGCGTAATCTTCAACGGCACCCTCTAAACTATCATGTTTCTTTATTAGATTTCTAGCTGATGTTTCATCTTTACCACGATCCTCTACCATCATATACAACTCCTGTTCACTCATCCAACTTTCAGCTTCATTTGCATCAAAGAGATATTGTTGGGCACGTTCGTTGCGCAATAGTAATTCACGACGTTTCTCAACGGCATCTTTCAATTCTTGCCAGGCTTTATGTAATTCGTTGATTAATCGACTGAATTCGATGGCATCCTCATGGTCTTCATCAATCAATTTCTGACCATTATTACAAACTGTATTAATACGTGGTTCATGATTCTCGATTTCCGTACGTAATGATTGATTCTTCTTCTCTAACATATGTACTTGGAATAGACTATTACCATATTCGGTAGATGATGCTTGTGGCATCTTTTCAGCAATCCATAATAATTCATCTTCAATATCACGTCGAAATTGTAATGCCTCCTTTTTCTTTTCTAAGACACGTTGACGTTCCAATAATGGTTGTTTCAATTGTTCAAATCGTTGTTCAACTTGTACCTTTTTCACTTTAATCTCTTCAATATTCTTTGTATCAGGAATTGTTGTTTCTAAATGTTTCGTTTGTTTCTCTAATTCATCAACTTGTCTAGCTTTAACGGCCATTTGTGTTTCAATCATTTGTTGTTTTTGCATTAGAATATTAACAGAAGCCAAATCAGTACCGGTATCTTCATTTTCAATTTGTTTCTCTAAATCATTCATCCACGAATCAATATCATCACATGTCTGATGTATTAATACTTCACGATTTGCATCGAATAAACGTTCGCCTTTCTCTTTTGTTGTCTGTTCTAATACATCGAATTGATCGGCTAATTCATCAATTTTCGGTTTAATAATTTCAGCATATTCGGGTTTCTCTTTAGCCAATTCATCACCAGCTTTTTGTAGATTCAATAAACGTTCTTTATTTGCAGCAATTTCAGCTTCGAATGCCTGATGTCGTGTCCATTTCGAATGAACCGTTTTTGCTGAACGATACGTCTCATCTTGTGCCGTTATATGTTTCTCTTGTATCCATTCACCTAATTCATCACAATCACGTAAATATTGTTGTAATTCTAATTGGTCACGTAAACGTTCCATTAATGCTATAGCTTTCTCTTTGATGGCTTGTCGACGTTGATCAATATTATCGGCACGTTTGGCAATTTTATCGGATGCAAAATGGCCCTCATCAATTAGACGATTTGTAAATTGTATAACTGAATTGAATTTATCATCATTAGCCTCCATTGATGTTAAGAATGATTCATGTTTCTTTAATTGGCTTTCAGCCTGTTCTAAATTGGTGGGTGTTTCAATTTTCGATAAGGCATGTTCTTGTTGATTTAATATAACTTCAGCTTGACGTGCATCTTTATTTAACAATTGTAAACTGAGATTTTGCGATAATAATTTCTGACGATTCTCCCACATTTGATGGATCTCATCCCAACCATCTTTCAATGCTTTCAAACGTTCACGTAAGAACATATATTGTGGATCATCTTGTGTTGATGGATCAGCTGTTATCTTCTCACCATATTCCATCATCTTTATATAATCATCTGTATAATTATCAATTTCTTCACGGATACTTTGATGTTGTGATAGTAGATTTTCAGCTTCAGCCAATGAACTTGGTGTATCTTCTGATGCAATATCGGTTTGTGTTTTGGTTAACCATGCTTGGAAATGATCTAAATCACGTAAGAAACGATGTAGATCACCGGCTTCTTCTAATTTCGAATCACGTTCCTTTAACATTTGCGTTAATTTCTCCCAAATAATTTGGATTTGTACGATACGTTCACGTATCAATTGTGCCTCTTCGGGATGTTCTTTTTCAATATTATCCGCCTCCTGTTCTAATGATGTTAATTTGGCTTGTATAGCGGCCAAATCGCGTTCCATACCACTTAAACGTCGTTGTAATGTCATTATACCGGTTAGATCCATTTCCAAACTATCTGTACTTTGTAGGATACGTACTTTATCTTCAATCCATGTTGTTGTTTCACGGCATTCAATATGAAATGTTTGTACACCATGTGCTGAATTCAATTCGTCACGTTTCGATTCGGCTTTATCACGTAATTCAGCCCATTTTTGATTTAATTGATTCTGTCGTTGTTGGATTTGTTCACTATTTGGATGTTCAACATGTAATAATTGACGGGCCAATTGATTTACAACAGCCACACGTGATGCATTCGCATTCATTTCTTTTTCGAAACCATCATAACGATGCTTCATAATTTCAACATCTTCAATATCACGTGCTGGCACCATTGTTTGTAACATACGATCCTTCTCATTGATCCATTGTTCAACACCATCAGATTCTGATAGTAATTTATATAATGATAATGCATCTAATAAACGTTGTTTACGTAATTTGGCCAATTCTAATAATTCTTTATAACGATTATCGATCGATTGTAAACGTTGTTGTACTTCAGGTGAATTCAATACGTCCGGTCCCAATTGTTTGGCTTGTTGATTCAATGAATCAATGGTAGATGCATAATTCTTCAATTCTTCAGTAACATCTTTATGTTTCTTTAATAGTGATTGTGCATTACCTTCGTCACGACCAACATCCTCACTTGATACTAAACGTAATGTATCCAACATCCATATATCAATATCATCAGCATCAGCAAATAATTGATGATAATTAACAGCATCTTCTAAACGTTTACGACGCAACAATGATAAATCTTGTAAATGTTTCCATTGATCACGGATCTCATTTAAACGTTGTTGAATTTTATCAGAACCGAAATGTTGTGATTTAATTAATTCTTCACCAGTATTACATACAGCATCTAATTGTGATTCATGTGCGGCAATCTCATTTTCTAATGCTTTATGTTTACTTAATAATAGATTAACTGTAGTTAGATCATGTCCAATATCGGCAGCTGATAGAATTTGTTCTTTCTCTTTGATCCAATTCTCTTCATCGGCCATATCCCAATAGAATTGCCATAATTTACGGCTCTCTTCTAAACGTAAACGACGTTCAACAGCTAAACGCACCAATTCAGCATAAGCATCCTCTAATTGTTGTACACGTTCTAATACTAATGCTGGATCACATGGTTTATAACCATCATCACCTTCTGTATCTAAGAAACGTTGTGATTGTTGGGCGACAGCTTTAACACGATCACCTAATACATTAATATCAGCTTCTAATAGATTATGTTTTTGTAATAGATCTTCAACGCCCATCAAATGTTTACCATAATCGTCAGTTAATAGACGTACTTTTAATTCTTCCATTGCATGTAAGATGTGCAACATTTCTTGGAAGTTCTGTTGTAATTGCAATGATAATTCTAAACGGTGTCGTCGGGCCCGCAACAATTCCAATAGATAATTCCATAAACGTAATACATTCTCTTTACGTGCATTAATACGTTCCATATCATGATAGTTTTCAGCATCTAATTCACCAGCAACAGATACAACAGCTTGTACACGTTCCTCATAGGCTAAGATATCAGTTTCAATAGCTTCATGTTTCTTAGCAGCCGCTTCAACAGCCGGCAGATCATGTCCGAAATTATCTTGTGATACTAAACGTTGATTCTCACTTAACCATGTTTCACGCATACTGGCTTTACGATTGAAACGTGCCGCTAATTGTTCCAATTTCTCTTGACGTATCAATTCTTCACGTAATGCCAATTCACGTTCATGTTCGGCTTTTTCTAAACGTTCCCATGCCTTATTTATATCCGATATCATTTTACCTTCTTTTGGTGTATATGGACGTTGATTATTTGCACGCATCTTTGATTGTAATGTAAATAATAATATTTCTAGATTGCCTTTCTCAACGAATTTTGGTGGTTTCTCAACGGTACGATAATTATTGAATTGTCCTAATTGTTGTTGTACACCAATTAAACTATTAGCGAAATTACGTTCACCTAATAATTTTATTGTATTTTCGATCCATTGTAATAGATCACTGGTTAATGATTCGTACTCTTTTATCATACGATCATTCTCCATTGCAATACCAACAACTTTACCAATACGTTTACCTTGTACAGTTTCCTGTTTTAATTTACTAAAGTAATGATAATATGTAACAACGTACGTTATAATTGATTTCTCATCGGGTTGTTCAACAAACACATCTTCCGCATCCAATAATTTCGTTAAACCTAATTTATCTTCAGCCACATTGAAGGCATTATTTAGATTATAAATAGGATTCGATTTTGATAATTTCTCAAAATGTATTAAATCCGGACGATGTTTATGTATTAATGCATTAAATGCTAAACCATCCCGCCATGATGTTGTAAAATTACGTACATTCACATTATTATAACCGGCCGTTTTCATTTGACACCACAACAATAAAGCATCTTTAGCTGATTTCGTTTCTTGATTATCTGTTTCTTCAATTGTAATATCTTGTATTTGAAAACGTAATATAATTGTCCATATTAAACCTAACGATAAACGTGGATTACCATCAACAATATCATGGGAGCCCATATTTTCTAAATGTACACGTTGTTCACGTAGAAATTGTAATGCCTTATCGACATTCTCTAAACAATGGATACGCATTTTACCTTTTGTTGGACGTGGTAAACGTTCACCACTCAATACTTCTAATAGTTTTATTAAATTTTTACCATCACGTAAATCGGTATATAAATCGACAATACGTGAATTTACACGTACCAAATGGGAATTTACCCATTTTTGAAAGGTTTTCTTCTGTACACTTTCACGTTCGTCTGCAACAACAAAAATAATCAATCAATTCACAAATTCGTAACAATATCAAATTACCACGTAAATTATTAATGAAATTATCGAAATATTCCATTGTTTGATTCGTTTTATTATAGAAAAGTATCATAACTGAATCAAACAACAGGAAATATTTGGGTTTTTTTTTGTTGTTGTGTTATTCTGATAACATAGTTTTTTGATAAGAAATTATAAAATCCTACCTGCTAGAGCTTTAATACGTGATCGTTCGAATAATCGAGATGAAGAATTGCCCCCATCGTACTCGTAATCGTCGACAATTTCCTGTTGTAAGGTAGGATCCCACCTTACTATACTGATATCTGTGGTCATTTCGATTTATTTACCAGCAATAAAGCTGGCGATCTGTAACAAAAAAACAACAATTTTGAATTTTGCTCTCTACTGTCGGAATTATTCAAATTCTACTGTTACATCATCAATTTGAAAATAGTTATATTTCCATAAATTTGTTTATCTTCTAGATGTTAATTGTTTAAACAATTTAATTAGTTTACTTTAAAACATTAGAAATATGTTGCAGATAGATTCATATGTCAATACAGCTCGAATTATTGATCTGGCAATTTTAGAATTTTACAGAATTTCTGCAACGATCGAACAAACACAAAATTTACCAACAAATTCTTATCAAATATAGACGTCTACAAATATAATCTACAATACTTACACAATAAATAAAAATAACAAACTTATAAACGACCGAAAAACATAATTTTAATAAAGCCACCAATCAAAATAAAACTACCCACATCAATCGTTATAACAATTTCTTACAATCACACCTACACATTTAAACCAAAACAAAAAATCTCTTAATTTTCATCTATAATTAAAATAAAAACTATCATACATGAGAGATTTGGATGGAATCGATTAGTTGGCAAGCGAGTATGTCGCCACCGCTACCGCCACCGCCACCACTGAAACCAGGGCGTCTGGACGCCTGACCTAACCGAATACACACGGATAAACTCCAGTAGAAAAATACTGCATCAACGATAAACTAATGGTGATGACAGAGACACGAATATAGATAGTAAGCCGCCTTCCTTATTCGTATGGTGCAGTGCAATTGGCGTAAAATTCCCTGATTCTGAGACTATTCTGAGGATTGTTCAAGTTGTGAATTAGGTCAGGAAATGGATTTTATGTAGCTTCTCTTTATTTGTACAATTATTATATTAGCTTTGTCAACTCTCTTAATCTATTTCTCTCTCGTTTTAATTAAATTAAATTTTATTGCAATGACGTAATAATTGTAGTTTACATCATTAACATTTACAGTCGGTGACTCTTTTGGTAATTGTTAATAATTGAAGTGGAACATGTATGGAATTTGAGTAGCACTCCATTCATAATAAATATACAAACGATTATAAATAGAGTAAAAATAAAAATTTGTATTCATAATGATTAGTTTTTCCAAGAAAAATTATTCTGGCCTGGCATCTAACTGATTCTACAAAAAAATATTTATAATTTATTTCTCTAACATAAAACTCTATTGGGTGTAAATCGAATATAGTTTGATAAAATTGATAACAAAAAAAGGCGATAAGACTCTAAACGAATTCATATAGAATTTTGATAAAGAATAAGTTATTAAATGAATTATCGATTGCTTAAATCCAGTTTAAAATAAAATATACGGTAGGTCACCAAATATCGCACAAAAAAAAAGTTATGTAATTTTTTAAATACACAACTAAAAGTTCAAAATTTAAGGTCAATCTTGATAACTGGTAATTTACTGTTGTCCAAATCGGAATTTATAATTAAATGAAAAATTTTAAAAAAAATCATTCAAACTTTTTTATGTTCGATAAATATTTTACAACAGTTTCTTTATGAAGTCAAAATAATGCCAAATCAAGCGAAACAGTGCTAAGTAGTCTTAAAGTTTTAAGCCATTTAAGTAGACAAAGAAAAAGTTATTTTTGCTATGCTTCTTACTATGGACTATTGGAATCTAGTTTTTGTTGTCTATATTGCAATTATTGTATAAAAGAGGTATTACCGACTGTATACAGCAACGGCATTTTATCTAACAAGTGTTTACCGAAGAAATATTCATCCAGCCGCTCAGTATAAATTTAGGGCAATTTCGTTAGATAAATTAACAACAGATGAACTCTGTTTAGATTTATTTACTGTGCTATTTGTGTTTTACTGCTCATATTCTTTTTTATTGTGCAACGGTACCAATCGATTTTCTTCTTATTTTATGTTTTTCAACGAAACTAAAAAATTTCCTAAAATAGGAGCTGATAAAAAAGTATAAACGTTTTTCTATTGCAGTTATTTTTTTTGTCACCTCCATATTTAACTTAAAAGGGATGAATGTCATTGTCATTGTTTGTAGAAAGGAAAAAGAAATTTTAATAATTTCTAGGTTCGCTAAAGGGTTTTCTAAGGGAATTTAATAAATTGAAGATAGCTTAAGGTTATTTCACGCCAGGCAAAGATTCACTGTTGTGCAGCGTTGACTTTAATTTTATTTTTTACAAAGGATTGAATATTTTAAAAACAAAATCCTTTTAGATTCGTTTCCAATGGTAATGAGTAAAGGGCGGATTGTAGGTCATTTGGCAAGAATTACAACGCTCGAAATGCACCATTGGCGTAGTTCAATTTTAATGCATGTATTTATATAAATTTATAAGACACGTAGAAAAAAACAACAAAAACATGTTCATAATTTTTTAAATTTATGTTTGTCAAAAATTGTTTTCTTTTTAAATTTTCTATGGGAGAATCATCAGTTTGTTGTCCCTGACGAGCCAATTTTTAGAGAGAGAGAGAGAGAAAGAGAGAGAGAGTGCGACCAGAATTTCATAAAAATTCGGTACAACTAGGCACCTGTTTTCTCGCCGTAACGTCACGACGTGACGGTAGCAGTTCAACTGGTCCACTGCTTCTCTCCGTTCGGACACTATTTGTAAAGAAAAATGTTTCACAAGAAAAGATAGACTATGCAGGTACAACGGCTGTGGCCAATACGCTCTATAAGAATTTGTCAGGAGACTAGAATTTGCCTTGCTCCTACTTCAAATGACAATTTTTTGAAAAACTGACTTAGTTTTCCCGTAGCACATTAAAATTCAACGATAATCTCAATTTGAATCTATTTTGTAGTCTGTCTCTTTTGTTTATTAACAGAATTGAATGAAATTTTGGAAAAGCAAATCCACACAGACATCAAACACATTAACGACTATCACTGACATAAATTTCAACGTTTTATGAGAAAACTAAATATTTTTCCAAAAAATTTTCATTTGAGGTTATAGCTCAGTACTATTGGAAACGAATGTAAAGGGATTTTCTTCTTAAAATGTTCAATCCTTTGTAAAAATGACGGTAAAATTGTGTCTGTCGTGAATCCCCTTAACGGTATTCCTTGTTCATTTCTGCTCTATACTATTATCGACTTGTACACCGATGAATTTCTATTATTATTTCATAAAGGGTTGAATATCCCAAGAAAAAATTTGCTGTGTTTTCAATTGCAATTTAATCAGCTCTTAGTTCAACTAAAGCTCTACCCGAAAAAATGTGTAGTTTTCCCGGCAAACCCTGAAAACTTTGTATTTTGCCATATTTTAATCAATCTTGACGTTTTTCTCTTTCCCTAGTCAACAGAATTGAGTGAAATTTAGATCAAATGATAGAGGACAATGTAATCTGTGTTTGTATGATCTTCATTTTTCCATATTTTCATCCATTTCCAATAATTATAAGATTGGAGACGCTGCAATCATAGATAATTTCCGAGAAAATCAATAATTATTGGAAATGGATGGAAATATGGAAAAATGAAGATCATACAAACACAGATTACATTGTCCTCTATCATTTGATCTAAATTTCACTCAATTCTGTTGACTAGGGAAAGAGAAAAACGTCAAGATTGACGTGGCAAAATACAAAGTTTTCATGATTTTCCGGGAAAACTATAAATTTTTTCGGGTAGAGCTTTAGTTGAACTAAGAGCTAATTAATATTGCAATTGAAAACACAGTAAAATTTTTCTTGGGATATTCAGCCCTTTATGAAATAATAATAGAAACTCATCGGTGTACAAGTCGATAATAGTACAAGTAGAAACGAACAAGGTATGGCCTTAACAAATGTCAATGAACAAAACTTCGATTACCTCCTTCTTTTCTAAATTAACTTACAAAATGAATATAGTAAAACTATTGTTTATATCAATTCTAGTTTATTTACTATTAGCAATTTGAATTTGCTGACTTCGCAAAATCGCTTCATTAAAAAATTTAAATAGTAAACAATATTGTGTTATATGAAACCGTGTCAGTACTGAATGAATTGACCTTGCTACAAATGCTTCTATTGTCAATAATTTGGACTTTGAAATCTTCAGGCTTTAAAACCAAAAAAGCCGTTTTCGTAAAAGCAGACTGAATTTACAATATCGATAATTCTTGGGCTTTTACATAAGTTTCAATACAGCCATGTTTTTCATATTTACAAATTGTCTACAGGGATACTTTTAATGATCAACGTAAAACTAGCCATTGCACAGGCTGTCCGCCGGGAAGGTATACTACTTTGTTTTGCCGCTATTTTGGTAAACATTAGTCTTGACGGTTCATATTTGGCAGTCGTGAAGTAGAGACGTGGCAAATTTATTATGGAAAAATATTCGGTAAACCAACGTGTTTTAATTGTTAAAACATTTTATCAAAATCAATCATCGATTACTGTGACGATGAGAAAGTTACGTGAAATTTTTGGGAGAAACAACGTGCCAACAAGACGCACTATTTATCGTGTAGTGAATGATTTCGAAGAAAGAGGGACTGTAGCTGATAGGCCCAAGCATGGACCATAACGTACTGCAAGATCGGCTGAAAACATTACTGCTGCTCAAGAAAGTGTTCAAAACAATCCATCAACCTCAATTCGACCCCGTGCTCAGGAGCTTGGTCTCCAAAGAACAACTTTGGCCATAATTTTGCACAAGGATTTGCATTTGTTTCCGTTTAAGATTCAGTTGACACAAGAGCTTCTTCCAGAAGACCATTTAAGCCGCCAAACATATGCCCATGACAACCCCGATTTTCACGAAAAAATCATGAGTGACGAGGCACATTTTCATTTGAATGGATATGTGAATAAACAGAATAGTCGGTTCTGGGCAATGGAAAACCCTCAAATTATTCATCAGTCACCTTTGCATCCATTAAAAGTGACAGTCTGGTGTGCAATTTGGTCAGGAGGAATCATTGGACCTTACTTCTTTGAAATTGAAAACGGCGTAACGGTAACTGTCAATGGGGAGCGATATCGCGATATGATTGAAAACTTTTTAACGCCACAACTGCATGCTTAGGGCTTGATTAACATGTGGTATCAACAAGACGGTGCCCCATCGCATACAGCCAGGATTACAATGGAATTACTGCGAGACCTCTTTCCACAACAAGTTATTTCAAGAAATGGTGATGTTGATTGGCCTCCTCGGTCGCCTGATTTGACTGCTCCGGACTTCTTTTTGTGGGCATATCTGAAAAGCAAGGTTTATGGAAACAAACCAGAAACGCTGGAGCAACTCAAACAAAATATTCGTGATGAAATTAATGAAATACCGCGTGAAATGTGTGAGAATGTAATGAAAAATGTGCTCAAAAGGGCTCGCATTTGTGAGGCTACCAGAGGCGGACATTTATCTGATATTGTATTCCATACATAATTGCCGACATTAAATAAAACATTTATCAATATAAGATCCATTCTCTTTCATTTAATCAAAAATTATAAACAAACAAAGTAGTATACCTTCCCGGCGGACACCCTGTACTTTGCTTGTATACTCTGCCCAAAAAATTAAGTATAAAATTTTAAATGACAGAAATGCAGCTGACCCTCTATTAAGAACCCAAAACTTAAATTCTTTATTGTATTGAACAGAAAATTGATTCGAAAAGGATTTTTCAATCTCCAAATATAAAATATCGAACTTGAGGGTTAATAGTAAAAAATTACCAAAAAATATCTAAACATATGCGTAGGGTAATGCGTAATTTGAAATTTTATACCTACATAATTTGTGGGCAGAGTATACTTCTTTTTCTCTTTACACCTACTAGCTAGGTATTCGAGAGCTAAGAGTTAAGTGAAGCACTCGTGAGAAAAAACGTCTTTGAATTTCATGTATCGAGAGGACTTTTATGGTGTTTTGATGAACGAAGCAACTACTTCCCTATTTCCCTATTACGTAGAAAGTCTCTTCGGCCCTGGGTCTATCTTTTATTTGACTCTTGAAACTTTTCTTCTGATGTGTCACAACTAATGGAAGATCGCGACTATCGATCATATTCAGAAAAAACACCTGGCATATGTGTAGCGTCCCACATATATCGATATTAGTCTAGACCATGGGCTTTCGGCTTTTTAACAAGAGTAAACTAACCCTAGGGTCCTATAATTTTCAGTTTAAAAAACTCGAATTAATTTTCGGCACACCTGAAAGCCTATCATTTCCAGTTGCAATTGAACACTCAAAGCGTAACAGTTCTTAAAGTTTATTTTGGAAAGGACGACAGTCTCTACTTTTTAATCATGTTCCAGTCCTACTAACAAACAAAATTTTACTCCTTATCGAATTGATCTCTAATCTTTTGTCTAGTCTGTTTTATAACTAGACCAGATTTCCAAATAAGAAAAATCTCTAGGAAAAAGTAGTTTCTTTGAAAATCAGAACCAAACTAACATTACTAAGGGCAAATTCGATATGTTAACAGCCTATGAAAAACTTTTGAACTATAGAACGCCTCGCTGACCATCTTAAAGCAGACATCCTATATGAAATTGACTATAACCCAGACTTATTGTTTTTGACAAATCAATAATTTAAAATGCTAATAATAAATGGCCTCATTCTTATCACAATTTTGCATAAAACCGAACAATTTATAAATTTTTCTATTAAACTTTTTTATCATCTTTTTTTTTTAAACTTTTCCTCATTAATTCAACCACACACTTATAATTTGGTCAAGGCTATTTATTATTACTTTTGGTCCATAATCGTTTATTTTAAAAAGTGAACGTTTCCAGCCAAATTAAATCATCTTTATAAAACATTCAAATAAGAATTTCACCAAAAAACGAATCTAGTGACCTGGAAATAATAACGTAACGACCAATGGACGTATGTCTGATCTGTATTCATAAATTTAATCAAAATGGCCTATATATAACAAAAATTATAATTAATCCTATATAAGCCAATTATAAATTAAATACATTACGAAATTCTGATATAATCACAGACAAACCTTAAATTTGTGAATATTTGCACAGAAATGTCACAATTACTTTTAAAAATTTCTCTAATAATTACGGTACCTGCATCGAAAATAATAATAATAATAATCGACATACGTTTCTTACGTCATTCAACACGGCTTACTTGATTAAATTTTGTACTTTGAATATGCTTAAATTAAAATAAGGTAAACAATTGATGATGTAATTGGTGTTAATTACTTTCTACAGATGTACTTGAACGATAATTACAGATCTAATTATGGAATTATTTCAATTTTGGAATTACTCTCGTTTATCGGAATTATTTAATTGTTGATTAAATGGATTTAATCTTATCAATAAACAAATCACAAACAAATTGCATCAATTCTAGCTATCTACAAATATAGATATTGTAAAAAAATATATTAAATTTATTGAGGTAATAATAATAATAATTTTCATGAATACTACTATTATAAATAAAAAGAATTAATTTATAAATATTGAGTCATCGGTATACATCACAGATATTTATAGACTAAACTTTACAATAAAAAATAAACAAATTTCGGTTTTTTTAATCGACTATAATAATTACATTTGTTTTTTTTTAACAAAATAAAACAAATGAGTAGCAAAGGGCGTAACTGTAACCACCGGTATTACGTCATTCTTCCGATTATTTTCGGAAATGTTTATATATCTGACCTCTCACTCTTTTTTTTCGTAAACTTTACAGTTCAATGACACAAAACAGCCCTTTATTGATTCGTTTCCCCCCTGTATGCACGATTTACAACCAAAATTAATTAAAATATTGTTCATTTAATAACAAATGATAAGCGTTAGCTATTTTGATTCGATATTGTGCCGAAATAGCCTACTAAATTCCAATAGTTACACCTCTTAATTCGGCCATTTTCTCTATCTCTTTCTATTTGAGCCCCGAACAAGGCAATTCAATTGATTTTTCTAAATCAACTTACCGGTTAATTAACGAATAGTTTCTATTTATTGCCACTATGATTATGTAATCGAAATAATTGATAATAGTTTGTTTTTTTGTTTAATTTCAGTCACTTGTTATTTAGATGACCACTGAGATGCTAACGCCCTTCATGACCACACACTAACCAACCAAATGTTGTAATGATTGAACGCATGCGCAATATAAGAAAACAACACCCAGGCGACTTGATTCAATTTTTTTATTTTTTTTTAATAAATTGGCGGTAAATTTGAATTATATTGAAATAGGAGAGGAAAATCGAGCAATCACAAATAACACATTTTATTTGCTTAAAAATATAAAATAAATCCAATTGCAAAAACCCACCAGTTGTAACAATTTGAAATTTATATCTATATATACCGGTATGGCATTGCGTCTAAACATATGAACGAAAACTTTTGACTTTATTTATTTGTTTCCGTGTATTGTTGTTGGTCGCCTTTAAGCAAACTTGCTGTTATTGTCAAGTTGTTCAGAAGAGTACCTCAAAATGTTGGTATTTAAAATTTTCAGAATTATTGTTATATGCTTAGTTGAAAGGCCATCCCTGTATGTAGAATTATAAACTTAAATAAAAGACTAGTTGTGTATGCTTATCTTTTCCAATATTCAACAATTATTGTAAATTATATTTACCTAATGTGGACCCTACATAAATCTAAGTCTTTTATTATTTAAAATAATAATAAAAAGACAAACTTAATATTGCCAAAAATTCAGTCATGTTTTGAAGAAAGAAAAAAAAAATGAAATACTTCGTTCAATCAATTATTCTTATTATCGATTTCTGTATATGTTGGAAATTTGGCAGTTTCAATCTTATCTTTAACTTTAAATCCTGGATAAAGAGCAATTTGATTTGTACGTAAATTACGTCCTTTACTATAACCATTCCAATGATTACCAGCAACACCAATTACATCACCAATTTGTATACTCATTTCACCATTACGTTTTGGTTCATGTTGTAATACAGCAATCATATTATGTGCATTTTGACCACCATAATAATAGATATCATCTAATGAACGATAACGCCATGAAGCATCCGGGAAATTGTTCTGCATCAATTCGTAAGCTACTCTACAAACCTACGGAAAATGATTAAATTACAAATATGTTTCGATTGGATATTACAAAACGTTTTCTTCTCCAATGTCCAAAATGAAAGAAAAGACACACTTTATCGACGAGTGAATATAATGTCTATCCACACTTTTGTGTCATCTTAGATCATTATTATAGCCACAAGGCTACGGGTCGTGTAAACTAAACTCGGGAGTTATTAAAGTGTCTTTTTTCAACCTTCAGAGCCTTCTTTTATTTAAGTTTTTTTTCGAAAATTTTATTTTATCAAAAAAGTGAAGGTGTTCATTAGGGTGCTTCATTTCAGAGCAAAATTTTTTTTTTCAAGTCCCACCTGAAAATCTTGTAGTCGGTGGAAAAACAAAAATTTTGAGCCGCATAGTAGCTCTTAAATCCGATTTTAAACCGTTGCTAATCCATTTTTTATTTTTCCCATTTAAATAACATTGAAAAGTAATTTTTCTTAAATTTTTCCTTCCGCTCACCGTCTTAAAATTTGTCTAAATTTGCTACAAAAAAGGTATTTTGAGTCGAGTCGGTAACTTGATTAGATTTCTTAACAAATCCTCTTATATTGAAATTTCGTAAAAATAATGTGAAATCTCATCTAGTGCCCAAACTATTGAAAATGGATAAAAAATGTCAAGAACAATTTTGTAGGAAATTTTATGCCCTACAATTTTTGTAATTAAACAATTTGTCGTAACTCTCATAGTTTAGTAACTACAGCCTCTTAAAATATAAAATTTTAATATAAGAAGCGGTTTGTGAAGAAATCTTATCGAGTTACGGACTCGAGTTGAAGGACGTTTTTTGTAGCAAATTTAGTCCTCTACAAGAGCCAATAAGCCAAAAGACGGAAAAAAAAGTTTAATACGGTGAGCGGAAGGAAAATGTTAAAAAAAATTACTTTTCAATGTTATTTAAATAGGAAAAATAAAAAATGGATTAGCAACGGGTTAAAATGGGAATTAAGAACTACTATGCGGCTCAGAATTTTTGTTTTTCCACCGACTGCAAGATTTTCAGGTGGGACTATTTTATAAGTGAAAAAAGATTTTTATTTTGGAGTAATTATAGTAATTAATGTATCAAGGGCGTGATGCCCATAACGCCCATGGTGCATTCATGCGTTTATGCCATAAGTAAAAGAAGCGATTTAACTTGATTTTTGTTTTTTTTTTTTCAATTTTTCTTTGACCCCTGAAAAATTGAGGTCATGATCACATTTTTAATGACTGCAAAAAGGTTGTTTATCATAGCAACGCGCCTTAACAGCGGGCTATTATTTTTCATAAAGCTATCGCAACGCCATAATAACCAATCGTCAAGTAAACAAGTATTATTTGCGATAGTTTTGTTATCTATTTATGCATTAATGATTAAAATGGAGCTATCACTTGATGGACTACTATTTTAACAGTTACTAATGAAAAAAAATAATCGCACAATAAAAACTTTGTAGATGATTTTTATTTTTTCTCCTCCCAATAATTAGGAATTAGCAATGTGTTTAGTGATATTTAGATGTCTTTTATTTATAGGTAAGAAAAACCAGTATCCATAGTTAAAAAAGTCTAAAAGTCTAATGTGGGAATTGGTCTGTATAAAGTCCTTTTTTTGTCATAGATGCTATTTACTTGCAAAATATAATTAAAATACTAGAAAAATAAATAAAAAGTTGCACACTTAAAACGACATCCTACAAGAATAGTTGCTTATTATTATATTTATTAAAGGTAAAAGTAAACAGTGCTCCCCCACCCTCTGTAAGATATTGCTCCTTCTCAATTCAGTTGCATTTCCCCTCAAATTCGTTTCCCACTACTCACTGAGCGTTGTATCTTTGCGCATGCGCTTTTGCCGGATCGTAAGCCTTCTTTTACACACACACAGTAGAAGGGGTACGTCTCTAAGATATTTTTCTGAGAACGAAAGCCGCGAGCCTGATATCTTAGGGGGGAGCATTGTACTTTATCCACTAGTGGTTAGTTTGGGTTGTGTCTTTATTTGTGCGATACAACTTTTTTTTCAGAATATTTGCTTTTGAAACCCTTTCTAATTTGTCAGATATTTAGCAGTGATTGTGGATTTTATGCATTAACTAGTGGACCTTAATTCTATTAATTAAGTCATATTTCGGCAAAATATCGAAATGTTTGAACAAATTATTGTTTAATTGTAAAACGTCAAATAAAGTGAAGACAGAATCTCTCACCTCTGTTATAAATTACATTTTAAAATAAAACGGCTAAATTATCAAAACTTATTTCTAAAAGCGGCCAGCGATGCGGAGGGGTACCCGCTTGTCAAAACTTATTTCCACAACCGCCTACATTCCAACATATTGAAACTTTAATGGCCGATTTAACTCTCTTAGAGGTTGAATTTTCAAAACTTCTTTCTTAGTGAGCGTCTACATCACAAAGAGAATATACAGGGCGGGTTTTTCTAAGTGTTTCCACCTCAAGTATCTCGGCTTTTTTTGTGATTTGAAATGGAAAAATATCTAAAGAACTTAGACTACAATGTCAATACTTCAATTACCCGACACGATTTTCGTTCTAGCTATTTTGGAAATGCCAAAACGTCCCATAAGGTCTTGAAAATTACACAATATTAGGAAACGAATTACCTACAATGAATACTGTGTATGAATTTGATATGAAAATAATGTTTATTCAACAGAAATTAGAACTTCTTTGGAATAGATCACCTATTCATTGTTGAAAAAAAAACGTCATAATTGTTTACGTTAATTGCAATGTCGAATGTTATGTTTACAAGATTTTATTTAATAACAACTGCAAAGTCAACAGTGTTCAATTTGTTGTAAGAATTATTATTCTTATGTTATTAACAACCGATAGTTGTTTACTTGAATGTACTATTTATAAATAGTATAATTATGTAATTGTTTGTAAATAAAATGTTGTAAACAATTGTAATAATGACATTTACATTGCAAGGATCGTAAACTACTCGGACGCCGGTTTTTTGCCGAATCAATGAATAGATTTTTGATCCCAGTTGGTAGGCCCAAAAAATGACTAATTACGACCCTGTATTTCTTAATTCATCTGTGTACCGTGGAAATTGTCTACTTGATTGCGCGTCATTTTTATTTGTAAATATACAAGTTGGTTTTTCTATCTGTTGAGGGTTGCGAGATCTGCCATTAGCCGTCAGGCAAGGGAAATAAAAGACCCAAGAACGTGTACAGCATCGAATAGAAGAAGGACTCAGGGCCGCACAAAGTTTCTAGCTAATCGGGAAATAGTATGATATAATTGTTTGTACATAAAAGCAACTACCAGCACAAGAACGCTCTCGATACATGAAATTCGGATATGTTTTTTTTTCAAACTACATATACAAACCAGTGGTTTTTATGTTTTCTCTCCTCAGCACGAATGAAGAAAGTGTTACGCTTATTTGTCGATGAAGGAAAAACATTCACATTTTTAAAAAATGTGTGTATAATGCGGGAATGATTCATTTGACTGACAATGAATTAAGTTCATAAAGCAGCAATGAGCAATGACCTTGACTGATGCGTTTAGGGTGGGGGAAGGCATACACGAGCAATGAACGTGTCAATAGACTCTCTCACCTGAGACGAGAAGGTGCAAACTAGAAAATCACACATCGACAACATATGTATATCATTAATAATACCAAATAATGATGAATCCGAATACCGTGTCGAAACTGCTGCCGTTTTCGATATAGTTGGATCACCAATAATATCATATTGTGGATACTTATTAACAGCATCCGTAATAACTTTTGGATCATCACTAGCTAAATAAACACGTCGTCTATCAACTGTCTCATCCAATTCTAATTGATTATAATATTCATCAACAGCTTGCATATATTCTTCAATACCATGATACGCCGCCTCTGTACCAACTTTATCAGTTCTACGTACATGTACACCGACAATTGGCCGTTTAAAGCCCATATTTATCATTGTATCTTGTAGCATTGATGCAGTTTTCGTTTGTGGCCTCAATATATACTTTAAAATCTGTCCAACCCACCATACAATCGGATCACCATGTAAACGTGTCAAACGTTGTGATAAGTCTTCGGGTATTGATAAAGGTAAAAACGGTGGACGTGGCAATAATGAATCAATTATTGGTAGATTAATGACTTGTGTATCCGGATTACCGGGCCAATTACTTGTTGATTCACCATTCGGATCCGTACATGTATCGCTTAATGGTTTAAAAATGTCCTCCCAACCGGCTTTATGGTAACGCCAACCCTTCGATTTTAGGATCAATGTACGTTTTGTACCGTACGCTACCATGAAACAGTAGACGACATGGTGGAGTTGGCAACCATAGCCGCAACCCTATAACAAACTCATCATATCGACAAATCTTTAAAGTTGTTAGAATCTTACCTTATTTAAGATGCAAACTAGTTTCTTTGCTGTTTTACAATCGTCGGGGTTTTGTAAATAATGGAAACGTTTCTGTACTAAACTACTTAAATCGTTCGATTCTTTCTCGCGCCAATTCGCATAACCGTCGACGTCTTCTAATTGTTTAACATCGTGGATTAATGAGCGTTTGAATTCGATACCTAAATTTAATACGTTTTGTATTGTATCGGTTAGTTCCGGTGAATAATCCTGTGATTTTTTTTGTAATTCTAATAAATTCGAATTTATAAAATACCAAAATTCTTTAATATTCGTAAAGATACGCCGTCTCAACAATTCGTATTGTGTATTAGGCTCGTCTTTCATACTAATATAATCTAATTCTCTATTATTATCATTATTATTGTAATTCTTTTTGTTACTATCATAATGTTCTACTTTTGTTAGACGATATTGAAAGTTTTCGATCGCTTCCTTTTGGTCGCCTTTCAAGCCACTAAAACAAATCGATTACCATCCCCAAAATATTCTAAATTAAATCGATAATAATATACTCTAAATTGATCTCTTTGAAGATCTCTTGTAATTCATAATTCTGCTTCTTTAGTGCTTCCAAATCGGCCAAAGCTCTAGCGAGTTTCTCCGATGTTTTCGTATCAATTGTGGTGATATGCGTGCCCAATAATGGGAATGCTGTGAAGAACAAGATTACCAACCATATAAACAGGAAACCGGCTAATATTCGATGCCATCCTAATGTATTTATATGTCTCAATATTGCACTCATTATGTCTTACAAAAACAAATATGCGAAAATTTTGAGGTTATGTTATGTTAACATTTAAAAACAAAAAACGTGTAAGATTCCAATTGCACTCTAATTACATCTTGATTTATAGTCGTTATCGTTGTGGAACACTCAAATTATAACATTTTTGATTGGATTTCTTGGAAATATTCAAAAAAAAATATCTCACTTTCACCAATGTGTGATGATTGTTTATCTAAAACAAAAACGACGTGGCATCAACTAGTTGGATGATTTTTAAAAATAATACTTGAAATAGATTAGTTTTTATTGATAAATTAACCGGATATAATAACTTTAACAATGGAGCAATTCAATCTTTAATATTAACAAATTTTATGTTTACATTATAGGCAACCAATTAAACATTTTTAGGGAATTTTGTTTTGTCTACTACCAACATTATATATAATTGTAAGTAAATATCTAATATCCCATAAAAATGTAACCTTTTAATGTATTGCTAGTATACAGTTACGGCATTTTATCTAGGCATACAAACTGAACGAGATAAGGAATAATGAAATTAAATAGATATGGATTGCTTCTCTATGATAGTTATTAGAAAATTAGCAAATTTTGACCCATGATCAGTGAACAAACGGAATAAATCGTGATTCGTTCTATATTTATTGAACTCTTTTCGAATTGGTTTTTCTAAGTTTTGATCATTATCTCTCATCAAGCTTTCCTATATATTGTATAGAAATAAATATATTTGCCCCTATTTTTTATTACACCTTGTAACATTTTTGACCCAAAATATAAGCTAAATAAGGAAAGACGAAGTCGATTCTGTGCGCGTCCCTAAAAAATCCCTTTTTATTACTACTACTCATAGACTAGAAAACGGTAATCTACTACGCAATAAATGAAAAACATTTGAAAATTTTTAAATGTAAAGGAATACCAACTTTTTTGAGGGCTCTGGACCAAGATTGTATGAAAACATATCCAACTCTGCTGAATTAACTTTCTCACCATAACCCTTCGAATAATATCTTGGTCAAATCAAGAACCCATGTGGGCCTAATTATCATTTCTGGTTTCATACGTTATAAACAGAGAACGGATACGCTTTGAGGTGTGAAGCGCGCTTAGATTGTCGTTCTCTAGTGGCAATCCATTGGCGTAGGGCGGTTTTCTGATATAAAATGTTCTATTTACAACATTCAATTAAATTCGGTTTTTCTTATAATTCTTTATTGTAAAAGATTAGATTAAAATTAATTAATTAGTTAATAAAGAAAATATTTTTTTATTATTAGAATTACAAAAAACGGCCTAAATAGAGAGTCTAAGAGAAAATAATCTAATGTAATTCTTTGAAAAGTATGCCAAACAATTCAATCTAAGGGAATATTCGGTACAACAAAAGTATTCAAACTATTAATATTAATTAATATAATATTAATAAAATATTAATATCAATAAGATATATCGATAATAATTTGACAATCATTAGTAAAATTAACCCGTTGATAAGTTTATTTCTTGTCCTACATGTTCCGCCTATGAAGCAGCCTTTGTTTGGGACGAATTTCCTACACCAATGAGCCACCTAAGTTTTCGTTGTGGGAAAGCGACGTCATTTTGAGGGAATGTTTGGCCATCTGTTTTGCCACTAGCGTTGGAAATTGTTTCCCACCAAATTTGGTGAGAAATCCGTTCTCTGATTATAAATAATGTCGCGACACATTGCGCCACGACACAGCACAGCTTTGAGAATGTTACGGCACGTTACAACACGAGATCAAAATAATAACTCCAAAGTCAAATAAGGATAGCGGCAGCAGGTAATGAATTGTAGTACACGGTTTTAGTGAATTATTTTATTATTGAAAATATATCTAATGTCGCCTAGAAATCGCCCCTTATCCCACATTTAATTTGTTGCGTAAATTGATACTAGACTTCTCAATCAAATTAATCCAATCCTTTAATTCTTCAGATAATTCCGGACGATAGCTCTCCTTACGATTTAATAATTGATTTATCGTTGTCGCCACATTTAAACCAATAATCGTTTGTTTACTAAATGTTGTTGCTCTGATGAAATTATCATTGCATGTGATAATATCTTGTTGGAAATAAACGTTTTTTTCATCATAATAAATTATCTATAATTATAAAAAAAATAAAAAAAGAAAATCGTAAAATTTATGCTATTGTCTCCTAAGCAGGACCGAACTTGTAAAATTAATTTTATATTGAAATTTAACGTAAACTGTTGAGAACATTGTCTCTTACTGTTTCAAATGCGATACAGTGTGGGCAAAACATGTTGGTGCACAATAAGCAATCCTGATCGTTTACTAAGTTATTCTAAAATTCTCCGGTTGGTATCAGTCATGATATGTAGGACAAAATCATTATATTCAACATGAAGATAGCAGATGTTTGGCATGTCTTTACAAGATTTACAACTCCATCTTATTATGTTTTTTTTCTATTTTGTCTTCATCTTCTTCTGTCTCATATACAAATTTTAACAGTGGGTGGTAAGGAAATTCTTCCTGTCCACCTGGATGGTTTGCCCGCCCTTTATTTAGTAAGTTACTGTAAAAGATACCGTCGGCTATTGTCGACTGTTAAACGCGCGGCCCTTTTTGCACCACTAATCCGGCCCTGCTCTTTAGTATTGTTAAAAATAATACCCATAATTTACCTTTGTTGTAATTTTGTAAAAGCTGAATAATGCAATCGGTCGCCGATAACGGATATTCGATGCAGTTTGAACGAATTTACTTTTCGTTTTAACGAAAATCCCAAACAGGCCGGTACGTTGATAAAAATGGAAGCGGGCAAAGTCTAGATTCTTCAAAAATTTCACATTATTCATATGAGTGAATTCAGCATCCAAATCGTTGGTTGTGCACATACCTGTAGTTCGAGCAATTATTGTTGAATTGTTAACAATTTTTCGGGTGATTGCGAAAACAAATTATACTTTACCATAGTAATTCAGAGTATCATCGACTTGTTGCTTTTTTCTACGAAATTGTCCCCATATTAGGATACCTAACATATGTAAAAAATAATTAACATCAAATAGTACAAAACATAGTAATATTATTGATAATAGCACAACTAAATTGCTTGAATTAATTGGTAGCGTAGTTGAACTTTCGATATCCATCTTTAACTGATTAGCGCAGATTCATTATTGTTGTAATAAAAATTGATAACAATAAAGTGGGCGATTTTATCTATAATTGCTTTTTTTTACCCAAAAACAAACACTATTGATTTGTAGTATTGCAAGATGTATCCTACTGTAATTTCCAGGGCCGGCGATAACGGGCCTGCAAGGGATACACTGCAGGCGGGCGCCCCTGTTTGAGGGGTACAAAAATGACCTTTGATTGTTAAATTAAATTTAAAAAAATAATCTGAAGGGCGCCTATGTTAGTTTTGCAGGCGGGCGCCTTATACCCTAGCGCCGGGCCTGGTAATTTCAATTAATAAATGTTGGATATGAAAATAATTACTGTATCTATCCACTGTACAAATAAAGTACAACTTGTAATGCAACTGAAAATTTCAGCCGCATTCAGAACGTCATGTCTCTAGATTCAGTGCGTTTCCGGAGATAAAGTGCAACGTTTGACTAGTGATGAAAAGTAATCGTCGGATTTGTGGACAAGAGCATTGTTTATCTTTTAGTAAACAGTAGATGAGTTACATCCACAGAAATAAGTAGCCTTATCAGAAATCGCTTAGTATTATTTCTTTAACTCATAAGCAGAAATACTATGCGTCTAGTTTCAGTAAACAGTCAATTTCGGATGCGGCTAAATAGTTAACCTCAGCTGTATACGAAAGTCATGGCACTTCGTTCATAAAAGTGAATCAACTATACCATGATAGAAAATCTCATATTAAAGAATTTTTTAAATGCAACAAAGGGAAGAGGTGGCAATTTGGACTCTACTTGAAAATGCGGGAAGAGTAGACTTTAGTCAGAATAGATGAACAATAAGAAGGGTCGAAAAGAAGGTTGTTAAATCCAAACGTGCAACTTACTCGTATAATAAAGCTGAATGTGGCCAAATTATTTCAACAGTTGGTTGAGATTTATTGTCTCAAAAAATGGTCTAAGTTTCAACGTTTACTAGTTTAAGAAGGTCTATTTAGAGCCGTTCTGCTACACATTTGACCGCCCCCGTCACCCTCCCATTGCTATCATACTGGCAATGGAACAAGTTGTCTACAGGCAAACCTACTAGTCGCTCGTAAGTATGATGAAAAATTATCAAACAAAAACACATTCATGTCGTCGGCGTATTATAAAATCCGTCATCTAAAAAACTGCATAAGTCTTGTCGTTTTAACAGGGGCTGTTTTTGTAGCTCCTGACTGTTTTCACCTTCCCCGGTTGCCATACTGTTTAGCTGAGGTTAGGTCTTTGTCAGGTCAGGTCCTTGGTTATAAAATATCTGAATATTTCAGGCAATAAAAGACTTCAAAATATTCACCGTTTTACGATCTGCCTAGTCATTTTCTAAATGACGGATTTTACAATACGCCGACGACATTCATACTGTCGATCGTGATCGAACTGAGACGGCCATTACAGTGCAGATCTGCCCTTAGACAGTTCATCAAAATTAAACTATTGTGCGTTCACTACTGTATGTTTATTTTTCCACGTATATAGGTATACTCTGTCCAAAAATTAAGTATAAAATTTTAAATTACTCGTGATAGCTTATATGCAACTTAATGTTCGAAAAGTTCCTAACTTTTACATGTTTACATGAAAGAAAAAGAATATTATATGGTGGCACACCTGTTTGAATAAAACCCTAAGCATTTGTTTAAATATTTCGATAGTAATTTTTTACTATTAACCTTGAAGTTCGATATTTTATATTTCATTGGAGATTGTAAAATTATTTTCAAATGAATTATCTGTTTAATGCATACGATAAAGGACTTAAATTTTGGAGTCTTAATAGAGAGACTATTTATCGTTGCGCAAGTTAGCTGCATTTCTGTCATTTAAAATTTTATACTTAATTTTTGGATGGACTATATCTATGTTTAAGATAAAACTTAGGTTTTCTGAGCTTTTCAGTGGCGTAGAATAAATGTTCAATACTTCTAAGCTGCTCCACCTATTCACCTATCGTCGACCGCTTACAGTCACTGCCCACATACTCCCTGCTCCCGCAACTTGTATGTCCCGCCATATGGAAAGAACTCTAACTTAAAGGTCTGATCTAAGGGTGCGTTTACATTTGATTCCAGTCCAATGTTACCTTAAATTTGTCGAATAACCAATGCAGTAGAGTGCTTCAGCTATTGATCCTCTTTGACTTGAAATAGCGCAATCTAAGGTGAATTGAGTCAGCGGTTCTCATCGTTAGTTCGTAACCCGTCAATAATCTTCTGAAAGCTCCAGAATTATGTACACATAAAATTTAGAGATTTACTGCATAACTTGAACCGTTGAGTTTCGAATTCTTTAACGAATTAATTTACAGGCTTAAAATTGATTTGCAAAGGAATACCTACCAGTTAGCAGGGGCGCGCCATCCCAGGATACAAGGGGTGCAATGCACTCGGGCGCAGAACAGGGGGGACGGCAAATTTGGTTGCATTGTTGGTATTTTGATATTTAATTTGAGAAGAAAAATTCTGACGTTTCTTTAAAGTTTTTAGAGAATGTTGTAGTTTGATTCCAACACATGTTTCGGACTTTTATATTCTTTATTTAATCTATACTTATAAAAGCGATTTCCCATTCACTGATTCACTGACTCACTCATCACGATATCTTCGAAATTATTCATCCGATCGAGTTTAAATTTGGCACATATATTCCTATCATAATATAGACGCTTGCTAAGAGAGGATTTTTGAAAATTCAATCCCTAAGGGGGTTAAATCGGGCATTAAAGTTTTAATATGTTGGAATATAGGCGATTGTGGAAATAAGTTTTGACAAGCGGGTACCCGTCCGCATCGATGGCCGCTTTTAGAAATAATTTTGATAATTTAGCAATTAAAATGTACTGTTGATTGAGTTGTGCACGGTTGAATTTTCATTTTTTTTACAAAGAATTGAAATTTTTAAGAAACAAATCTTTTATATTCGTTTTTAATAGCAATAAGCTATAACTTCAAAAGACAAATTATTGGTGAACTTATTTAGCTTTCCTGCGAGTCGCGAAAGTTTAATTTAAACGGATTTTTTTCGTCTTTCTCCTCTATCTTTTGGTACAATGGAATGAAACTTATGCGAATTATAGACGATACTGTGCTTAACGACTTTATGGCATTTTTTTCAAAATTCACAGCCAAAAAAAAGATTATCACTTATCCTGAGAAATAAATGCAAGTGCCGGAAAAGGGAATCCATACAGACTTCAAGAACTCTATCCACTTTAACGAATATAAATTTTATTTAATTCTGTTAACAAACAAACGAAAAAAGCGAAAAAAAATTGATTTCAATAACAACTACTTAAGATTATCAAAAAATTTTCATTTGAGATTCTAGCTCAGTATCATTGGAAACAAACGCATCGGAATTTTTTTCTACCAAGTATTTTGACTTGTAATGGTTATATCCAAAGGGGCGGTAATGAAAACTTTGCAGCCGGGCGTGCGAGTAGGTTGGCGCGCCTCTGCCCGTTAGATTTCAAAGTGATCATCCATAGCCGGTGCTAAGCTATAAGCGAGGCAATCAAGGCATGAGGTCGTCTTCCTTTGTTCAGGAATCTGTGCCAACTATTTATTTACGGTTTGGATTCCCAAAGTGCGCAAATCCTGCGAATGCGGCCCGCGATATCGATTTCTATTAAGTTATAAATAAGTAAACAGTTAAATCAATACGAAAATATTACGAAAATTGTGCTGCAAACACATGGGAAACATTAAATTGCCCCTTCTAAGAAAAACTTAGTGAAGCCCTAGTTTACAGTTTAAGTAGGGAAAATCTCTGCAGTGATTTATGCGACTGTCGCCACTTTATTGCCGAGCTTCCATAAGTATGATTGTGTGGGGAGGGGGAGAACTAAGCCCTAGTGAAGAAGAGCATTTGTATTTCACAGTTGTGCGTACATAATCGGCTAGTCGTACCGCCAACACTGTATAAAGCTAATAAATTTGTTTTTAGATACGCAAAATAAACGTCGGATTTTCAATAATAATTAATAGAGGTGATAATCTTTTATTAATTAGACAAAACACGCAACACTATTCTAAACACAAAAAGAAAATCGTGTAAATATGCCCTAAATTCAGATAAAGCAAGCTTTCTAAAGAGTTTAAAAGGAACCGATTTTCTACAAACGTTTTTTTCTCGTTGAAACCGTCTCTCCTATTCGAACACTTCTCATTATATTTCTACTATAAAATGAAACTGGTAAAGACAACAAACGTTCAGTCGTCTATTTGATGTAAAAGCATTAGGTTCATATTAGAATAAAATGTAAATGTTGACCTTCTATCCGTCTTTACATATACGTCTTGTTTTTTTCGTTACCATATTATTTATTGCTTAATTTATTATTTGCATTAACCTTTGGTTTTTACATTAATTTATTATCAACAAATTATAATTTTTATCGAAAAATTTGATATTATTCAAAGCAAATTTTTGTAGAGTAAAGTGAATTAATGGAAATTTTAAAAATATTAAACATGTGCTGAATTTTCGGGTGTTTCTCACCAATCTTCAAACAGGTAAGTTTACCTAAATTGTAGTATTTGTTCCCGTTACTTTAAAAAAACGTCCAAAAACAACTCGACATTGTTTATAATTATTTAAATTAAAACTGATTGAACGCAACATTGAACATGACATTATCGTTTAATTCGCTTCTATTAGAGCAGAAATTTTCCAATTTTCCGCAAGTAACAAAAACAATAATAGGTTTCGAGTAAGTCTAAAAATAGCGATTTACGCTAAAATGACCAATAATAAGTCGCATTCATTTCTCGCTTAATGTTTTTACAATAAATTACCAGGAAATTTACAAAATTTGAAACAAACCGTAATTTTTTACATCTTTTTTTCTATTATTGTCACTCCCATGTTGTTGTTTAATAATAAAAGACGGAAATTGATGTTAGTAGAACTAGTTGTCATCAATACTGTTTTTGTAAAATTGAATAAATATAACGGCAAATTGCGCATTTTCTAACTGATCACTATATTTGGCATCAATTGTTGTTATTTACAACACTAACAACAAAAGTGTTTCTATTACCTATCTATATTTTAATTAATATTCGAATTACATAATTTAATAGATTAATGTGTATATTTATAGATTTTGTGCAATCAAAGCAAATGAAATTGGATGTGGAGCCGAAAGAAGATGCTTAAAAGGAGTTATACGTGTGTCAGATACGTTTTCTGTTGGCTCAATGTACTATTTTGGGTATGTAATTAATTTGTCTATAAAAAAACTCCCACTATTTTGTAGTATAATTTACGCGAAAATTCATTATCTGTTAAAAAAATATATTGTTATTTCACAATAACAATAAAATGTGGTGCGAATCCGATAATGTAACCTTCGTTTGTTTTTATCGTTGATTTATTTAGTGGAAAAAGTGGCAAATACGTAGAAAGTCTCCAATTGGATTCGAACCGTTGACACTCAAGAAGTAGGTAAATTATATTGCAAGGTTGGGCGTTACTAGTACTCAATAGATCAGTTGTTCTTACACTTGGATTTTTTTTCGCGTCTTTTTATAACACGTGACTTCATATACATCAGTTGGAGCTTTTGGCCGCGAGCTTTTGACTAATGTCGAGCAAAATTGCGCATCTTCGTGAATATACCGGTAAACTAATGCAACTAGGTACATTAGAAGAAGAGTGGGAGGAAGTCTCCTCCTATTCACGGCATACGATAGAACAATTGTGTGGTCAGAGTAGATCGAATAGAGCGAGTATTTTTATGTTTATTATTTAGTTAGACGCCCACAGTTGTTAAGATAACAATATCAACAAACATGTGTGCTCTTTGTCATACTCATAATAAGCAATATTTCTAGCTTTCTTCAAAAATCATTGTGCAAAATTAGCATTTTGTAAATCATTGTGTTTTATTTATTACTAGCTGTTACCCGGCATGCGTTGCAATGCCCTTGGATGTAGGTACCTACAGCATTTTATTGTACACGAATAAATCAGCTTTCCCGATGTGTGAGCACATCACGTGTAAATGTCCAAGCGAGAAGCACAAATTTTCCAAATTTAGGCCACACATTTGTAGCGATTGTCTCAGTGGAAAAACTCGAGTAGTATATCTGACGGAATCATTGTGATGCATGTCAAATGTACATCTCCAAATTTTCTCTTTATAAGTGTAGCTTTGATAATATTGATTGTCATACTTTTCATTTACTTCTCATTGCCCATCCGTTTGAGATGAACGGATTTGAGATCGGAATGCCCTTTTCTTTTGCGCTTGAGATGTATTTGGATCAACCAAATAGTTTTCGTATTATTGGCACAATTGATTTGCCTATTATAACTTTTCGCAAGCAATGATTTTTGAAAATTCGCCCCCTAAGGGGGTTAACCTGCGTATTAAATTTCGAACAAGTTAAAATCTAGGAGTTTTTGGAAATATGACTGGTAAAAATTTTGACAATTTACCTGTCACCATTTTATAATGCAATTACCAGTATTAGCTTTATGTGGGAGCGAGGTTGGGCGACGGCCCGGTGTGGCAGACATTCAATTATTAAAAGATATAAAAAAATCTGCAAAACTACACTGACACAATTTTGAAAAATGAAAAGTGGAATTATATTTTTTTTTGTGGAGCGTTTTTGGGGCCAAAATAAATATCGCCTGAAGGGTCAGATTTGCTAAACCCGGCCTTGGCAATAACTATGAGGATTTCATTCATTACGAATCTCCTTTGATGGTATTCAAAGAAAAAAACTAACGATCAAAGCCAACATGCAGAAAATTTGAAGTTAACCATAAGTTTTGACAATTTAGCTGTGAAAAGTTTATTATTATTTGGAAAATTAAAAATGTCAGCTGACCAATTAAACACTTCTAAAGTCGCTATATTTTGATACAGGAATAATTTTGACGTCTAAAAATGTTTAATATGGGCCAAGTATTACTGTTATTATTAATATTTTAAATGTCAACATTACTGACTTTTCAAATATGAAATATTAAATGTGCGCCTTCACCAACTGACAATGTCCATGACGTCCAAGAATTTTTGTTCGCCGATTGGGTTTCTCATCTCATGTTCTATAATATCAAAATTTAAAGACTTTGGGAACATTATGCATTCAGCTGCATAATTCTTGACACATAAGCTGTCAAAACTTCGTAGTGCAATTATAAATAGCATATGTTAGATATCATTTACTGTTACCTAGTTACCGAAATGTCACCGATTGCATTTGTTTCAATTTAATTCTGCCCATCATACAGACTAATACGCAGAATACACAGAAATTAAGGTTTGCAGAATGTACTGTTTCTATAATTTTGCCGGTCATGTGACCAACAACTCACCAAAGTTTCATCGCATTCGGATAAGTGGTTTACGAATGCATAAAGGACAAACATACATACATACAAACATTCATTTTTATATATTAAGATTCATGTTTTTTATCAATTTCACCGCCACTTTTGAAATTTTTTCTCACTAACATAAGCCCAAATACGCCACTGGACTTCCACATGTTTTGGTGGTTTTGCTGAAACCGAAGCATTAATCTGGAATAAGCATGTGTCAGTCCAAACGGTGTTTCTTTTCCATTTGCAGCGCAAATTTCTTAAGTCGGACTCAAAAATGCGTATCTAGATATGACTATAAATATTCCGCAATTACTTCAGTGTTGTCGGACCGCTATATATAGTCTTACTTTTTGTCTTAAGAAGAATCTGCACAGGTGCTGGTTCCGTATATTCGTTGAAATGCATCAGTAATAGAATCTTCTTCTTATAGTCGTCTGTGTTGAGACATAAGAGCTACTTATGAAACAATAAATCAGATGATGTAAATAGTATATTGTGCAACTAGTACGGGAAGTTGTCTCTTGTCCACGAGAGCGTAACTGAGCGCTCATCCGTTCGGGTGGATTATAGCTCTATCAGAAACTGCGTGATCGGCTGTTATTTTCCAAACAAAAATATGTATTTATTGTTTCATTAATAGCAATTGCTGAGTAATTTCCAAACCAATCGTGCACACAATACATTTACAGTTAGTGATACGAATCAGATTTTCTGCTCTCATTTTATTGTTCACACGATGTATTTCTACAACTTTCACCAAAAAGAAACAATGCACAAAAAAAATTACACGTTTTTGTAATGATTTATGTAATATTTATTGTAATCTTTGGGATTTGATTTATTTGTTGAATGCATTCCAGATTTCCGGTTGTGGTGTCTTAGGGGTTGGTATTTGGTTGCGAATTGCATATGAAGGATATGCCTCATTATTGCCCCAATATGCCCTACTTAGTGTTGATTCATTGGCGATAACAGCGGGTATTGTCATTTTTCTAATATCATTTCTAGCATGTTGTGGTTCATGGTTCCAAAATCGATGTATGTTGATAGCTGTAAGTATAATCAAATTATATTTATTTATTTATGTACCGTGCTCCAAATAATTCGGCTGTTTAGAAAAAGTTGAGTAGGCGTTGATAGCACGAATCATGACCGGCGTGATCTTGAACTTGTACGCTAATTTAGCGGTCCCCAACCGTGTTAAAATTAAAACGATCCATATATTGTTAGACTGTATCAGAAAAATCGTCTTTTTTTTAAAAGCACCCTGCAAATATTGTTCAGGATGTCGGAAAAATGAGCCTGTGAAAATATCAGCTCTTAATTTTAATACTAATAGGTGCCTCATCGCGATTTTCCATTTTCCATTTAATTAACATGGGAAAAAGATTCTCTTGCACTTTGGAATTTTATAGCTCACGTTGGGAACAATATTTCGAAATTACTAAAATATATTCTTATAGAAAATTTAACGCTCTACAAAAAGGGTTTCTTACAATTTTTTGATATATTTAATCCTTCAACAGTTATTCAACGTTAAGTTGGATTAATAGTAAATTTCTACATTTTTCCAGTTCTTTGACAGAACCATCAACTTTATGGAAACATTTTATAGAACATTTTTTGTAGAGGATTTTATTCTCTATAACTTATCTTTATAAAAGTTTTTGATATTCTTCACAGGTCGAAAGTTATTTCACTCACAGTATTGAATAGTTATCAATGCGAAAATATTACTGGAAATTACTAGAATAAAAAAAATCAGTTTATTGCAAATAACTTACGACCTGTAAAAAATATCAAAAACTTTTATAGAAATAATTTATAAAGAATAAAATGTTCTACAAAAATGTGCTATAAAATTTTCCCATAAAGTTGATGGTTGCGACAAAATTTGGAAAAATATAAAAATTTACCATTAATCTTGAATAACTTTTGAAGGACTAAATATTTCAAAAAATTGTAAGAAACCCTTTTTGTAGAGTGTTAACTGTTGTATAAGAGTAGATTTTAGTCATTCCGAAATATTGTTCCCAACGTGAGCTATAAAATTCCAAATTGCAAGAGAATCTTTTTCCCATGTTAATCAAATGGAAAATGGAAAATCGCGATGAGACACCTGTTAATATTAAAATTAAGAGCTGATATTTTCACAGGCTCATTTTTTTGACATCCTGAACATATGCATGGTGCTTTTTCAAAAAAGAAAAATAGTCAATTTTTCTGATACAGTGTTAAATTTTTGATCCGTTGGTTGGGAACCACTGCTTGAATTCATAGCCTACTTATTGTTTTATAAATTGTTTTAATAATGAATATTGTTAGTATTTCAGTCTCGTTATATTTATGTTTGTTGCTGAATTTGTGTGCGGCTCGTTAGCGTTCATATTTCGTGAATCATTAGGACATACATTAAGAGAAGAGTTACAAAATGGTATATGGCACCATTATAATATAACGGAGAATAATCAAAATAATTTGGTAACAATATGGGACAATCTACAGACAGAGGTGATTACCAAATATAAATGGCGACCAGAGTCTTGCCTAAAATTAGGCTCTGATGAGATAGCGATTTCGAAATTTGTTCATTTGTAATTTTTGTTAACAGTTTAAATGTTGCGGCATTAAAGATTATCAAGATTGGTTCTTAATAGATGCTTGGCCTGATCAGCGATGGGTGCCTGATTCTTGCTGTTTACCAGCTAGTTCAATCAAAGATTGTGGTAAATCTGGCAACTATCTCATATTTTATTTGAATGGTTGTTATGAACAGATCAAGAATTGGTTCATACAACGATTGCATATTGTTGGTGTTGTTGGATTAGTTGTTGCATTTATACAGGTATGTTTCTATATTTGAGCAGAATACGAAATGTTTTGTTGTTTCTCTTGAGTTGGCGATAGAAGGGGTTTTACCGTCTATCCAGCTTCCCTTCGAAATTTTGCTGACTTAGACACCATCTTGTAGGACAAGGGTCAAAAATTTCCGTCTAGATAGTATTAATTCATTCTTTTTTAGCCTTTTCTTTTAAGTATTGCGTCTTTTGTAAATTGGGCTTTCAAGCGTTTCTATTTATGCTATTGTGCAGCCTTTGTTATTCTTCATCATTGTTTAACTTATTCTTTAATGATCTCCGATGTTCCTTTTACTGTTCTTCAATGTGTTCGTTGCCTATCTGTCTCTTTCACTCTGCCATTTTCTCACTCTCTTCTCCTCTGTTTTGCTATCCTATATTCTCTCATTCCGTCTGCCACTCTGCTATACTACCACTATTCCACTCTCCCATGCTCTCATTCACTTTTTCTCTCATTCTCATTCCGTCTCTTTGTCACTCTGCCACTCTCCAATTCATTCACTCGCTTATTCACGCATTCGCTATTGTATCATCACTCTTCTACTCTCCCATTCTCTCATTCTCTTAGTCTCTCAAGAGAGTTAAGAGCTCACTATCGTGGTCTTCCATTCTCTCATTCTCTTATTCTCTCACTATAACTCTACCACTCTGCCACTTAGTCAATCTGCCATTCTTCAATTCTCTCCCTCTCTCTCTGCCACTCCTACATTCTACCAATATGTGACTCTCCCATTCTTCCACACGCTCATTCCCACATTCTCTTATTCTCTCAAGATCTCTTTATCGAGGTCTTCCATTCTCTCATTTTCTCACTGTAACTCTTCCACTCTGCCACTTTGTCAATCTGCCATTCTCCAATTCACTAATTATCTCTCTCTCTCTCTTTCTCTTTCTCTCCCTCTCAGACTCTTCCGTTCTACCAATATGTAACTCTCCTATTCTTCCTCTCGCTCATTCCCACATTCTCGTATTCGTTTATTTTCTTATTTCCTCTTTCTTTCATTTTCTTATTTTATAACTCTCCCATTCTGCCATCCTCCTATTATCATACTGTACCACTCCGCGACTCTTCCACTCGCCCATTCTCTCATTTTCTCATTCTATCACTCTCTTACTCTCACTCCGCTAATCTGCCACTGCCACTCTTCTATTCTTTCATTCTCTTATTTCCTCATTCTTTCATTATTTGATTCTCTCAATCTGTCACTCTGCCATTCTACCATTCTCCCACTCTCCTATTCTCTCGCCCTAACTCTATCATTCTGTCACTTTGTCAATCAACCATTCTCCAATTCACTCATTCTCTCTCTCTCTCTCCCCCTCGTCTCTCTTTCTCTCTGTCTCTCTTCCATACTACCAATCAATAACTCTCCTATTCTTCCACTCGCTCATTCCCTGATTTTCTTATTTCTTCACTCTTTTATTTTCTAACTCTCCCACTTGGCCATTCCCCTACTGTCCCACACTCTCATTCTCTCATTCTCTCACTAGGCCACTCTGCCACACTTCCACTAGCTCATTCTCTCACTCTCTTATTCGGTCATTTTCTTATTTCCTCATTTTATTAATTCCCTTTCATTCTCCCATTCTGCCACTCTCCCACTCACTCCTTCATCATCTCTCGTTTGTTTTTTTGTCTTAATTTTTAGTTAGGTACTATTTGTATCAGACAAAAATATAAAGCACCTACCTATTTCATTTGCCGTCACTGTACGTTTTTTACCAATTATAATGTACGCTTTATTTGACTCCAAATTGATAGTTGATATGCCAATCGCCCACCCACTAGTGACGCCACTGATCTACTAATCATAATCGTGTTATTTTCGAACTTTATTACAGTTATTTGGATTAATAGCCTCAATGATGTTATTCTGTACAGTACGCTATAAAAAACGAACATCAAGAACGTACAAATCGTATGAAACTTAATATTGACACGTTGACGCCGAGATGTATACAATTCCTAATAGCTTGCACCACTGATTCAATCAAATCGTCGAGTGCATGCAACGGATTCCCAATCACAAAAAAAGTGGCCGTTAACGTGTTAATCCGAAATTGACTACAATTATAGTTTATTATTAATATTTATATATGTATTGATTTATAATTAATCATAATAATAATTATAATAAAATAGTTTTTATAGACTCAGGGTTGCAAATTTGAATTTGTTGTAAACAGAGCGTGCGTGAGCTTTTATCGATTTTCATCCCTTCTGAAATGTTCACCACTATTGGAGAATCACAAAAATAAAAGTTCATTGTAGCTTAGACATAAACCAAAACTACAATTTTCATGTAAATTTTTATTTATTTAATTAATTAATAAAAAATGTTTATTAAATAAAAGTGCTTATTGTGTTGTTTATTATAACATGCAAATCAAACGGAAAAAAACCAACACGAAATAAATTAGTTCAAAAGAAGATTCAATTTGGAGAAAATGGTTTTATGTTATGTTGTTTCCGGTATTTTAATATTTCTATTATCGTTGCACTCCTTCCTTGAATTACACTATTTCCTACGTTGTTGTTTATGTGTAATTATCGCCAGAATCTCCAAAACCAAGATCCATCTCCTGGACGAGACCACAGTAACAGGTGAATTAATTGGGGGGCGGCGATTAAATTGTATTAATGATTAAAACGAATTTATTGCAGGTGTATGTCTAACGACCGATATCGATTCGTTATTAACGCATATGAATAATGCACGTTTCTTGCGCGAATTGGATTTTGCAAAAATTGATTTCTACGAACGCACCGGTTTGTATCGTTGCATTAAACGACATGGTGGCAGTATTGTATTGGGTGCTACAACGATACGTTATCGTAAATTTATAAAATTATTCAATCGTTATCGAATCACAACAAAAGTTATTTATTGGGATGAACAGAGTATATTTTTGGAGCATCGTTTTATCACACCAAAAGATAATTTTGTTAATGCAATCATATTGTGTCGGACACGTTTAATTAATTGTAATGCCGAATTGATTATTAATGAATTATTATCGGATCATACGAATAATAATATTGAGAATAATGTTGATTATGCTAAACCGGAATTGAGTCTTGAATTAGCCAAATGGATTGAAAGTAATGAGATATCAAGTGAGATATTACGAAATCATCGATAGAATTCTCTATTTTTTTTCCAAATTTATCAATAAATATTTATGTTAAAATCATTTGTTTATTTTCCATATTTATATGGAGAACATCTGGTTCGGAAAGTACCCATCACTGGCGCACTTCTAATTATTTATAAGTCTTTTCATGTAATTCCACCGCGTGAAGGCGTGACTTGTCGAGATGATGACTCACTATAAACAGGTTTCATCCTGCACACACACTCTCTCTCTTTCCCTCACCAACGACCGTAAGTTAGCGAAGCTTAATTGATTAGGATAAAAGTACTGCGAACCGGTCCCCAAAGGTGCGCCAGCTTTAATTGCTTTAATCTGAAGACAGTTTCGTTTTACACGATGGATTTCAAACGCGAACTAATGAGGCCTCTACAACACGTTTTGAGGATAAAAGGTCAGTTTATTTGAACATTCATTTTTGGTGAGGAAAAATAATAAAATTTGTCAGTAGGGAAATTGCAAAAGATGCTCTACACTCTATATTACGCAATATTTTCAACGAATTCTCGCTAGTTGTGGTGATTAGTCTCAAAATATTAGAAATAGAACCAAAATCTAGTTGCTTTGGGTGAAAATAATCTCAAACGTTTACGCTTTGATCTCTATCTTTATTTTTCCATTCAATGAATCATTCACTAGAGTAAATAAAAAAACCACATGTAATCGAAAGTAAATAACATAATCTTTTAATTGATCAAATTTTATCTTAAATCTGATAAGCAAATGTCTGAGTTTCTTACACGTGCGAAATTACATACTTGAATCGATATATGTGCCTTATCCAAAATGATACCGAATGAGATCCGAGATCGAAAGTCCAAATAATTAATAAAATCCATTATTTTTCGTTGGATAAATAAGTTTTAAGAAGCTATGAATATTCCCGGAACTTTAGTAGCTGGAGTTTTAATTATTAGAAGTATCTAAGATGAAGAAAATATTGATTTTTCTGTAAGCTTAGATAAATTGCCATAACTGTATTTAGTAGGTTCTACTCATGTCTCTGATAGTACACTATTTATAGCCCCACTCTTCTAAACTCTCACTGATGTGACATGTAATTTTTGTGTGGTTTTCTGGTCTTTGTAGCTAGAATTGTAGGCAAAATCGTTTTTAATAGTTTGTCGTCTTCAGTAAGTCCCTTTTTAATAAAATACAAAAACAACTCGTCAAATCAAGGGACAACTTATAGATATAACATCTCTAATGGTATTTAAAGATACATATGAGTCATTCCACCAAATAAAATCATTTTTACGGGGCGACCCCCGCCGATTTTTTTTCAAATTTTGTGGAAGTGTTCTCTGCTTTGACAAAAAAATTGCCTGAAAGTTTGAGTTCTTAATATGCGGCCGGTTCGAAGTTATGAATTTTTGAAATTTTGAAGAAACAAAAATTTCAACTTTTTCATCAATTTTTTTGAGATGAAAAACTTTTTTTTCAAAGTTGGTAAAATGTAGTTTTTTGTAGGAAAAATTGTCAACTTTTTAATGGGAATATTCATTTTTTCATATATGCAACGGAAGACCCTTTAAAATTCAATCAAAGTGAAAAAAGCGATTTTTTTCACAGTGCGGCGCTTGGTACACCAAATTTGACCGGTTTTTCTGAAAGCTGAGAGTTTTTTCCACAAAATATGTCATTTTCGCGATGTGCATATTTTTTGTTTTCTTACAATTAAATAAAATGTAAAATCTTGACAATTAAAAAACGTATATTTTTAAACTTTTTTCAGATATTGGCGCCGTTGCTATAGCAACCGCGAAAAATACTGCAATCGGGTATATTCGACAGCTCCAAACATGCACGTAAAATAACCGATTACAAACGATCGTGAAAAAATATGCATTTTTATTGTCAAGATTTTACATTTTATTTAATTGTAAAAGAACAAAAAATATGCACATCGCGAAAATGACATATTTTGTGGGAAAAACTCTCAGCTTTCAGAAAAAAATATCAAATTTGATGTACCACGCGCCGCACTCGGTGAAAAATTGCTTTTTTCACTTTGATTGGATTTTAAAGGGTCTTCCGTTGCATGTATGAAAAAATAAATATACTCATTAAAAAGTTCAGAATTTTTCCTACAAAAAGGTACATTTTACCAATTTTGAAAAATGGTTTTTTGCCTCAAAAAAATTGATGAAAAATTTGAAATTTTTGTTTCTTCAAAAGTTCAAAAATTCATAACTTCGAAACGGTCGCATATTAAGAACTCAAACTTTCAGGGAATTTTTTTGCCAAAATAGAGAACACCTCCACAAAATTTGAAAAAAATCGGAGGGGGTCGCCCCGTAAAAATGATTTTATTTGGTGGAATGACCCATATATAAGCTTAGATATATTGCCGTGTCTGTATATATTGAGAAATTTGCACGTATAAGTTGACTATTTGTAGCTCTAATTTTCAACTGTCCTAACAGTTATGTTGAATAATTGTAACGCAGTTTTTGGGTCAATATCTGATCCACACAGCCTGAATTGCCGGAAAAATGCCTCCCCATCGGTTTTTTCTTTGATATTTTCTGTTTGTTGCGAATTCTAAAATTTTTGGGAAATCTGGCAACACCGGTTGTACTGTCAATTCGATTCTAACCTCAATTTGTTTTTCCACGATTTGACCATGCAAAATTGTGCAATTCTGTGAAAATAAGAAAGAAAATGGAAAATTCGTTACAAAACAAGCCACAATTTACATGTTTAACATGCCATGTGGCCTTCAAAGATAGCAATTTACATAAGACACATTATCAGAGCGATTGGCATCGTTACAATTTGAAACGGAAAGTGGCCGAATTGCCACCGGTAACAGCTGAAGATTTCCAACAGAAAATCGAAAATCAAAAGAATTTAAATCAATTGGCCAATCAGGATACGAGTACGTACTGTGAAGTGTGCCGTAAATCGTTTGGTAATCAGAAAGCGTACGAGAATCATTTGAATTCAAAGAAACATAACGAGAATGAAAAGAATTCGATTGATAAGGTAATAATCGATAGTAAAGATCGTGGCGATTCGGATAATGTGAAAGAAATCGAAATTGATGATGCGGAAGAAGTGGATTCTGATGAATGGGATGAAGATACAGAGAATCCGATCGATAATAATGATTGTCTGTTTTGTTCGCATCACAGTCGTAATTTCTACAAAAATCTAGAACACATGACTTTAGCGCACTCATTTTTTATACCCGACATAGAGTACTGTATCGATTTAAACGGTTTATTACGGTATTTGGGTGAGAAGATCACAGAAGGCTTCATGTGTATCTGGTGTAATGATAAGGGGCGCACATTCTATTCAGCCGATGCCGCCAAACAACATATGACTGATAAGGGCCATTGCAAAATGTTACACGAAGGTATCGCTTTAGCTGAATACGCCGACTTTTATGATTATTCCGCATCATATCCGGATAACGATGGTGGTGATGATAAAACAACGGATCCGGATGAGGAAGTTGCAATACCGGAATTGGAACAGGACGAGTATCAATTGGTGTTGCCGTCTGGTGTTGCTGTAGGACATCGCAGTTTGATGCGCTATTATAAACAGAGTTTCAATCCAAACAATCAAGTGGTTGTTAAGAGATCGTCAAAGAAATTACATAAAGTTCTGGCACAGTATCGCGCCCTAGGATGGACGGCTACACAACAAGAACAAGCCGCAAGGTAAACAATTGGTTACAAACAATACAGTTTTGATTAATGCTCTATTTTATTAGGAAAGCACGCGATTTACATTACATGAAGCGAATGCAGGCCAAATTCAATGTAAAAATGGGCGTCCGAGCGAACAAATTCCGAAAACACTACCGCCCGCAAGTCATCTTCTAATTATTGTTATTATTTTTAAAAAATCTTGTTGGCATTATAAATAAACGCAACAGAATTCAAGAACAGATCGTGACTTATAATTCCTAACTTAATTACATTCCGAATTACTTCCTAGTTGGTATCTTCGCTGTTTTTTTCGTTAAGTGAAAGGATGAACCTTGGCGATTATAACAAATCATTTTTCTCTTATTTTATAAAATCATAATTACATCACGACTCATTAATTCAATTAACTATTTACCTGTCTGTTATTATAATAAATTACAAGTTCTGATACGTATTTTTTGCGTACATGTGATGTTATGTACAGTATTCGGAAGAAATCGTGGTGAAAAATTCGAATTTCCCGCCACTATCTCGAGCAACAAACAACGCATAAATTCGAAATAATTCAACATTTTCCAATGTAAAGCAAATCAAATTAATGAAAATCGCTTGAATGTTTTGTGATTTTTCTAGAATTTGCTTGAAAATTGCGAAAATTTGAAAATTTCGATTAGCGCCATCTCTTGATATTTTTGTAAACAATCAAAAATTGCGCGTAATTTGAAAATTTCAATAATAATTTTTGTCTAGTAATGTACTTATTGAAATTTGTTTTTTTTTTCTTGCGCGATAAACATGCCTCGATTAATTTAGAAGAAAAACCGACCAATTTTTTTGTAGTAACGCAGTTATGGTTTTACATTCCAACAAGTCGAATCGTTATGGCACATTCCATTGAAAAATTCTTGGTGATTTGTTCTATAATCAGCCAAATTGTTGGTTTCCATAATCGATATTGTCAATTATCGTGTGATTATGGGTCGGTAATTGAGAGCCATACGGTTTGTAATCGGAACGCTGAGGTAATTTTACGTGCTTGAATCCGTTGTGTTTTGTTAATTTTTTGGGGGTAATTGTAGAAATGCGGCCCGGATCCGCGATGTGGTCCGGATTTCAAAATCGTCGATTTTACCAACGGCCTGCGCCAGTATATTGTCGATTTGCACAATTACTACCGGAATCGGGTGGGTTTGGGTAATGAGACTAGAGGCAATCAACCGGCGGCCGCTAATATGCGAGCAATGGTGAGTTTCTTGAATCTCGCCCTTAATCCGATTTGATTGTTTGTTTCTCCGTCTAGAATTACAATAGAGAATTGGAGTTTATTGCACAATGTTGGGCGAACACATGCCAAGGTAATCCTTTAATACACGACACTTGTCGGCGCTCAATTAATTATGAGCATGTGGGCCAAAATCTGGGCTATTTCTATTCAACCGAACAATTCACAATTAAGACGATTTATAAAACTATCAAAAATCTGATAAGTCTCTGGTATGATGAAGTGGCGGATTTCAGAAATGATTGGATAACAGACACACAAATCCATGACGATGTTGTTGTTGGGCATTACACGCAATTGGTCTGGGCGGATACGTATCAAATCGGTTGTGCCGGTGTTACCTATACGAATCGTACCGCAACTGTTACAAATGCGACAATAATCAACGAATTTCTGTTGGTTTGCAATTATGGACCGGGTGGTAATTATTTAGGACTACCGGTTTATCGGATTGGACCGCCACGATCGCAATGTCCGGCTGGTTTCCGGCCAAATTACCATTACCATGGACTGTGTGGGGATGTTGGACGTGTTAAGAATCTACCCAAAAAGAATTATAATATTTTTCAAGTTTGATTTTTGTAAAATCTAGCAAATTTCTCAAATAAATAAACGTTTGTACATGTATTGATTTTGAATTAGTCGACAAGATTTCACGAGAGGCAATTCTACAATCCCACTCCGTGCTTGTAGAATCGGCCCTTATTCAGAACTTTTAAATCGTAATAATAATTTTTTTCTATATCTTCGTTCTCGCCATAAGATTGTACAAAATAGCATTTACATATAATAGATGCTTAGGAGTAGGGCCGGTTCGAGAGTACAGCGGAGCGCCCTAAAAGGTGTCGCCCTTTACTGGACTTTAAGTCAGGGCCGGCGCAAGGCAGGTTCAGCGCGTTGGCCGGAACCCGGTCCTGTGTTTAAGGAGGCTCCACGCTCTACGAAAATTACCCAAAATAGTTGCTCGATGAACAATTTAAGTGTAAGATTTGAATATGTATTCAGGCCCCGCAAAACATTTGAACCCGGCCCCACAAACGGTCACGCCGGCCCTGCTTTAAGTGTGGAATGGTTGAGAGTATTTTAGAATTAATTTAAGTAAAAAAAACTTATGAATTTATGGAAATTGAGTATTGCGGTATATTACCTTAGAAATCTTTGGAACTGTTGTTAAATACAGAAGATTTGATTCATTTTGGAAAATGTCATTTCTAGAAGAGTAATTAACTGGCTGAAAGTGAAAAAGTTTTGAATTCAAGGATAGGCAATTGATCAATTCTCTGTCAGGTCTTCCTTACCTTTTTAAGGTAGATCCTTAAAAGGTTCAGCTTTTGGAAAATTCTATCAGTCAAAATTTTAGGATACGCATAATAGCCTTTTATCGCAAACACAAATTGAGTTCTGTCTAGGAACCAGAAATTTACAAATTTACCGTTCATCTTGATTGTGCCCATTATTTGGGTAACCATATTTTCATTTTTCCACCTTTTTCTGTTACTGTGGATTGTTAATTTCGTATAGGTACAGCAGTACAGCTCCGAGAGGAAAGCATGGGGCAGGGAGCATCTGTTCCATGAACTTTCCAGTGGGGTGCAGAACCATTTAAATATGAAGAATAGATAGCGGAAAAGACGCATTGAACTCTTATTTGTCTCGGGCCTAATTAAGCCTCGGTCCGGCTCTGGTATATAGGTTCTTGATAAGAATCGAACAAAGGACACTTACTGGACACCCTTTTTAGGTTTGTTCGTTCTTGTTCAGTTGTTTTCAGGTCGTTGAGTGTTAATCTGTTACCTTTTTAATAAATTACCAATTATATATTTGTGTCTAGTGCTAGTGTTAGTGTAAGTGATAGTGCCTTTAGTATAAAAATAAACATTCTATACCGTTAGGCTCTAGGATTGCCATCAGAATAGTAAGTTTTCAAATAATTGAGTTTTATTTTTAATAAAATTAATAGTTTTTTTTTCCATTTTTGTAACAGTTTTGCAATTATCAACTGGAAGCAAACCGTAAGTCTGTTCTTTTTAACGGCGCCCCATACGAAAAGGTCGATTTTTTTCCCGTTCTGAACTATTTTAATACGAAATCTTTTCTACTTTTCGATGGGACACCAGACGTTTAAAAGTCAACAACAAATTATCGCAATTATTTTGGATTTCGTTTTTTTTCACATTATAAAAGAAACTATTTGAGATGTAGTTGAACATATTATAAATTCAAAAAAAAAAACTAGAACAGTTCTTGATGAATAATTATTCACGTTTTGTCGTTATTTTTTCTGGAGACGCGGAAAAGAAGTTTGCCTCGAGTGTCGGGAAAGCTTGAGCCGGACCTGCTTACAAGGAGAATTGGGCATGTCTACTACAATCATAAAATAAGATGGAATAATGGAGAGTAGGAGGATTTTTCTGCGTTTACAATTTCCATAAATACGCCCGATTAAAGTCCACAAGTGTTCGAAAATCTTAGGCGTTTTGTCCTGTTGATAAATAAACGTTTTATCTAGAAACGTGTATTATCTTCGATTTATACATCATATTTCTATAATAATTCGACACAGATGCTCTGCCTTCGTGATTTTTCGGTACATTACAAACGAGAATTGTTTGAAAGAAGTCATTGCTTTCTCCAGAAAATGGATGCAAATCTTGGAAAATAAATCCATACCGACATGAAGCACACTATCAACTATTATTGACATTAATTTCAATCAATTGTGTTAATAAACAAAGAGAGAAACGAAAATAGTACTTATATTAAGAAACAAGTGTGAGAAGTCGACAATTATTGCACGAGTCCAAGTTTAGAAAACGAGCGGCGACGCCACGAGATTTCTAAAGGACGAGTGCAATATACGACTTTGACACGAGTTTTTTATATAGTGGAATTTATTTAAAAATAGTACAAAACCATAAAACTATTGCCGATTCATTTCTACACATTGAAAGAACCTATATACGGATTTCGCCCAACCCCTCTGGTTTCTTTCTCTTTTTTTCACATTACAATGTTGAGATGGTAAGATTGTCAACTTTACCAGTTGTCACACCCTTTGTAAAATAGATACAGCCTATGTCAGAGGTCCCAAACAATGAAAGTAAACATTTTTCAAAAAAATACTACTTTCATTCTTTGAAATCTTCTGTAATACTTGATTTCTACTAAGTTCCAAGAAGGTAGTCAAAAAAGAAATGAGTTTGAGAACCCCTGGTTTGCCTTTAAAAGTATCCCACTTGCTACCCAACCACGTGGATTGTGTTCTCTCACTTTAATCATAAGTCTCTATTGAACAGAAGAAGAAGCATAACACAATACGTGTATTTGGAATGAATTTTATGAGGGTGTAGTTATGTCTCTCTTGCACTTTATGACATTGTAGTATTTTTAAATAAATTCCATTATACTATTTTTTCTGTATTGCCTATTTTTTACAAAAAAATTTGCGAGTTTTGAAATTTAGGGAAATTGGTGGGAGTTGGTGTTACTGATAAAACAATTGAACATTCAGCCGGGAAACTTCAATTGTTTTATTTTTCACCCTTAGACAATTGTTTTTTTTCGCCATATTGCTTATTTAACAATGAGTGAAGAATTTTCATGTATTCCACCTGAAATAAGGGAAATTGGTGAAAGTGCAGGAAGCAATTTACTACCCGATAAATCCAAAGATCAGTACGAAAAACAGTATATTAAGTATTTTGTTCTATGATTTTTAACAGTGACAATGAAAACGTTACCAACCTTACGGAAAAAACTTTACTACATTATCTATTTTTCTACAGTGTATCGAAATAAACTCATTTCTATACACTAGCAAGTTTAAAAATAGCGCTATTATTGACGCAAAATAGAAAAAGTATCGGAATTGACAAATTTTTGCGTCTTTCGGGAAAGACGCAGAAAAACACAAAAGAATTGTTTTCTTAAAACATTCAATTTTTTGCGCGGAAAAATTAAAGTTAACAGTATGTAACTCAGCAACAGGGTTCGGAAAAGTACATGTAAAAAATATTTACTACATAAACTACGTCTACGCGTAGTTTTTGATGTAGTAAATGTAGTTTACGTAGATTATGTAGTAAATACAGTCTAATATCAAATTTATAATATATAATTGAACATAGAGCCTGCTTTAGCAGCTCTGAAGCCCGGGGCAACATTTCGCTTGGGCTCTAAATAAAATCCAAACAAGCATTAACTGCCTTATCTGTGAAATATTTATGTATAAAATGTATTTTTTCAATTCTTGCTGTTAAAGGCCTACTTTATCGACTAAAAACTTGATGGTAAAGTAGCACTTTACCCATCTCAATGGTAAAGTGTTTACTTTACCCACCTCAACGGTAAAGTGTTTACTTTACCGTTGAGCAAACACTTTACCATCGAGCAACTTGATAGCAACTCCATAGCAACCAACAGCAAATAAACAAAAACAATTGCTAGTTGTGGGCAATATCCTTAGTGTTACGCAATGGAATTAGATGAAATTTATATGAAATATGAAGCACAATATTTTGAAAATCTGGATGTATACGTTTTTGAAAATTTTTACCCGTTATTGAGAACATTGAAGAAAAGTTTAACTGCAAACTATTTCCTGTCTTGCACTTACTATTCATGAATAAAAGTCTATTTTGAAAAATGGCAGTCAACTCAACAGAGAATGAAGATATCAAGCTTCAATATATTAATTCTTGCCCTGAATTACAAAAAAAAAGCGATCCGCGTAGTAAATAAGTAGTTTTTTATGAATTTTCTACACGTAATAAATGAAAAAACTACGCGTATTTTATACGTCGACATTTACTACTTCCGAACCCTGCTCAACAACAGTGGAGCGTGTTGATACATCTAACAAAATTAGCGCGGATCCAGATTAAATTGTCTAAATTATGCGCAATATTTTATCAAATATTTACCTATTAATTGTTGTGAAATGATTAAAATTTTGTTTATTTATATGTAATTGAAATTATTGGAAAAATTGTTCGCGCCTAGATGTAGGCAACACAAAATACTCAGCACCGCTTAATATACCGATCGATTATTCAAATGTGGAACCTTTTGAAAGCAATAAAAATGTTTTATTTTATTCATTTATTTAAATCAATTATTACAGGATTTGACGAGTTTTCAAGTATTTTTCTGCCCATTTGTAATAATCAAGGAATTCTCAAAGTGGCGCTACTTGAACTGAGCAACTTCCTTTATTTAATCAATTATAGCGCAGATAATCCCCCGATTATTATGTTTTGCAGAAATTAAGTCAACTTATAACCAACCGTATTTCGGTTGGCGTCGTTTACAATCATCAACGCGCCGGATATTCCGGCTGGTCATTGGTGATTTCTCCGGTATCTCTTCGACTTTCTTCTCTTCTCCTTTTTGTTCTTTTTCTTGTACGTCTTCTTGCTCGATTTTGATCTCCGGCATTTGAACTCTTTCACCACTTCCAATTACTTTTGCTTTTTGCTCCTCGTCAACAGTCTTCTCTTCTTTTGCAGTCTTACTTTCAGGCACTTCAACGGCTTCAGATCGTTTCAAAATACTGACCGGTGATGTGACTTGTGTTTCTTCCATTCCATTTCCTGCAGGTGTATCATTGCTGTCCAAGCTGAAAGTAACGTTTTTCGTTTCGGGAACATTCTCTTCTTCAACCCGATCGTAACTGTTGGTGTCTTCAGGTGTGAAACTACGTACAGACGGCGATAGATTCTTACGCGGACTGTCCAAGCTCTTCTCATCGCTGGATGTTGATATTGGTGATAGGATTCGATCGTCTCGATCAAATGAATCCGATTGATTCTTATTTGATAGAATCGGTGAATTCTTTGCACTCTCCAAATTGATTAGATCCGGTTCTTCTTTGATCACATCTCTTTCGGGTGTTGATGGTTTTATTGAAATCGCCGGTTGGACTGTTGGTGATTTCATCATTATAGGACTGGGTGCTAGTGACGGTTGTGCACTGATATCTAACTGATCCGGCCCAAAATCACGCATGATTTTGATGATACTTTTACCGGTAGTATCCGGCAATTGGATCTGGACTGGTGTGGTGGCACGTGATGATTCCGGACTTTTAACCGATAAACGGCGCGCCTCCTCCATTGCACGTAAGAGAGTCTGTTGCTTCTTGACCGAATCGCGGCTATGACAACGGCCGATCTGAGATCTGTAATGATTTAAATTATACGCACGAAAATTGTGTTGAATTGTTGGACTTACGCGATACAAGCGCCTTTAACGATTTGATTCCATTTGTTCAAATTTGAATCCATTGCAGCCATCCGTGCAATTCGTCGGAATCTGTAATTGAAATCAACGATAATTTTCGATTGGGAATTATTGAAATTGTGATCGAATACTTGGCTAAAGAGCTTTCATTTTCAGGTGGTGGTTTGAAGATAGATTCGACTTCTTCATCGGCAGTTACTGGAGCAACTTTAAAATCTTTCATCAAACGCCGCTCCCAGACTTTCATCCGTTTACCCAAAATCGCTGCAATTCAGAAACATAACAATAATGAGTCTTCTCAACTTGTTGAACAACCAACCTTTCTCTTTGCGTTCGGCACACGATACATCCATGCCGTTCTTGCCTAAAACCTCCAAGATCTCGTAGCGGAACGACGATATATCACTCTTCAATTCATTGATATCGTCTTCAGTGACCGGATTCTCTTCGAATTTACGATGCATTGCTGATACGTACCGCCAAACTAACGCCCTCATCACTGCTGTATACTTATAGTCGCGTGCCTTCTCCTCGCGGTTACGCCGTTTCGTTGACATCTTCCGCAAACGATCCTTCTCCCGTAAACCGAACATTTTCAAAAAGTGTTTCGGTTTCGGGAAGATATTGAACGGTGATGGTAGCGTTGCACTCTCCTCAAAATAACTCATCCACAATTTCGTACGAGCAAATTTCCATTCGGTATCCGAATGTTGCTGAAATTCACATTTTATTGTCTACCATTGCTACCATCTAACGATTCACTTACATCGATCATAGCATACGAATTCGACATCATAGCAATGAGTAGATTCAATAGAACGATCACATTGATCACTGAATACGAGCCGAACATCAACAATCCCCAGAACCGTGTGTACTCTTTGATTCCAGTCAATTCGAAATTGGCCAAATCGACCATACCGAAACTGGCCCAAAATAATGATTGTGATGATTCGAAGACACTAGAAAATCATCAAGAAAATTACCCAATTTCGATTCAATTCAAATGGTTACTTAGCAAAACGTCGCCACTTCATACACGAATCCGCCGCATTATCGAAATCGGCCTCACCATTCGGCAGATGGTAGCACTTCTTCTTCTCCAAGTCGGAGTAATACCACAACAATTGATTGAGACCGCAAGCAAAAGCAAACAACACTAATGTGTAAATAAAGAAGAATTTCACAATATCGATAATCATCCGACCTAAAGATATCTGTAACGGTCCTAGATGGGGATTTATGGAGAATAGATGGACTAGTTTCAAGGCGCTAAAGATATTGGCGGCAGCAAATAGACCTTCGGCTATCAATTGTGGATCGAATGGTTGCCATTGTTCGCGACGTATATAAGCCGTCATTGGATCGTTGTCGATTTCCGATTTTTGTTGGATATAAGCGGCGACACGCAACACAAATACGGCTGTATATAGAAAATTCCTTGAAAAATCGATAAAATTCCATAAATTCCGCAGATACGATTGGATGCCTTCCACGTAAATCTCATGGGTCTCCTCGAATATAAAACCGACCACATAGAGGAGCACAATGTATTCGAGGAGCATCGGTGTATTGCCGCGTTGTTTTTCGTATTTCTCTTGAACGCTCTGTTTCATACTCTCCGTACCGAGGAGTTCGATTAGAAGGTCTTCGGCACGTTGCGACACCAAAATTAAGATGACTGCAAAACTGTGTGAGAATAGAAATTTTCAGATTAAGCACACAACTTACATAGGAAAAACAAATAGGATGAGGCGTGTATTAAGAATTTCATAAACGGTTTTCGCATCAATTTCCCGGTTCTTGTATTCGGCGCTATCATGTACAGCATGCAATAGAATGGGAATAGCATAGCAACTTTTACGAGAATTAAAATTTTCTGTACGGAAGATTTACGCCGAAATCCCGGCACGCCTTCATACCAGATCGCCGCTAATAATTGTTGTATATTCGGATGCGATACGAACTTCTTCTGTTTGTACAAAATCGCCAATTCTAATCGTGCCAAATGCATATGTTCCCCCTGTTCGTACGGCGGACTCTCCGGATCGTGGTTCAATATAAATGCTAATTCCTGTGAGCTGCGTGTTTGATGTAATAAATCAACAGCGAACTGTTGACACTGCTTCCTTAATTCCATATAATCCGATTTACATTCCGGTTCGGCAACAGCCAAATTCCGTAATTCCCACGATAATTGGAAAGCGGTCAATATCGGATCACTGGATGATAAGGCAATCAATGATGGACTGGCTAAGGCGCGATACTCATTCAAACGTGACAACGAGTGGCGCAGAGAGTCCTCCTCCGATTGCCGGATACATTCATCACAGCCGCATTTGATGTCGTGTGGCATCGGTAATGTTGCGCCACGATCTAGCAGTATCTTTATGATTTCGTAATTGTTCCGGTGTGCAGCTAGAATTAACGGTGTTATATCCGGTGTAAACATCGCCGTATTAATATCGACCTTTTGCCAACTCTAAAATCGGATAATCAAAAAAAAAATACACGATTTTCTAGCGTTAATACGACATACATATGGTTCACCATCTTTATGGATTAACTCTTCGTGTTCGAGTAGCAATTCGACAGCTTCAACGAATTCAACATTAATGGCATGCAGTAGAGCGTCTCTAGTCTCCACACCCATTATCACTAACAATTCGACCATTTCTAAATTCTCTTGATCGATGGCTATTGTTAAGGCGCCACGTCCTAAACTATCCATACAATTCATATCAAAGACACGTTTCTTATGGGCTTTCTGTAACATCCGACGTACGTTCGACATATCGCTACGTTCAACCGCCAACAGATATTTCTTCTCTTCAACGGTCAGACTCTTCGGGAGGTTCGGCATTATCAGGGTCTTTTGGGTCGTTTGGGGTGATGGGGACTCAACATCAGCCTAAATATTTGGTAGTCGATTAAAAAGCAAATTTAAGAAAACAACAACTCACCGGTTTCTCTGCCATTATTGTGAATCGAGGGACATTAGAAAAAATGGCAATGAGATGTGTGTATGTGTGTACGTAGAAAGGAACGGTTTTTACATTATAGTTAATTAATGGAAAATGTTCAGGATGATAGGTGTGGCGGTTTATAACTATATCGTCTAATTGCATTATTGTATTTAGCTAATTAGATTATTGGATCTATATTTAGCCTTGAGAATTATTGGGAACTTGGAAAATCCGATTGTCTACCATTCAAATAGGCCATTGGAAATTTGTGACCCACTTCAATAAATTATTTGCTCGGCTAATTCGGAACTAATTAGCGAGAATAAGCTTCCGTAGACAGGCAAAAATTCGTTGTTTCTTTTGACAGATCCTTATGCTGTTTATTGGTCTTTCTCTGAAGTGGCCAAAAAAATCCAACAGGTGGACACCTTGACCTATTCGCCGTTAAGTTTTTTGAAGTGAAACTTCTTTAGGCGCGATAGGGTAGCAAATTTTTTCAAAGCGTAATGAAAATTCGGGACCCGGTGAGGGGAAAACTTTCCCAACTAACAGACCGCTGAGAGGGAAGAATGGGAGCGTTGCCATACATGTAGTAATTTTTTCTGGTGTCCCCCAAGTTTCCAAAAACTACCGCGTAGCTTCTACTCTCTTTGTCAGTTGCTATCATTGATCGATGTACAGCGCCCACTGGACCGAAACTGCGATTTATGATGTTTGTATTTATAAATTAATTAATGAGTATTGTTTTGAGATAAGTGAAATGAAGAAAAAGACAACTGCAGAAACAAAACGAGCCTTCACGCAACGAATTGAATCCCACATAACCATATCCTAATCCTAAAAATGAACTTCATCTCTAACCTAAGAAGTTTCGCTTCTAACGCGCGGCGTTCCACGCACTTACATTATTTTTTTTGGATAAGATAAAGGCGACTTGACAAATTTTTGAAGAAATGCATCTTTCAATAGACAATGCAAGAGCTTTTCCAAAAAAAGTGCGACAACAAGACCACGCGGACTATTTAGTACTCAACGTATTTGCAGTTGCAGGCCTAGGTTTGTGAGGCTTGACTCTTGGAGAGCACAATTCGGAGGGACAACAAATTATGCAATGTAAGCAAAACTTTTGAAGCAACTTAAGCGCATCGAAACGCTGAACTTTATGCGAACATCTTGAAAAACTTGCAGTCCTGATTTGCCGACCTGCGGGTCTGATACGATGTTTTGGCGATCTTAAATCCACAGTTTAGGGACTGCCCAATAGAGCACCCACCAATTAGTGGTGGATTTGAGCTTAATTTTGGAAGAGCAACAAATTTTGTAATGTGAGAAAAATTCTGGTCCGGTTTCAGCTTACACTAAAATTGACAAAAAATGTGTAACAAATCAAGGGCGAAATAGTTTTGGCCAAAGCTCGAAATATTTTGCAATTTCAAGCTTTGGTAAACAAATTTTTGGTAAATTCGAATTTTCTAATTCAAATATTGTAGTGCGTTGCATTCCCCTCATAGTTCTTTGAACTGCTATTTTCTTATCACGGATAATCATTTTGTTTAGAGGAGATACCTTGTATATACAGAATGTTGCTGCCCAAACGCCCACCGTCACAACTTCTTCAATTATTAAAACACCCATATGCAACCTTTAAGAATTTAAACTAGGTCCTTAGGTGCTTAGACGACCTAGTTTGAGTTCTTGAGGCTTTTATACGAATATTTTAATAATTGAAGAAGTTGTGAAAGGTGGGCGCTTGTGCTGTATAAGGTTCAATAGCATAAAGAAAAGGGTGTCATTCTAATTAAATCTGCCACTGCATATTTTAACGTTTTTTTCAGTTATTTCATGCAAAAGCCGATTGCACATGTCACAAAACATATTACAGGTAACAGAAGATTCACCTTTTTACAGGTAAAAGTTAGCTTACAAAATTGTTGTTATTTACAAGAAGTTGTTGGAAAAATAATTGAATAAATACTAAACTTACTTTTTTCAATAGAAATTGCGATTTTATGAAATTTTACCGAGCGACAATCTTTTGAATAATCAATTATAAATAGTTTCCCGTTATTTATATCCTTTCAAATTTCATTACTTTTCAAGTGTTTTAGTAAAAACTATACACGTGGAAAATGTTAATTTTCCACAACATTTAACCACAAAGTAATTTCAATAAATGATAAAATTTAATGGAAAATTAGAAAAACCATTGACAAATTCTACTATTTTTAAGTTTTATTATTTATTTAATTTGATAAAAATAAATTTCATTTATAGACGTATAGTCAACAAGAATCAATAAATTTTTCATATTTTCTAGTTTAAATTTTAATATCAAATCAACCAATCGTCGATACACAATTTTTCATCAAACGAAATTGAAATAACATCAATCATCGTATTCTATAATTAAAAATATCTCAATCTCGATTTTATTGATTTATATTTATGATGGCAGATAGAATCTAACTGGATCAATTATAGTACTTAACCAATTAGTGGATCTAAATGTGAAATCAATTTTGATTGGTCAATAGAATTAGTTAATTTTTGTAATCCAGTCAAGATTAAGACAAGTGCTTCTTTAGAACACAACCGTCATGATAGTTGTAGTGCCATGTTTATATCATAAAACATGCAGTATTTGAGTTTCTATGAATAATTTTAAAAATTATAATTTTGTACAAATTTCGGCCAATCGAAAAGGCACTATAGATATTGCGTTGTTTATTGTTCGAATTGAGTATAAATTTTTGCGCATGTGCAATGTCAAAATTTTGTAATAATAAGATAGGGAGAAGAAACTACTTATGCACTACAAACATATTATTTATACTTAAAATATTAGGACGCATACTAAAGCCTCGCTACATGTACTTTGGACACCCCTGTACTTTGAAGAGCAGTGCTGTGAAATGATGGATGCGCTGGGATTGTTATCGAAAGCAGGGACTAAAAAATCTGTTTAAACACTTTTCTAATGGTAATAAGGGCCCCCGCGCACTGGCAACTTTTGCAAAGCAACTATTTGATCGCTTTATAGAAATTGAAATGAGATACACGGTATGGAATGCGGTCCCACGCAAGGACGACTTTTAAGTTGCCGTGATTAAATAATTGCGTTCAGCACTATTCCAAGGGTGACTAAACAGTTGCTGGCAGAAATGGACCACGAGGGTTTTTACCTAAACTCGCGCACTTTTAACTATTCAGTTGCTAGACAGCTTTGGTCTGGAGTATATGTGCATTTCCTATTTTTCAAAGCAATGACGACGGTAGATGTTGAAAGGTTTATTTTGGCAATAAAGAAGCAGCCAGCGTTGTACAATACGCATCTAAAGGAGTATGCTGATAAAAATTAAAAAAAATATTATGGTTGGAAGTCTGCGAAGAGTTCATTCTATGCTCATTCTAAAATAATTAAAGAATTTGTTTGGATGTTCTTTCAATCTGTCGAAGAGCTTATAAAATTGTCCATCAAGAAGTCGGGAACTAATTATTGGATGTACCCAAAACGTTTTGTTCCTTTGCTTATTTTTTCGACGTCTCAGAATAAACGCAACAGTACAGGTGGCTTCCACGATATCCATTGTAGACTGAGATGAGAGGCAACTATTTAGTCGCCAGCGCGGTGGTCGACAACTCATGGGTGAGTAAACTGTTTAGTTGCTGGTGATTAAAGTTGCCAGTGCGCGGGGGCTCTAAGCTATAACAAATGGGAATTTAATGGAAAACTTATTTTGTTCAATACTTGCTGTTAAAGTCCTACTTTATCAACTAAAAACTCGATGGTAAAGTAGCACTTTACCCACCTCAACGGTAAAGTGTTTACTTTACCGATGGGAATTCACAGAAACATTACAGTTGTTCAACTGGCTTACAAAAGCTACTTTCTGTTTTGGAATAATTTCCAGATGATGTAAGATCATAGTTTCCAACAGTGTTAGATATGTAAAGGAGACAAGTGCACTTTCTTTGTGTACATCTTCAAGATTTATTAGAGAAATGACGCTTTAAAGTTGTCTCTGTTGAGACGGTTCTCTTCAAATGCTTCTGGAATGGCTTCAAAGAGTTACTTCTTGCATGTTTTTCCGTATTTCTAAGTTATTTTCATTAATTTGAGTCATTGCTTTCTCTATTTACTCTATCTTATCTATTATCATGAGTTTTTCTTTCTTTTTCTGTTACTATAGGTATTTTTTCCTAACGTTTCGATCGTTTTGACCGCTATTTTAGCTTTTGATTAATATTTATCAAAACTAGACAATAATTAATGATAAGAGTTATCGATGAAAACAGATTTCAAGAGCTTTAATAAAGATAACACCTGATTGGATATAGGTCCCCATCGAAGCAACATGTACAGAACAAAAACCGGCCCAATAGTTCTGTGCAAAAATAAATTATTGCGATATGAGTCAGTAACTCTGCTTTTAACTGATTACAAATTGTAAGCCAAAAAAAGTGCCCAGTGGCGGAGAGAGGAGGGCGCAAGGGGTCTATCATGCTCCGGACGCCACACGGAATAAATACAAGAATTTCCGGAATTTTCAATTGTTGTTTTGATTTCTGAGAGAAAAGGGCGCCAATTATGTTCGCTACGCCACTGAGGCTGCCGATTTTTGATCGAATAAAGAATTGAGGCCGATTTTTGAGAAATTTATTACCGACATCTGTTCAAATCACTAAATTTGTCTATCAATTTATCTGATATTTTGTGGGATATTATTGCGTCTGTGTCTGATTAGTTCGGATTTCTATTTGGCATAAAGTCTCAGTATTTCTTGGGAACAAAAAAAACGATTAGTGCAGTCCAAAAAAAAAGCTCACCATCTGCAGTTGCGCCTGAATGCGGACTAAACGAATAATTCTTGAAATTATTTAGAAATAAGCTGGTTTTTGCAAAAAAAAATAGATAGGTGAAGGAGCACAATTCCAACAACTTTGGGATCCAACTACATTACAGTATTTGTGACGATATACAATTTTTTTTTGTATATAAAAACATAACATGGTCTTTTCTATAAATAGCAAATTGTAATCTACATGGGGTCTCTTATCACCATACGCACACATTCACACACACAGACATATAATTGTTGTTCATTCTCTCTTTTTCCTTCCATCTAAACCATCTGCATTATTGTTTTATAAACACATTAACAATCAAAATAATTCAAATTAACAACAGTACGTCATTAGTAGAAAATTGACTTTCTTTTCGTGATAATAAATGATAAAACATTATAAAATATATATATCTAACATAATTAAACAATAATTCCTGATAAAATTGATAAAATCAGTTTGAATTTTTTCGTTAACAATAATGTACGACTATTAAATTTTATAGCTATTTTTCTTTTATTTTATTTTATTTTTTAATAGCAATAGTTATAATTTCATATTTTGCTAACTGTATAAATTGTTTAAACAAATAATTGCATTACAAGGAAAAATAACGAAAAACTTTTTGATTAAAACAATGTTTGTGTATTTGTGTGTTGTTAATGTGGTGGCACTACAACAAAATAATTGTGTTGATTGATAATAAAACATCCTGTTGGTTTTTTTTCTTGTTTTTAAATAAAGTGTGTGCGATTTTGTTTCTGTTTAAATTACAATAATAATTATGCAGATTATTATTGTACTGTTATTATTTGAAATGATGTCATCAATAACAACGCAATTTGATAGTGTAACAACGATATCAACACAATCTACAATAAGCTCAACAACGGATCCGTGTGTAGTTAGTGAGTTTTTTCCTTTTAAATCCGCCAAAATGTTTGGATGTTAAATGTTGTGTCTTTCAGCTGATTTCGATGTTAACGTTGAAAGTGGAGCATTTTCAATATTTCTATCGTGGCCGAACTACAATTGTCCTGATAGAAAATATTATATTTACAGCAATTATTCTTTGATTAACATAACAACTGGAACAAATTTTACTATAATCAATTTAGAACCGTGTTCTGTATACAAAATTGACATAATGACCGATACTAACGAAATACTTTTCAGCGATGATTTATGGACAGATCCGCCGATACGTAAGACTCTCCGCAGGGGTGGACTGTCGAAAAAGTCACCCAATAGAGACCGGGCGATTGCTCGATTGTACTTTTCATCAGTCCGCCCCTGCTCACACGCCTCTTATTATTATAGTATGGCCGTTGGAAATTCAATAAAATAATCGGTACAGGAGTAGCGATTCGAGCACCGAATTCTCTAAAATCAATCAATTTTTGGTTGCCGCGATTCCGTAAAGTATCAAATTATTCGAATACTGTGGCCGGTGACCATGAGATGCGCACTAGCAAAAGCTCCCATTTGGAGGGGAAATACATTTGAAACAGAATTGCTTTCTCTTTTACACTTCAACCATCCTTTTTCAATTCTGCGCATCTCACCGGCCACGCTATAATGGTCTATCTATACTCGAATACTTTGTGCCGCCGGAACAAAATTCAAACGATTTATCAGGGCTTCAAACCGGAACTGAACCGAAAACCGATATCATTTCCGAACCAAAAACTGCAACCGAAACCGGAAGTCCTACAATAAATCAACACATACTGCATTTACCGGGGTGGTTTCAAGCCGGAAAAAAAGCAAAAATTGAAAAAACCGATATGTTTTCCGCAACGACAAAAATAACGGTTTGAAGGCCTGCGATTTCCCAGTGAACACAATTATGACAAACTGACGTCAGAATTACGTCATGCTACGTCATGATTTACGTAAGATGTATGTCATATATGAGTCATACATGACTTAACGATCGTTTGCTTTTTTACTTATTTTAAAAATAATTCATCATGAATTAATAAATTTTGAAAAAAATTAAACTTAACCAAACTATCTGATCGAAAATGATCGTTTTTGTTAAAAAAATCACGGTTTGGTTGCAGTTGATAACTGCATAATTGCCACAAAAATAGAAAATATATATTTATTTGAAAATTGAACATCTTCATATGAATCCCGGATCTATTCGTCATGAACACTTACACTAACACTGGCACTAGACGCAATTATTGATTAACAAAAAAAAAATCGCAATTTTTCGAAGCAACATTAATACTTAAAAGACTGGAACATAAAAGGGTGTTGAGTCCTTTGTTTGGTTCTTATCAAAAACCTATACACGCGATTAATCCAATCTTCACAGTAAGGATAAAATGTACACATTAAAAATGTGTTTTGTAGTATTTTTTTTAACTATTGCCGATCCAATTCTACACATAGAACGTGCCGATATAGGGATTTCGCCCAACCCCTCTAATTTCTTTCTCTATTTTTCATATTACATTGTTGAAATGGTGAGATAGTCTACTTCACCAGTTGTCACACCCTTTGCAAAATAGGTACAGCACATACCAGAAAATCACTGGTTTCCATTTAAAAGCATCCCACTTGTGACCCAACCATGTAGATTGTTTTCTCTCACTTTAACTTTAAGCCTCTGTTGAACAGAAAAGGAAACGTAACACAGAAACGTGTATTGGCAATCAATTTTAAGACGAACTGTTTACGTCTCTCTTGCACTTTACAACTTTATAGTATTAAAAAAAAACTACTATAAATGAGAATAAGGTTACCTAAATAAAGGCACAATTCAGTTGAAGGGATTGGGGCTAAGGAGACAATTGCAAACTTCAGAAGAACTTGATTGGTGGATTTGGTAAATTCTAGGTCCTAGGGAAGATGCAATTGTAATGTTGCCAATTTATTTACTTCCAAAAAAGGTATTGGTCTTTATCCTAAAATTTTGACTGGGAGAATTTTCTAGAAACTGAACCTCTGTTACGATCTACGAGGTCTGAAGACCTAATATAGGACCGATAAATTGTTTGTCCCTGAATTTGAGGATTTCCCACCTTCAATCAGTAAATAATGTTTTCCGTACTTATCACCTGTTCCCAAGAGTTCTAAGGTAGTGACCCAATCTCATACTAAGCAAATTCATCAGACTTAAGACAGTTATACAGTTTTTTTTTCTCAATTGATAATAGAGGACTTTTAACAAATTCTACTCAGCACGCATTAAAAAGTGCTGCCCCTAAAATTATGCCGCTCCATGCAACTGCCTGATTTGATTCGAGTACCGTAATCGAGTACCTTGACTTTTTGTACTCGATTCTGCTAATCTCTTTGCCCGTTTTGTTTGCAAATTGATCCACGGCCATACTGTGAACGTTTTAAATTATTATAATTAACACAAAACAAATTGCAGCTTTCAATTATACAGTGGATGATTTACAATTAGAACAAATAAAGACAACTTTGAAGGCGAGTTGGAAGTCGCCCGAGATTGTTTCAAATTGTATCACATCTTTTAATGTTGCTATGTCTAATAATAGTATGAGTACTGAGAAAAATTCTATTGATATCGATTTAACGGATTATGTAGATTGTGAAGAAGTAACGATCGATGTTACACCAGTGGTTAATGAAACATTAAGCGGCTTGTTAAATGAAAAGTCGTATACCGTCAGATTACGTAATTATTATTGCTCATTAGACGGCGTCAGAAAAACAAAAATTTTGTTTTTTTTTTGAGTAAATACACCTAAAAAGTTTCTTTAATAAATTTTAAAAATCTTCTAAAACTTGAGTTTTAGATCTTAAAAATTGAGCTGGAGCATGGGGGGTTCCCCTTTCCCATTTAAAATACATTGAAAAAAACTTTGTTTTTAAATTTTCAATGTAAATCATCGAATTTTTTTTTTTCAATTTCCGTTTTCATTATCTTACAGGAAATTAAATTCTCTACAAAGAAGGTTTCTTCCATGTTTTGCTCAGCCTTATAGGAAAAAAGTTACAGAGCGTTAAAAAAGTGGAAAAAATGAAAATCACAAAAACCCTAGTAGAAATAATACAGGGCCGCCTCGATTTCAAACAAGGCCCAGGCTAGTGACATCGAGGCAAAACTAGAAATCGCGCCACTGAAAAAGAAGATCCTCGCCTCAGCATTGTTTATTTATTCTGATTGGTTAGAACGTGACTATGCCACAGTATCACACAGTGGAAAGACTCTACTAATTAATTTATTACAAATAATTTTTATAGTATACAATTTTTAATAATGACAATTATAATTGTCAAACTAGCCATGCCCTACACAGAGCCGCATATTATACTAGCTAGCACCTGATTTCAATCTAGGCAAACTAGTCCACCCCTTGCCAGAGCCTCGATTTCATTTCTACTAGGGAAGTCGAAAATAATTTATGTTTTTAATTTGCTCTTAACTTTTTTCGTATGAGGCTGAGCAAAAAATTGAAAAGACCTTTTTTGTAGAGAATTTAATTTATTATAAGATAATGAAAACGGAAATTTGAATAAAAATTTTTTCGATGATTTACACTTTTTTTTCAATGTACCTATTTTAAACAGGAAAGAGGACTCCTCATGCGCCAGCTCAATTTTTAAGATATCAAGCTCAAGTTTTAGATTTTTAAAAATTTATTAAAGAAACTTTTTAGATGTAATTACTCAAAAAAAACATTTTTTTCCTGACAGTCTATTGTTCATCCGAGATTCTAATATAAAATTTTATGTTAGAGTCGCGGATTGACTACAGCACCCAAAATTCGCCAAAAAGGGTGGATTTGGAGTACAAAAATTATAATTTAACGATGTTTCAGAGCCTCAAACACCAAATATAAGTGTACAACATGTTGATCACAATACCGCAACATTACTGTGGTCTCCTGAAAGTGATCCTTGCGAATCATTGACAATTATAATGATATGCCACGATCGACACCAATTGGAGTATACACGAATCACAAAGGAACGTACAATCAAATTTACAGGCTTAGCAAAATTTACAAGATACTTATGTAAAGCTTTATCACGCAATTCGATTGGGAATTCAACATGGAGTAGTACTGTCAATTTCACAACGGATCCTGATGGTAAGTTTACCGAAAAATTCGAGACGTTCCAGTTTTTCCTGCGTTCAAACTTACCTGAAGCTTCAGGCAAAAAGTTGATAATTTAACGTCAAAATTAAAATACAGGACATAGCCAAGCCGGCTCTGGCTGTACTTCGGGAATAACTGGAGCGGTTTTGGTGGATTTTCCACTGAATCGAATTGCAGGATCTCTGTGACGCGATTCCTTGAAAAATCCGCTAGTATTGGGCGGAATAAAACGAATTCAAATTTCCAGTACCAGCACCACCGACTAATTTAACGATTACCGATATTCAATCGAATCAGTTCACAATAGAATGGCAACCGCCTGGCGATATTTATGTTGATGTGACAGGTTATCGAATTTTAATCGAAAATCTCGGTCCTGCAAATCATACAGTACAAGAATCCTGTTTGAATACGACGGATTTTAATATTGAATTGAATACGACATATCAGTACACATTTACTACAGCTTTTCCGGATTTTCACTATTCAATATATTTATTTGCAATTAATAATATCGGTGACAGTGATAATGTGTCAACAAGTATTATAACAGAAATTGATCGATCTGAAGTGGTTGGAAATGTTGAAATTCACGAAATCGATCGTACGGAAAATAATACAATTCAATTGGAAATCACGTGGGATGAACCGTGTAATAGTAATGGTCCGTTAGTTGATTATACGATAACATTTGAGGGAAAATATCAAAATCCTGCCGATTATAATGGAACTGATATCGGGACAATTACACAACAACAAAACGTTTTGACTTTAAATGATTTACATCCAGGTTTCAACTATACTTTTACAATATTTGCAGTTGGATTAAATAAACTTAAAGGCGAAGCCAGTGAGAGCACACATCAAACACAGGATGGAGGTAATTTGTGGATTATCACAAGCGATTATTGAGGTATTTTTGGGTATCTTTTAGTGCCGAATCCGCCGATTATACAAAAAATCACCGATCATTCACCGGGTATATTTGAGATCTTCTGGAGGGACGCCGATGAGAAGTTTGGTGTAATCACAAATTACACAATCGATATAGAAGTGAAAGGGCCCGCTTTCGATATACCTGAAGATTGTCCAAAAATCAAGTATACTGAACATTTCCGAATATCGGTGGCGCCCGATTCGCATTCATTACAATTCAAAGAAAGCGAACCGTACTTTTCGTATATTGTAAAAATTTCAGCGGCCACAACAGCCGGTTCTGGTGAACCATCGAATGGAACGCCACACAGAAGTCAAAGTGCAAGTAATTCTATCATTATTTTAACTGAATGAAATTTTGCATTATTTTCGTTAATTAGCACCCGAGCCGATTCGATCGCTTTCAATCCAACAAGCGGTAGAGCAAGTAGAAATTTACAATGAAAACGCCACAATTCGATTTAAGCCTAGTTGTCGTTTGAATGGCGTTTTGTTGTACTACAATCTAAAAATGATCGGTACAAGACACAATCACGACAATCACAAGTATTCGGAGAACATTAATGAAATATCCTTTGATGTTGATCTGAGACCGGATTACAATTATACGATTGAAGTATCAGTGTTCAATGAAGAATTCCAATCGGCTGTGGTCGAAATACAATATCATTCAGTGCCTGGAGTACCTGGAATTAATCGAAATTGTTCACCAGAAATAGCCGATTCTACAGAATCACCCACAACTGTATTTTTGACATTTTCTAAAGATCTATTCGATGTTAGCTATTCGGGTGATATTTACTATTATGCTGTATTTTTGCTACCAGGATCGTTGAATTTATCACCAGATTACGGTTTTTGGTCTCATCTATGGCCGACATTAATTGGTAATTCAACTGAAAATATTCGACAGTTAACTGAAAACTTTTGGAATCCATTCAATGCGAGTATAAGTGAAGTTGTGGTGCAGATTGGTGGTGATGATGATGAGGATTCTAAACAACATCTAGACGAAGATACAGAGTATTCGATAATTATACGGGGATTGACTGAAAACACGTACAGAGATAGTGCGAAAATCAACTTTAAAACAGGTACAATCGCTTGAATGGCTTGAATTACGTTACGCTATTTAGCGGATGTCTTCGACAATCCTTGAGGCGTCCTTTAATTCTATCAACTCTAAGCTTTGGAGCAGGGTATGTGGCATTCTCTGGCGAATGTTCAACGCCGACCCTAATCATTTGCAGCATCATCTCCAAATCTGAATCGCCTGAGTGCTTGCGGCGCATGTTTCTGAATAGCTTGAGTGCCTGCGGCGCTTCTCTCTGAACTGTCTGAGTGCTTGCCGCGCATGTTTCTGAAATATTTGAGTGCTTACAGCGCTTCTGTCTGAATTGCCTAAGTGCTTGCGGCGCTTCTTTCTGAACTGCCTGAGTGGTTGCGGCACTTCTGTTTGAACTAGCTGGGTGCTAAGGCGCCTCTGTCTGAACTGCCTGAGTGCGTGAAGCGCTTCGTTCTGAAATGCTTGAGCGCTCGCGGCGCTTTTGTCTGAATTGCCTGAGTGCTTGCGGCCCTTCTGCCTGAACTCTTGTTCGCTCCGGATGTAATTTAGTTTAGGTCCGTCTCTGAACTCAAGTCAAAAAATACTACAGCTAGTTACAGACTATAAATAGGGCGAACTATATTTGTTCAGCAAAACAAATGTTGCCTGTGGATAGTAAAATAAATGTTTCGTACAATATAATTTTACTATCCAGTAGGCGTGCGGATTTTCAATGTTTCTCTCATCTCTCTCTCTCTCTCATACCTTTGACACAGCCTGTATGACACGCCTAAAGGCGGATAAAGTCAATGGAACACACTCCTTTTCTCTCTCTATCACCCGCTTATCACTAAGCGCTTGAATTTGCTGTGCAATTGTATTTACAGGACGACCCGTTTTTGGGTGATCATTACACAATTTCTTTACTGTGTTTGCAGGTGTCGAAAGCATTAGCATAGCTCTAGTATTAGGTGTAATTTTTGGGGTATTGATAATAATTGCTTTATTTATATCCTTTATGGTATATAAGAAACGCTATCGACGAAAACTAATAAAAGAAAAACCAATATCGATTAGTACAATTGATATAAACAAATTTATACCACACTATCAGAATTTAACAAAGAATTCAAACATGTTAAAGACTGAATTTCAATCGATCGAAACGAAAAGTAAAGAATTCAATTTACCAATAACGTATGCAGTATTACCGGAGAATCGACGAAAGAACCGTTACACAAACATACTACCATGTAAGTTAATCGCGACAGATCGCCGTGTACGGTGTACTCGCACCTTCAAACCGTCTAATTAATCGTAATTTCAGTTGATACAACCCGAGTCAAACTACAACAGATCGATGAAGACGATGAAATCAGCTCTGATTACATTAATGCTTCATACATTAGAGTACGGATTGTGAGAAATTTTATTGGGAAATTATTTGAAATCCATCAAATTTCAGGGCTATTCTAATACGGTGGAGTATATAGCAACACAAGGTCCGACTGAGGCGACTTGTCGTGATTTCTGGAAAATGGTGCTACAAGAGAACGTTACTATGGTTGTGATGTTGTCGCAATTTATTGAACAGAATAAGGAGAAATGCCACCGATACTTCCCCAACAATAATGAGAGATTAATTCTCAACGATAATTTCGAAGTACGTTGTTTGACCGAATTGGATTTCGGTAATTATTGCGTTCGGACGTTACAAGTTAAAAAAGTTAGAAATTCACTTTTTCACCACACAGTTTCATTACACGAATTTTTATTGAATTTAGGATAATATTCAACGCACTTTAACGCATCTGCAGTATTTAGAATGGCCGGATTTCGGTGTGCCTAGCAGTACTGATAGTATGTTGCAATTCTGTTATCAGATAAGGGAACGTATCGGTAATGAAGGCGGCTTAATTGTAGTACACTGCAGGTAATACTTTTATATTTATTTTAAAATAAAATAATACTGGTTGAGTTTAAAAACTGAATTCACAGCGCTGGAGTTGGTCGAACTGGCACATTAATAACTATCGATATTTTACTACAAACAGTCGACAATGAAGAAAATATCGATATTTTTAATACAGTTCTCAATCTACGACAACAACGAGTCAATATGGTACAAACTGAGGTAATTATCATCTCTTGCGGTAAATTCAAGTTTTTGCAAATCGTGCAGGACAACAAGCGCTGAGTTACAAAAACTTGAATTAATATACAAAACTTGTAGTCTTGTTTTTTTTTCAGAAACAATATATGTTCATCTATTCCTGCATTAAAGATTTTCTAGAAAATCCAGCAATAAAGACCGGTAAATTTAGTCTAGAATAATCTGAAAATGTTGCTAATTTTGCTGTTTTTTTTTTGTAGTAAAAAACGAAGAACCGATTTATGAAAATTTAGCAATCAAATCAGAACTTGATGACAAACTAATTGCTATCGATCTAGAAAGTTCATTTTAACTATTCCCTAATTATTTTTTTAATGTAAAGTACTTAAAATTACTGTGATTTGTAGAAAAACGTATCAATAAAACTATTTTTACTTAATTTTAATCGAGATCATGCAGTCGAGGTAGTAAATTCCTGTTTCATCATCAACGGATGATGGTGGTGGTGGTGATGATGCATCCAATTCGTCATTGTATTACCGGTTGGCGTCACAATATTGTGATGTTGATGAATTGGATGTAGTGGTGGTGGCGGTGGTAGCGGTGGCAATTCGTACTGATGTTGGAGGTGGTGATGATGGTTCAAATTAGTATGAGGTATTGGGGTTAGAATCGGCGGATTCGGTGGCGGTACAGCTGGTTCGCTATTTAAAGGCACGAATTCAGCACTTTGTTTCTTTCGTTGCTTCTTTATTGTCGCCGTGGTGGCCGGAATATTCTCTTTAGTTTTAACGATAGGCTTCTCAACTAGAATCGATTTATTCCCATTCTTCTCATAACAGAAACCCATATCGAACATTAACCGTCGCAATGTCATCAATGAGAAATTCGGCAGATTCGGATTCGTATTGATTTGTTTCAAAATACGATTCAATGACGGCACAATATTCTTATATTTCATATCGTAGATAATTGTACGTATACCTTGACGTACCGTTTGGTCGTATTTAATATCACGACTATTGATATTGATATTACGACGGATTTTCGTTGTTGATGGTATTTTAAAGCCTTCCGGACTCGTTTCTTCTTTACGAAATTGGAAGATGCTCTTCTCACTACAACCGGTCGCTTTTGCTGTACGTCGTACAATTTCCGTTACGCATTTATCCGGAAATTGTATACGGAAATATTTAAAAACATTCAAAATGATCGTTTTCTCTTTACACGAATACGACATACCTTGTTTCATCTTTTTGACCTCCAATTGAGCCATTTCGATATAACCTCAAATTCTCCAATAACAATAAATAAACATAAAATATAGTAAATTATAAAAAATAGGAGTATTTAAAAGGAGATCTGCAAAAATTACACATAATTCCATTCAGAATTAACACGAAAAAAAGATAATAACAAAATCACTCACCATTTAGAAAAAATATAAAATAAAAATAGTAACTTTTGATCTAACGGTTGGTAGTAGCGATCGTATAAATCACTAGAATTAAGCGTCAATTTTAAAAGAATCCAATTTATTACACATAAATTGCTGAAAAAATAGCAAATTATAGCAAATACAGTCAATAATCTTTGTGAACACAATAATGTGCAGTGCCATGTTTCTTTGTTGCACAATTACATTTACGTATTGTCGGACATGGTTTTTTCAATAACGGTTTCGCACAAATCGTTTCTTTAAATTCATGATTCACATTACACGTGCATTTCAACCTATTTTTAAATCAAATATATTAATATCAAAAATAATTTAATAAAAGTACGCTACAATTAATTGGCAATTAACTAGAAAAAATGGGCGGTAAATTTGAATCATAACGATGGGTATTTATTGTCGCTATCGTGGTGTTGTCGTTTGATTTGACGACGTAACTCTTTATTTTGTTGGCTATATTCGAGTACTTTCTCCTGATAGTTATCGAGTTGTTCTGTTGTGGAACTACTGTAATTGTCGTTACTTAATCGTGTTAATAATGATAAGAGAGACATACTAAACTCAGCTACTAAAGGGTTCCTAGATTTTAGTTGGTGTACCTGAATCTAGTGACATTATATTAATACGCGTTTGCTTACGTATGTGCAGGACTATTTAAAAACAAAATATATAAACGATATTGCCACTAGTGCGTTATTATTTATTTTAGTACCATTAGTGCGGTACTATTTCTCCATCGCGGTGTACTAGTGATAAATCTGTCAAATCTAGTAACCCTTTGGTCCGTGGATACAGTATACTTACAGTCTTGTGCGTATATCGCGGATTTGTTCTTTCAATCGTTGCACTTCATTCTGTAGATCCTCATTCAAATTCCTCAATTCCCTGCATTCGTCTTTCGTTTGTTGCCATAAGTCTTGTAAATTCTCAACATTAGCATGCTCCTTATCGATTTCTTTCTGTAATAATTCCCGTTCTTTATTGAATTGATCGTAATTACGTTCGCATTTATATTTAGCATCATTTGAACGATTCAAATCCCTTTGTAATTGTTGATTGTCTTGTTCTAAACGTTTACAATGATCACGTAATTGTTTCAATTCGTTTTCAGTAAAACTACAATGACACGTGGACTGTTTATTTTCTATTTCCAAACTGGCAATTTGACTTGTTAATTCTTTGATTTGTTTCTCATAATTCTGAATCATAATTTGATGATTGTCTAAACGTCGTTCTAAATCAGCTGCATGATCCAATGCAATTGATAATTGTACACGTGTCTGTGTTGCCTCATTCTCTAATGTATGATTATTTGTTTCTAATTGATTGGCTTCATGTGATAATGTACGAAATTGATCTAATAATTCATTACGTTCAATCTCTTTATTTGATATTAAATCTTCGGTACGTTTTATTTCAGCAATATAATGTTGTAATTGTATTTTTAAATCATCAATTTGTCGTTTATATAATTCTAATTCTTTTTTTAAATCACGATTATCCGATAATGTGGTTGTTAATTCATTTTGTAAACGTTTCATTTCATCAAAGGAATTCTCTTTAAAACGTTTCAGTTTATCTAATTCTTCATGTAGATGAATTATTTCAGTTTGATTTGATTTAAGTAAATGATCTTTTGCTGTTGATTCATCTGTGCATTTACTACAAACAGAAAACAATTCGAAATTAGCGCCTAATTTTGGGGATTTTACAACGGTACATAAGAGATTGGCAATACCGTAAAACACACGAATTCCCCATAGGATCGCAACTATTATATTTCAAGCAGTACTTGTGGAGGGTTGTACTGTAGTAAATGAGAAATAGACAGAAAGAGAGCGGAGGTGATTATGAATATAAGAGAGACGTGTATAAACCCACGACACCAGGAGATGTATCTTGCAACCGCCAAATTTTTGTATTTTTTGGTCCTTCCCTTGACAATCTAAATCGCGTCTAATTTCCAGCATAGTCAGATCCAGTTAGCTTAAAAAATAGGGGTAAGCCTACAATAATTCGCATAAAAATAAGTCAGACAAAAATTGTAGATCATGTAATTATCTATAAACATTGTATCTATACTTTTTTCCCTAAAAATCATCATTTCTGAGATCTAAAACGATTCAAGAGTTGGAAAAAGTTGTATTCTCTATATTATGCACACGTTTCTACGCCACCTGTAAGGTAGTATTTTTGGCTAATTGTGCTTAAGTGTTTAAAGAGAAAAACTCAACACCACAAGCTGTCATTTCCAACAGAATTCGCTCCCTTCTTTCTCTATATAAAGCTCCAAAAAAAAAACTTGCTTAGATAAGTTTCGATACTTATCTTTTGCAAAAAATACTTGTAACAACAAACGAGTACAATTAGCTTGTCTTCCCCCAAACTCTGCTTTTGCTCATCAACAATTATTTTTGGTATATTATTAAGTTCAAGTGGGGCTTACAATTAGTAATCAACTGGACCCATAAGACTGGGGTTAGAAGTTAATTGAAAATACTTTAAAACCAATCCAGAGTTTACTCCTACCTGCACTGGAAAAACTCTTCAATGCAATTTTTGCATTGAAATGACGTGTAAAATGCCTCTACAAAAAAGTTGGATTGTTTTATTCATCAGCAAAGTAACTACTTTACCGTTGAGGTGGGTAAAGTGCTACTTTACCATCGAGTTTTTAGTCGGTAAAGTAGGACTTTAACAGCAAGTATTGAACAAAAACATTTTTGCGTTTTTTTTTGCAGACGTGGGACCGATGGGGACTTTCCACATTTCCTTTAAGATGGTGTTCCTTATATTCACACCAATTTTCAGACTAGCAATTCTAGAGGCGGATTTCTCATTGACAAGAATCTCTGGCTTGGACAGCTAAAATCTAAAATTTTTCGACTAATTTGCGGACAATTTGATTTTCTGAAAACCATAATAACCTTTGGCCGAAAACAATTCAAGTCTATATAATAAAAAATGTGATCTAAAGACGACAACTTATAAAAAATGGGTCCTCCAGAGAACTTCATTGTAAGCCAAAATGTACAAAACAGGCTAGAAGAAGAAAGTAATCGGTAATCGCCAAGTTAAGTATTTTGCTACAAAACAGCAAAAGTTAGGAGTGGCTTAAATTGAGAATAGATCGGATGTTAGATTATCAAAAAAAAAATCAAAATAGAAACAAGTCAAAGGCGATTTGGAAACAAAAATATTGGCAAATTGTAACAAATAAAAAAAAGTAGTGCGCAATCGATAGTTGGAAAGAATAATTACAAAATTATCACGTTTTTCCAAAGAAACCATTGCGTGATTTTCCACACAAGAAATAGAATAAATACTTTAAATATTTCAGTAACGGCTTACATAATTGTAATTATAGATTTGAATAATAATTTAACGAATAATATATTTGAAACAATAAACTAACTTTTGTATTTCACATAATTAATACAATAATAATGGAAAGTGTCAAATATTTCATGCAATTATTACTTCAATCTCTTACTATTTAGGCAAAAAAAATTGCCCAATTCATAGCTGGAAAATTAAGTAATCGTATTCGATTTGAACAGTTTCACTTTCGTTAAGCCTACTTTTTCTTTAGTTTTTATTTTAATTTTTTCTAATGACCTCGATATTTGAACTTCAAGGGTCAGCTTCTCTCTTTCTTTCATTCTTTCTTTTATTACTTCTATTTTTAATATAACTTTAAATATAAAACGAGTGAAAGTAAGATCGAATTGACATTGAACTTTTTTTTTTGCTTCTTAATATTGTTGTTTCAGAGTAGAAACACCCTCACTATTCACGTAACTTGTTACTTAAGACTGATTTGATTATCGAGTAGTGGGAAATTTGTGAATTTACACCTTGTTACTTTGTCTTTTTCAGTTGGAAGATAGAAGCCGGTAAATCTACATTAATTATTGATAATTATTGTGATAAGGTGATGAAGCGGAAAAAATGATACGCCACCAATTAATAAAAGTAAGAGTAGGTTTTATAATTCGAATTAATTCCTTAATTTAATTAATTATCATCTTTATGCAACATTTTTTTGTGTGTGTGTGATTAATTAATTAATCAGGAACTGAAATAAAAATTTTACAAGGTTTCTCTTAAATTTCCCATAATTATTTATAATTATTACGTTAACAATAACGACAAAAAATTTTCAAATTTTCTAGTTATATCACATCATAGCAATATTTCCTTGTTTGTTAATTGTAAATGGTACTGTTCTACCACCACCATGGGCTAATCCGAAATTAAATCCATGTGCATTACAACCAAATGGTTGGCAATTACTCTATTGGCCACCTGATGGTAAATGCTATCGTATCTTTAAGGTAAGAACTAATTCTAATTAGGGTTCACAGTTTCCACCTATTTTCTTTTCAAAAATAGATATGTTTATGTATGATAATGCATAAATAGATATGATCAGATATGGTCATTTTTTGGATCTGATCATATATTTAACAAAATATTTTTTTAGATGGGTTATCCGTGTCCTGATGATATGGAATTGAGTCCATTACCGATAAATTCGGGTGAATTCTCGGCTGAATGCCGTTGTCCACCAATGAAAGCACAATCGGCACGTGATGGTAAATGTTACGAATTATATACACGTGGACCTTGTAATCACAACTATTATTTCGCACCTGATACAAAATATCAGTAATTATATTTAACATTTAAATTATTTCTATGGTAATTTTTTGTTTTGTTTTATTAGATCAACAAAACGCCAATGGGGTGTTTGTGTACAATTTAAATCATGTAAGAATCCCAATGAATTATTTTGGCCAAAAGATGGTAAATGTTATCAAAAATTAACAAAAGGACCATGCCAAAAAGGCCAATTATTCCATTTGAATTTAATCACTAATTTTAGTGAATGTACATGTGATAATTTAAAAGATTACCAATATAATGGTAATGGTAAATGTTATCAATATTTCACAAAAGGACCATGTAACGAAATTGGTCATTTATTTCTACCAGATCGTACATGTGGTTGTTATCAATATTTACCACATTATCATATTGAGACGAAACAATGCTATGAAATTGGTAATATTGGTCCATGTAATTTCGGTGAAATCTATCAATTGAATCAATTGAAAAATACTAGTGAATGTCAATGTAAAAATAATTATATACGTTATTGGAATTCAACAAAATGTTATCGTTTATATACACAAGGACCGTGTAATAATAATTTTATATTAATTAATACAACAACATGTATACAACAACCATGCGACCGTGGTTATTTATATTATCCAAATAAACAAAAGTGCTATCGTATTGGTAATAGAGGACCATGTAATGATGGTGAAATTGTCACATTTGATTTTACAACACGACCATCAATTGATGGTATCTCTTATAATGGTGTATGTGATTGTGTTCAATATAATAAAAATCATCAATGTGTTCAGAATAATAATAATAATAATAATAATAAAACTAATAAAATAGTGTGTGATCGTAGAGACGGTTTAGTTACATATCAGAATCATTGTTATAAATTGTACCAACAAGGACCATGTCAGAAAGGTGCATGGATTGTTCCTAAACGTCACAAAAAGAGTGATTTATGGATTGATAATAATAATAACAATCATATTAATGATGGTTATTGTGAATGTATACCGGGTTATACAAAGATGATACGAAATTTGGGGGATTCGATGGAGATCTCTTGTATACCACCGACTGTGATCTTAGCAAACTATTTAAATAATAATAATAGTACTAATAATAACAATAATTAATTGATAGACAGTCGAAGTCAACAGTCCTCAATTGATTAGTGTAGTTGTGTCTTAATGGTGAAGAAATAATTGCTGCACACATTTAAACTACTAAAAAGACGATTTGTCAGTGACTTAGAAAAATATCAAAACAGTTTGCAATAATTAAGAAGTTCTTGGTACAACCCTAGTAGTACCAAACTCGAATCTATATCGATACTATAACAGTCCTATACGTCGTGTCCCAGCTAAGTGTTCCATCTCAAATATCTCATTTGTTTGCAAATTGAAATGGAAAAGTACCTAAAGAAATTAGACTACAATGTCTAGACTTCAATTGACCGATACGATTTTCTTTCTATCTGTTTTGGAAATGCTAAAAATAAGGTCTCCAAAATTACTCAATATTAGAAAACTAATTACCTACAATGAATACTGCGAATCAATTTGATATGAAAATGCTATTTTTCTTTTAAAAACTTTTCATTTGCTGCCCAAAAAAAAAATTTGAACTTCTCTGGGATCAATAACCTATTCATTGATGAAAAAAGCCTACGTCAGAATTGTTTACCATAAATAATATTGTTTACGTTGTTTACAATAAAAATGTGATAATTACAACTGTTTAAATAATTTTATTTAAAAACAATTGCAAGGCCAATAGTATTTATAAAACGTACATTCAAGTAAGCAATTCTAGAAATTCAATCTACTGTTAATAATATAAGAATAATTATTCTTACAACTGATTGAATTTCTAAAGCTGTTTAATTGAATGTACGTTTTATAAATACTATTGGCTCTGCAATTGTTTTTAAATAAAATCCTGTAAACATAACATTTACACTGCAACTATAGTAAACAATTATAGGTATCGCCTCAACTTAGTGAATCTCGACTTTTGACCCAAATTACTTTATGGTTGAGGTGCACAAAGAAAATTTTCTACCGTAATTTCTATGAATAGCAATGGATAATTTACAACTCATACCAGATGCCGACAACATTTCTTTAAAAGCAGGTATTTCTACCCCTACCTATTCATAGAAATTACGGTAGAAAATTTTCTTTATGCACCCCAACCATAAAGTAATTTGGGTCAAATGTCACTAAGTTGAGGCGATTCCTATACCTAGAAACCTAGAAAGGCCACATCGTTTCGACTCAGAACTTCCGACACATAAGAACTTTATACAGATAATAAAGTAAACTATATAGTTCTGATAGGTTTTGTGCTACTAGGAAACATGTGCTATTATAAAACAATGTTCAATGTAAACAATAGCAGATACCAAGGAAATTAGTGAAATTCGTTATAAAGGTTTATTATAAGCGAATTTAAAATAGAGCCTAGATTAATCATGATCTACCGCAAAAATTGTACATTTCAGAAATTTGGTACAAACTACTGATTTTTATAATAATAAGAGGAGACTATTCTAAATAATAAAGTTCACCCCGCGAATGGCTTAATACTAAGAGTTTGAAAATTCCCAGTTGATTTGTAAAAATACATACCACATTCCCTATACTTAAAGATATAGGAAAGATATGAATAAAAGCAAGAAAATGCTAGTTTATAAAGAGATAAAGTTTTGGTCACTGTCAGAAGTAGGGCTGTACAACTTAGACCGGCTAAAAAAGTTAGCTAAGTTAATTAGCTAGCTAGCCGATTAGCTTAGCCAAATTAACCGGTTGAATATTTGCAAACGTAATTTTTTTTTGTTATTTCAGTAGATTCACGGACCAAAGGGTTACTAAATTTCGGTTGGTACACTTCAATCTAGTGTTATTCCTAATAATTTCTTTGTTTACATATGTATCTTTCCTATTAGCCTGGGATTACGTACTTTGTTTAACGACAAGTCTGTCAAATCTAGTAATCCTTTGGTATCTGAATACACTATATTTTATTTTATGCTTTAAAATACTTCTTCGGACCGGTCAAAATTACACTACATAAAACCAAACTCAAGTAAGATATAGAAAATGTTAGCATATGATAGCCTTTAAGAGCCTCCATTAGGCATTATTTGAATTGTGCAAAAATACGAGTTGTTTGAAGATATTTTAAAAAAAGTAATTCTGCAGGTGAACTTTAACCGGTATTTTCTCTGTTCAATCTGAGATCGGACACAAATTAAAAAAAAAGAAAGTGCGTTAGAAGTGAAACTTCTTAGGTTAGAGATGAAGGCTCGATTTTTTTTCTGTAGTTGTCTTTTTCTGCATTTCACTTATCTCAAAACAATATTCATATATAATTCAATGCCATTAATTAATTTATAAATACAAAAATCGTAAATCGCGGTAGACCAGGAAATTTTACATCCATCAATTTTAGACCCCAGTGTTTACTTTAGACAGTTGGCAGAACTGACAGAGAGAGTAAAAGCGACACTATGGCAACGCCCCCACTCTTCCCTCTCAGCTGTCTGTTAGAGGGGAACGGTTTCCCCTCACGGGGTCACGCATTTTCGTTACGTTTCCGGATAAATTTACTACCATACCGCACCTAAAGAAGTTTCACTTCAAAAACAATACTCTCCTCTAGTTATGTACCAAAAATCATGAAAATCGGATCAATTTCAAAGACAATGTAAATATCCGGGGGAAAAACCGTTTGCTGTAATCCACAACGGAACATGCTTTGTAATTGATAAATAGAAAAAAAATTAGCAACATTGGCCACAAAAAAAAACAAGAATTGTTTACAATATGAAAAAAAAGAGTGTTATCGTGCGTTTGAGAATATATTAAAAGTGTTTACCTTAATTTCCGTTTTAAATCGTCAATTGTATCTTCTAATGTTTGTAATAATTTATTTTTATGTTTTATATCGAATTCCATTGCTGCTAATTTTTCAGTTTTATTATCGAGTGCCATTAATAAATCATCTTTCTCTTTTTCTAAATCAGTTAATTGTTGTTTCATTATTTTTATATCTTTCTTTAATGTGTCACTATGATGATTTGTTGTTGTTTTTTCTGTTTCATTTAATTTCAAATCGTTTTCTAATTGTCTTACATTATTCTCTAATTTTATTATTTTTGTTTGATTATCATTTAATGTACGTTCGGTTTGTTCATGTAGATTCCTATGATAAAAAAAAATAAATGAATTAAATTAAATTAATAAATTAACTAAACACTACTACTTTAATTGTGTATATTGGAGTTTTTGTTGTTCTAATTCACGTTCAGTTGTTTTTAATTGATTTTTAATTAAATCATATTTTTCTTCTAATTCGTGTCGTGTATTATCTTTCATTGTTAATTGACGTCTTTCTGTTTCTAATACATGTACATGTTCTTCGATTTCGTGTAATGTTTTCTTTAAACGTTCCTGTTCACAATTATTACATTTCAATTGTTGTTTCAATTCATTCTTTTCATCTTCTAAACGTTCTAAATCGTTACGTAACAAATTGATTTCACGTTGTGTCCGTTTACAGTCACTCTAAAAACGTAACACAAAATTTAGATTAATGGGTAGTCTACAATTATGCAATAAATGAAGCGAAAAAAAAAACAAAATAGTTCTACTATCTCCCGTTGGCTTGTAATACAGTACCTAATCATCTTTGATTTTTAGATTTCTGTGATTTCAGCTCCAGAAATTAGTTCATTAACGTCTACTGGAGAATAAGAAAGTTGTTAGGCTCGATAATTGAAATTTGGGCGGTTTGGGATCTCAATACAACCCGCTCTTAAAACTTGTTAAATTAGCCGAACCTCCAAATGGAAGAGACAGAGGGACCGAGAGTAGTAGAGGATAGAGAGGCAAATATTGAAAGAGAGATAGGGGCATGAGAAGAGAGGGAAATAGTGAAGTGGGATAGAGAGACAGGCCGAAAAGCCAAAGAGGCAGAGAAACTGAAGGAGGCTGAGGCAGAGAAGCACAGAGGGAGAGAATGAGGCAGAAAGGCAGAGAGCCAGAAGAGCTGAGAGATAAATAGATAGAGAAGCAGTGAGTTAGAAAAGTATACAGGAAGAGAGGCACGGAGAAGCAGAGGGAGATGGCGGGGAGGACAGAAGGAGATAGAGAGTCAAAGAAGCAGAGAGGCAAAGAGGTAGAGTGGTAGAGAAGCAGAGAAATACAGAGAGATAGAGATAGAAAGGCAGCGAGTCAGCAAGGCTGAGAGGTAAACAGGCAAAGAAGCACAGGCGGGGAGGGGCAGAGAAGCAGAGTGGTAGAGAAGTAGAAAGGAAGAAAGAGATAGAAAGATACAATTAAGGGCAGAGGGAGATGGAGGTAAGGGCAGAGGGAGACAAAGAGTCTGAAGGAGAGAGAAACAGAGTTAGAGGATGAGAGGCAGAAAGGCAAAGAGGTAGAGTGGTAGAGAGACAGACAAAGACCGAAAGACAGATAGGTAACGAAGCCGTGTGAGGCAGGAAAACAGAGGAAACAGAAAGAGACAAAGAGGCAAACAGACAAAGAGGTAGAGAGCAAGGTTGAGAGATAAACAGACAGAGAAGCAGAGACGTAGGGAACTAGAAAGGAAGATAGACACGGAAAGACAGAAGGAAGGGTAGAGGTAGATGGAGGGATGGACAGAGGGAGACAGAGAGGCTAAAGGAGAGAGAAACAGAGTGAGAGGATGAGAGGCAGAAAGGCAAAGAGGTAGAGCGGTAGAGAAGCAGACAAAGATCGAAAGATAGGTAACGAAGCAATGAAAGGCAGGAAGGCAGAGGAAACAGAAGGAGACAAAGAGGTAGAGAGGCAGTGAAGTCGATAGGCAGGGAAGTAAAGAAGCAGAGAAACAAAAAGAATCGGAGGTACGAATAGATAGCCAGATAGAGAGGCAGAGAAGCAGAGAAAGACGGAGGCGGATCAAGCAAATAAGGCTTGAACATTTGCCCAATTTTACTCAGGGCACACCCTTATATATCCCAACATAAACATCTCTTTAAACAAACTATATAACTAGTTTAAAAATGTGTAGCACCCTTTTAAAATCGTAAATATTTTCTGTATTCAAAATTAAAAAAAAACAATGGAATAGTTACCCTTGAACATGGTGCATTCGGATCGTCACAATCGCATCGTGTCATTAATTTGTCCTTGGACAGATTACCATTTTGATGCGATTCGGATCTAATTTTCTTCTCATTTAGCAGTTTCTGATATTCTTTCATATAATATTCTTTATCTGATCGTAGATTTTCAATACAACGAGTAGACTAAAAATAAATAAGTAAATAAATAAAAATAAGACAATAATAATCAAAAATTACTTGTTGTTCATGATATTCCATTTCTTTTGTTAATAAATCTTTGAAATGATTCGCACATTTGCAATTATCTTCACAACATTTACACGTTTCCGGTGTATTAATTGTTGTTTTCGTTTTTGTATAAGTATTGCAATTGTTTTTAGTTTGATTTGCATCAGTTGCTTCCAATTCAGTGATCCGTTGTTGTTGTTGCGATGTTAATTTCATTAAACGATCAATCTCATTATTTAAATCCTTCTCAATTATTGTAAAATTATTCAATTTATTCTCTAACTGTTTCTTTTCAATATCGACCGTATCTAATTTGGATTGGATATCTTGTTTATCCAATTTCAATTTACAATTCTCACATTCCAAATGTTGCATCTGTTTAATCGTGCAACGTATCCGTTCTTGTAAACGATTCACTTTATCCGTCTTATCTTTGATTGTATTATTGCATTCGGTCTCAACAGCTAATGCTAATTGATCAATATCGCGCATCTCCTTCTCGAGATGTTTATTCTTCTCGGCTAGATGTAGGGCGCGTTTCATAGCTTCGTGTTGTTTGGTGCGTGCCTCCTTTAAACATTTCTCCAATGTTGCTTTATCGTCGGCCAATTTCTCGATATCTTGAGCGCGACAACAACATTTCGTTGTGACTGCCTGACCAGGCGGTATAACGCCGATATTTCCACGTTTCGTTAGTTCTCTTTGTAAATTCTCATTTTTCTCGATTAACTGTAAATTTTGGTCTTTCAACTTTTTGATTTCTTTATTCAAATTTGTGATTTTCTGATCCAATAATACCATTGTTTCACTTCGTGTTTTGGCACGAATCAATCGTTCATTGTGCTCTTTTAATTCATTATTTGACAATTTCAATTTCCGTATGTGTTCTTTCAAATCTGTAAAATAATTTTTGACAAATTCTCTAATGTCACTACTAATTTGAAATGTTACCATTCTGAATACGTGTATTATCGTTTTTGTATTGCAAAAATTCGGAATGTATCGCTTTGCATTCGTTAATCAAACGTTCATTGTCGATTCGATACGGTTTTGCACCAAACTCGAGATTGTCTCGTTCCTGAAAATATAACACCCAGTTTTAGTATCAATACTCGAACTTTATTTGTTTTTTGTGGTAAGAACCTCGATAGCTTTTTGAGAAACTTTCATATACTTCCGTAGACTTTCTGTAGTTGTTTTCAAATCGTTTAATAATCGTTCAACGAGCGGCGTCGATTCTTGACTTAAAGCTTGATGGTAACCTAAAATATCGAGTTCTTCACGTAGTCTTTGATGCTTAAAATCCATTTTGGAGGCTTATTATTCAATAAAATACAAGAAATAGAAGAAAACAAAATAAAATTCAAACATTTTTTAGGTTATAAAACAGTTACAATAACCTGTACTTACTACAGTAAGCTGGCTTATTTTAAGCTGCAGCGTTGCCAAGAGTCCTAATATTTCCGTAGTGGTCCTCCATTACGAACTGCAGTTCCCAACCTGTGGCATACACACTATTGTTATAAGAAAATAAATAAACGGAATTATATTAATATTTTTTACATAGTTTTAGTAGAAGAGTTCACATAATGCAGCTTTCTTGATAGTCAAAACAGGCTCTCCACTTTTGACGAGCGCTAATTTTCCGAGAGATATCCGCCACACATCACATTCTCAGTATTTCATTTGAAAAACCTTTTTTATTATCGACAACCAAGCTACTGGTAGTGTAACTGTAGAGTATACATTTATACTGAGCATATCTTTGTCAAAGACACTCTAGAAATGTAGGGTAGCTCTTAAGGCTCAAAAAAGGAATAGTATGGTATTCCATCCAAAAATTAAGTATAAAATTTCAAATGACAGCAGTGACTAACCTTCGCAAAGAAAAAATAGTCCCTCTATTAAAGTCCCAAAATTAAAATTCTCCTTTATTGTATTAAACTGAAAATCGATTTAAAGAGAATTTTAGAATCTCTGAAGAAATATAAATTATCGAATTTCAGAGTTAATATTGAAAAATCAGTAGCAAAATATGTAAACAAACGCGTAGGATTTCATTCCAACAGTAGTGCCACAACATAGGACACTTTTTGGTTCAAGTAAACATGTCACAGTTAGGAACTTTCCAGATGTTAAGTTGCAATTTTATATTTAATTTTTGGACGGAGTTTACGACTGCCTCCAGTTTTCTTTAAAAAAAGCCCCAGCTTGTACAGTAACCAATGTAAGAACGATCCAGCATCGTGCATGAAATTCACACACGTGATTTTCGTTCATTCTTAAATCCTTGCTGTAGCAATTTGTGACATTCTTTTCCTAGCAATAAATAGTACTAATTCAATTCAGCCCCTACTAATTTATCATGTCTATGAGTGCCCCCTTAGCTTGTAAATATTTGCTTACACTAAACTCAATGACCAAAGGGTTCCTATATTTTAGTTGATATTCCAGAATTTCGAAATTAGCTTAAATGAAGACGCAATTTACTGCGCGATCTTTCGATATTTCTATGAAACTTCTAAAAAATTCTAATAATTCCATAAAAATTCCAGTAATTCCATAAAAATTCCAATACTTATAAGAATTCCCGCTATTTTCATTCCAAAAGAATGCCTTTAATTCTGGGAAATTCCACTATTTATGTAACTAATTCCAAAGAGACTCCTCTAAATGGTAAGATAGATAGATAGAGAGAGAGAGAGAGAGAGAGAGAGAGTTCTGTGGGTGAGATATTACTAGATTTGACAGATGTCTCGTTAAACACAGAACGTAGTCTCAGGATTGTAAGCGGGGATATGAACACAAACAAATAAATCCCTAGAAATATTCTAGGGTACCAACTTAAATCTAGGAACCCTTTGGTCGATGCATGTAGTATACCTACCTACTTGAATGAGACATTATTGGATTTAGTTTTTTTATATAAAAGTCCCTACAGCTAGACCTGTGTCTGAAAATATATTAACAGTTAAGCAGGATCGGATCTAGACTTACAGGCCTTACAGTGGCTCTAGCTATTTGAGAGCCATTTCTTCCCACAGGTTGAATTAAAAATCAAAAATATACATTAGTGGTATAAGTGAAGATTGCTCAACAACGCAGCTGAATTTGGAATGGAAGCTAGCTTGAATCGTAATCCAAAAAGTTGTCTTACTTGCGCTTAGATGCTAAAAAAATTCCACTAATTTCAGTAAACTCCATTAATTCCATAAAAATTCTAATAATTACAAGACATTTTCCACTAGTGCATTTCATGTACTTCGGTCCTCCAGAGGTGTGGCTTGTCAAAAGTTGTATTAGAAATGAGAGAACGATACGAAGACAGATGATTGTAGAAATAAGAAGGACGTTTATAAACCCAAGATGGTCTCCGATGACCCATGAAACGAACAAAAATTCCAAGAAATTCAACTAGTATAGTCAGAACATAAACAAAGTGTACACTAGAATTCAGTTGGTACACTTGAATCTAGTGATATTTCAAGTAAAAATTATGCTCGTTGGCATCAAATTACTCTTATGCGTTCGTCTGTGCCTGACACATCACTAGATTCAAGTGTACCAACTGAAATCTAACTGTTTAGTCACTAAATCCACTACAACATAGGAAAAGGTATAGCTGGATAAGTATGTGAAATCTGCTCCAGAGATTTTTGGAAATCCTTATGGTTAAAGAAAAATCTTGAAAATTTCAGCCTTCAAACCCAAAGGACCGTGACAATTCAATAAAACGTGTTTTCGGTCTTTATTTTTTTATGACTGAATATATATTTCTTTGGTATGGTAGTATTCGTCAAGTAGCTCACTCCATACATTGACACTATTACACCACACTTCACTACACTGATACGTTGAATATCAGTACATATGGGTCATTCCACAAAATAAAATCATTTTTACGGGGCGACCCCCGCCGATTTTTTTCAAATTTTGTGGAGGTGTTCTCTACTTTGACAAAAAAATTCCCTGAAAGTTTGAGTTCTTAATATGCGGCCGTTTCAAAGTTATGAATTTTTGAAATTTTGAAGAAACAAAAATTTCAAATTTTTCATCAATTTTTTTGAGGTGAAAAACCTTTTTTTCAAAATTGGTAAAATGTAGCTTTTTGTAGGAAAAATTCTCAGCTTTTTAATGGGAATATTCATTTTTTCATAAATGCAACGGAAGACCCTTTAAAATTCAATCAAAGTGAAAAAAGCGATTTTTTTCACAGTGCGGCGCTTGGTACATCAAATTTGACCGGTTTTTCTGAAAGCTGAGAGTTTTTTCCACAAAATATGTCATTTTCGCGATGTGCATATTTTTTGTTTTCTTAGAATTAAATAAAACGTAAAATCTCGACAGCTACATTTTACCAATTCTGAAAAGAAGGTTTTTTACCTCAAAAAAATTGATGAAAAAGCTGAAATTTTTGTTTCTTCAAAATTTCAAAAATTCATAACTTCGAAACAGCCGCATATTAAGAACTCAAACTTTCAGGGAATTTTTTTGGAAAAGTAGAGAACACCTCCACGAAATTTGAAAAAAATCGGCGGGGGTCGCCCCGTAAAAATGATTTTATTTGGTGGAATCACCCATATACAAAATTCTCTCAGCAATTTTAAATATGTTCCCGTTGGGTATCACTCACGGAATTTTCAGATAAAACTGTGTTTTTACTCTCCTTTATATAGTAAAAAAAAATCGCATGGTTTGCAGAAAAAAAGGGAAAGAAGGGGAGCGACAAGAGGATAGGGTAGTTTTGTGTGGGTCGTTTGGTATATTTGCCAGCTCCGGTTGGTTAGGCAACACAAAATACTTCAAATTTGTCCTAATTTATTTTTATAGAAATTTCTACTTTAGCCTCCAATTTTGTGGTTTTTTTATATATTTTTTTTAACAATCTGAAACGGTAAAATTGCAAGTAGTTGATAAGTATCCACTTGAATTTGTGTAACTTTTAATTACAATACAAAAAAATAGGTTAATTCCAGTAAGAATTTTATCAATAATTTACCATTTGTCAGTGCATTTGTTTTAGATAAGTAATTTTATTTATTTTTAGGTCAATAAACTGATAATAAGAAAAAATTATAAATCCGTTATCTCCGTTCGAAAATACACAGTTGAAAACAATCCTGAGCAAAGATGAAATTGGTTATAGTGGATAGTTCTAGTGCCGTTTCAGAATGGGCGGCCAAATACGTTATGAAACGAATCAATGAATTCAAACCCGGTCCGGATAGATATTTCGTGTTAGGCCTCCCAACCGGTAATTTTTCTTTGTTTAATCACGTCATCGTAACAACTAATAATGTACAATTCTAGGTAGTACCCCATTTGGTATGTACCAGAAATTGATCGAATTCTACAAAGCTGGTAGAGTATCCTTCAAATATGTGAAAACCTTTAATATGGACGAGTACGTGGAACTGCCACGCGACCATCCAGAGAGCTACCATTACTACATGTGGAACAATTTCTTCAAACATATCGATATCAATCCAGAAAATGCTCATATACTCGATGGTAATGCATCCGATCTAGTTGTGGAATGTAATAATTATGAGCGAAAGATTCAAGAGGCTGGCGGTATCGAATTGTTTATTGGTGGTATTGGTCCAGATGGACATATTGCATTTAATGAGCCCGGCTCATCGTTAGTATCACGTACTCGAGTGAAAACATTAGCACAAGATACATTAGAAGCGAATGCACGATTCTTTGGTAATGATATTAATAAAGTGCCTAAACAAGCATTAACCGTTGGTGTTGGTACTGTGATGGATGCCAATGAAGTGATGATTCTGATTACTGGCACCCATAAAGCGTTTGCATTGTACAAAGCGATTGAAGAAGGCGTGAATCATATGTGGACAGTTTCAGCATTCCAACAGCATCCGCATACGTTGATGGTGTGCGATGAGGATGCCACGTTAGAACTACGTGTCAAAACGGTTAAATATTTCAAAGTAAGCCTAATTACATACGATTGATTGTGTGAAGTTTAAGACAAGAACCTGTCCGTACCGCTTACATTACCTATTCAATCCTTGTGCTAACCATGTGGCTTAAACAAAAACATTACATTTTTTTCTGTGTTAACAATTGTTTTTAACACACAGGCATTGAGCAACGTTCATCATAAACTCATTGAGGAGGACGTTTCTGTCGAAAAGATGCGAAAAATTCATTAGTGTGTTCCAACCTTTTTTATTTCTATTTTTTATATTAAACAGACAAGGATAGGTAATTGTTACTCGTTTTATTTATTTTCATTAAATATCGAAAAAAAAAATCGTATAATCTTTTAATTCAATCAATTTTAATGTTAATTTTTTTCATTTTTGTTCCAGAGCTTATCTACAGTTCAATTGGTTGAGGGATCATAATTGTATGATTTTACTATTTTTCATGAGTATTTAGATATTTTCTTTATTTTTATTCATTAAATAAATATTTTGTTAAAGAAGCACATTTTCACTATTTTCTACTTCCCTTCCGCACTTGGCGAAGTAAATTATTAGTCAATAACAAAGAGAAACAGTGTATGAGACGCTTGGCTGTATTTTTCAATTCCACCATGATTTTGTGGAAATAAAATAAAAACAGATTAGAAATTAAACAAAATTACCATTTACTTGGTACGGTTGTATTCGCAAAGTATGTAGCTACATTGACACTACACTTCACTACACTGATACGTTGAGTAGATCACTATATACGGTGTGTCCCAGGATGGAGTTGACAAGAGGGAAAAAATCTTTATTTTCAATTTTGCAAGAAAAACTCATTCTTTATAAAAAGTTCTGCTTGTCGAGAAAATGAGATTACCATAAAAAAAATTCAGATCAGATTACATATCTTTATTAAATTGAGAAAAAACAAGAACTTTTCTATCTAATAGTAGATTATGTTATGAGGCGTGAAACTGGAACTTTGTGTGTTGAAGCTGACTGTTATCTGCCGAACGCTAGTGAGGCAGCCATGTCAGCTGACGCACAAAAAGACAGTTTTGCGCCGAATGACATATACTAGTTTATCTTCAAACATTTTTTTATATTGAAAAGTTTTTAAAAATTAAAATTTTCACTGATCACAATATCTTGGCAGTACTGCTTCCATGGCGATGCAAAAAACAAATGTCAAATAACGAAAAAAATTAAACGCCAGTGACAGATTTTGTCGTTTTGTCTGCCTAAGCTTATAAAAAAGAAAAAAAGCGCCTAGGCACACAAAATGGTATTTTTACCTTGTCATTTGAGTCACAAAAACTGTCACTTTTGTGACGTTTGAAGATAAAATAGGTATTTTGTGCAAATATGCAGTATTTAACAAAAAAAAAAAATTAAGACGGCTGATTTATTAGTTGTTATGGTAACATCTCATTAATATCTACCAGAATTTTGACGTTATGGTGACAATTTCAATAAAAATTTTTTCACTGATTCACTTGAAACAGTTGAATTGGGAAATTTTTCATGAACAAGATCTATTGCGTATTTAAACGATGCATTCCCAATCCCATAACATTGTATCAAATAAATTCGTTCTTCTTTAGTCAACATTTTTTTCATGGAGTCTCCATGATTTTTTTATTCAAATTTTTACCAAAACGTCATATTAATGGGATGTTACCATAACAACTAATAAATCAGATAGATTCGCCGACCAAAGGGTTACTAGATTTGACAGATGTTGGGTTAAACAAAGTACATAGTCTAAGGCAGTCACAGATCTGTAAGCGGAAATATGGACGCAGATAAATAAATCCCTACAAATGTCCCTATATTCAAGGGTACCAACTTAAATCTAGGAACTGTTTGGTCGATGAATTTAGTATATCAGCAATTTTAGCAGTCGATCTTGATGATATTTAAAAATGAACTGATCGAAACTTGTGTCAGCAACCAAGTTAAGAAATAGTGTAGAATAATTGTATACTAAATTCATCGACCAAAGGATTCCTAGATTTAAGTTTGTACCCTTGAAGATGGTGATATTTTTAAGGATTTATGTGTTTGTGTCCATATCCACGCTTACAATTCTGGGACAACGTACTTTTCTCAACGAGACACCTGTCAAACCTAGTAACCTTTTGCTTGATAAATTCACTATAACTACTTTTTTTAAGTTTTAAAATAGCGCTATTATTGACGCAAAATAGAAAATGGCAATGGAAAAAAATTGCGTCATCTATTGGTGGCACAACTGTAGATCTCCATTAAATTGGTAATTCTACCACAAGATGTCAGACTATTGTAAATCATATTTGTTGCAATTTTGAACTGAAACATAAAAAAATGTGAGTTATCTGAAATTTTAACAATTTATAACCCAATCATTGCACATTTTACTCAAACATTTTATAATAATAATTAGAAATAGAAAATTTTTAATCGTCAAGTTGGCTACAGCTTTAGAAAATACGCGGAATATTTAAATTGGCAGGTTATGCAACCAACAATGCTCTACCGTTTTAAATTCTGATCAATTGTAATTTTCAAGTTATTTACATTATATTTAAGTTAATAATTGAAAGCAGACCAACTGAGTACATATTTTTATGCTTAATATCAACTGATCCAATTAAATTCTGTGATTCGTATCACAAAAACACCTTTCGTTACTAAGAGAAAATGCGATATTTACGAAAATTTTTGACATAACTTTGTAGAAAAATCAACGATGGAACGAGCCCACAATACAAAATCATTGAAATTATATCCAGAACAATATGTAATTATAATTCAACGTAATTTGTTGTGATTAATTGAATTTTTGTCCGTAGCTAAATTTCCATTATAAAAATTCGAGTTACGATCTACCACCAACTTCATCGCACCAACATCGACGAATTTACAATAAATTTCACGATTTGAATGAGAGAATCCATCCGATTTACGTACATAAATTCCATCAAAAACCACCAATACCACCACCGATGCCGCAATATTTACCACACGAAGGCGATTTTACAATAATCAAAGAAAAACCAATTAAAACGAGTAAAACAAAACATGCATCATCGGTTATTGATAAACTGGAAGAAGCGTACTGGGCCAATTGGAAACCCACAAAATCTAAAGACAAGAAACAAGAGATTACAGTAATCAAAGAACCACCAAAACCGAAGAGTCGCGCTAAGAATTCAAATAAATCGACCAAAAATGCTGCCGATAATAGAAAATCACAAGAAGTCCAAACTGAAATTATTGAGAAACTTTTAGAGAATGTTCATATTGTAAAAGAACAAGAAACGGTTGAAAAAAATCAACCAGTTGGGATGAAATTGGAGATTGTTGAAATGAAATTTCTAAAACACACCGATTCGATTATAATCACGAAAAATCGAAATAAATCGAAAGAACATGTTGAACAACCGAAAACGATCAAATTAACAAAGAAGCCGAAACATTACATAAAAGGTGGTTCGTATCCATTAAAATCATCAACGAAAACACAATCGACACCAACAAATCGTGGCAGTATTCGTCTAGGACGGCCCGGGAGTCCATTGATTGTATCCAAAACTAATAAAAACCGAAAATAGATGAAAAAACTAGTATAATTTTCAACATTTGATATGTATTTAACAAATTTCTAATTTGCTCAATTTGACACGCTCCTCAATACTGAAAATATAATAATAAAAATCTTGTAAATCGTGTTATAAAAGTACTCACTCAGAGTCCGATGTAGCATCTACAATAATTGTGAATCTATCCGAATTATGTTCCGAACTGGTGTTGCATTCGATTTTATAATCACTACAATCACTCGACGTGGTCTCGTCGGGATTTTTACGTAATTTCTTACGTTTAACCGGTTGATTAGGCGATTTTTTACAATCTTTAGCGGATTTATGCAAATTTTCCAGTTTATTCAAAAATTTCATTAGATTTCTGCTCGTTAATTGATCGAAAATATTCTAAAACATTATTATTGAAATAATAAAAAAATGCGTTATTTCGGGGAATTACCGGTAAAATTGCGGGAATTTTACGCTCCAATTCTTTGTCTTGATCGAAATTCTCGATTGGCAAATCGATATTTAACAAAATCTTGGTTAAACATTGTTGAATAAGTGTAGTAAAAGTTTTTGCGATTTGCATAAGTAGATCTTTTATCGAAATTTCAATATTCTCTAGATCATCCGTACTAATAACAAAAGCATAGTAACGTATAACATCGTCAAGATTGATCTTTGATAGACAATTATCGGACGGTGCCCGGATTATCTTCGATATCACTGGTTTTATTGTTTTCCTAAATACACATTGTCGCTTCTGTTTCATATAGTTTTCAAGAAAAAATCCGTACATATCACGGAGGGCACTTGATGTTTCTTTTGTGTTCAATGAAAACCATTTTATGATAATCTCAGTTAAAATCGTTGATTTCAACGGGAATACTAACGTTGTATGGCATAGGACCTTCATTGCGACTAGTTTAAGGCTGTTACACTGGAATTTGAATTGTTAGAACGGGTACAGCACACAGTGACGTAGCGAACATAATTGGCGCCCCCATGTTACAATAATTACTAATTTAAAATACACTTCAAATTTGTCTTGGAGTGTTTGGCGCCCCTCTGGGGGTGGCGCCCGAGTCATGGTAGACCCTCTTACACCCCCCTCGCTACGCCACTGACAACACGTCTCCCTCAATCTACACAAGGGCTGTAAAACGAACCTCTTCATCTAAAATTCTTATGAGTATTTCCGGGAACCATATTTCCGGTGAATAGATTTCTAAATCATCACAATCCAAATTAATACTGCCCATATTAATTAATTCTTTACCATAAATACGGAATAAATCCATTAATCCTTGTATACAAATCTCTAAAGCTTTACATTCGGCATAATTTGAATATTTATAATTTAATATCTACAAAATTACAATTTGTGATTATTCGGTATGCGGCCGGATACTGGCTATTTTGTATAATTACAGGACATAGAATAAGTTGATAGGCACATTCGGTTGTATCTCTATCGATATAACAAAACAAACTCAAACATTTCAATACTCTCCAATGTACGTTTACATTTTTAGTGGTTATTAGAGGTAATAGAAAATCATCTTTTAAATCTTTCAATTGTGAATTTAACTTTTTTACGGCCGGTATTTCTAAGACTTTTATCAAAACATCAAGGCAATAACAGATCGAGTCACAATTCTGATTGATTTCCTACAAATTTGAAAAAATTTTCAACAAATTCATTTGTAATAGAATTATCTTGTTACTTCTAATTTAATTTCAGATTCATTTGATTGTTCAAGAAATAATTCACGTAACTCATTGATAATTCCATACATTTCAGCAATGAAACGATCCACATTCGTACAGGTTTTGTGCGAAATTATTATCATTTTGGATAGAACTTTATCAGTGAAACGGTATTTTATTAGAATATCCTTTATAAGACCACGTAAAGTCGTACGACCGACCTGAAATATCCACGAATTGAAAGCGAGTAGCAGTGTATACGGTAATACTCACAAAAGATGAGCATTACGGTATACCGGGTTTTTTTCTATCTGTTGACGGCTGCTAGATTTCCCATTAGCCGTTACGCAAAAGTAATAGACGTTCCAAGAACAGGTGCAAATATAAGAAGAACCCAGGACACCACAAAGTTTCTAGTTAATCGGGAAATATGGAAAATTTAGCCAAAGTGTCATAATTATCTGTACATTGAAGCAACTCGATACATGACATTGAAAAATATCATTTTATTTGTTAATTTCTTTAAACATAGCCAAAAATTTAAATTCAAATTATGCTTGAAAAGGCAGGTCAATAATCGAAACGATAAACAACCTTGACCTTCCATAGATGTTCACTGCAGTCGTCAAAAACTGTATACATGCCTGGCGCTTGAAGTAGTTGACAAACACAAAAAACGTTGCGCATAAACCTGTATTCATTCTAATCTTATTAATTTTTATTTTCTTTTATGGTAATAATAATGTATTTTTTTGTTTTAATCACCATTTAATTCATTGAATTAAAATTTTTGTATACAGGGGGTGTCCCAGCTAAGTGTTCCACCTCAAATATCTCGTTTGTTTCTGAATTGAAATGGGAAAGTAAAGAAATTGTCTATACTTGAATTGACCGATACGATTTTCTTTCTAGCTGAAAACAATCATCTGCAATCAATATTGTAAATGAATATACTACTTTTTTTTCTCTTAAAAATGTTTCATTTGCTACGCAAAAAAAATATGGGAAAGTGCGATTCGTCCGGCGCCGCCACCATTCTGCACGATGAACTGTTACGCCTTTGATCTGAAAGACAGTCTTTAACTCGAAATTTTGTTCATTCACGATATTTTTTAGATACTTTCCCATTTCAATTCACAAACAAACGAGATATTTGAGGTGGATCACTTAGCTGGGACCCTGTATGTGTCGTGCAACACGATAATAAATAATGAAAATTTTGTGGTATATTTTGGAATAAATTAATTTGTGAAAAATACAAACAAATGATGAAAACATTTATACAAAGTAAGGAAAATTACCCGAGGACAGTTGAACGTTGCAATAGAGCCTTCCGTCGACGAAGGCAATTATTTGAAAACACTGGCAGTGTACATCAGCGGCGTAGCGAGAGGGGTGCAAGAGGGTTTACCATGATCCGGGCTTCACTCATAGAGGGGCCCCAAATTTAAGATATTTTATCAATGGATCAACAGATATAAATATTTTTATAATTTTTTTTTGCGTTCTGGTATGGTGATTTCTGGATAGAAATTGTTTTGCATTTTTAATTGCAATGTTTCAACGTTGCCGGATTGAGAATTGTGTTTATTATTTTAATGAATTTACAATTATTGTTATCTATCATTTGTTGGCTGGACGAGTTATGTAATGAAAAAATTTTTGCAATGGAGTACCTACCTACAGCCAGAGAATAATCTCGCAGTGGGACAAGGATATTATTTCGGCATTTTCTGGAATACCGTATTAATCGCTCAACATCAACGGTGGAGAATGTATCAATGCAATACTTGGTAATTTATTAAACGCGAAAATGGGGCAATAATTTCGTTGTTTATTCAAGGAATGACGTTTAAGTTGCACTGACATTACTTAAGTTTTAAATCGAGCATGTTAAACACTTTTACTATACCAAGAGCAAGCCACGGGGGCCGAATTGCCCTCATCAAGTGGCCCGTGGTTCGTCTTTTTCTAGACACATCTATTATTGTATGTACACTAGGGTGAGCCAAAATGACTGACCTATCGAATTTATGGTCTCAAAAGGGCCTATATGTTGAAAAAAAATTCTCCCATTTTAAAAGGTGTCGGTGGCTATTTGAAATTTTCCATTTAAATAACACGCAAAAAGATGTTTGCCCATTAAAAATGCTATAACTTTTGAACCGTCTAAGATCAAAATTTTATTGAGACATATTGTAGGGCATTAAATTCTCTAACAAATGCTTCAGAGTTGATTTTTTAGCTCAAAAATTCATATATTTACGGGCTATGAAAGTTGATGAAAAACAGATGTATGTTTAGTTTAATTTTCATTAAAAATGCTATAACTTTTGAACCGTTTGAGATAAAGATTTTATCCAAGTATATTCTTATAAGGCATTAAATTCTATAAAAAAATACTCTAAAGTTTATTCTTTTAACTCAAAAATTCATATACATCCAGGATATGAAAGTTGAAAAAAACATATCTATTTTTCATCAACTTTCATAGCCCGTAAGAATATGAATTTTTGAGTTAAAAAATCAACATTAAAACAACTTCTTAGAGAATTTAATGCTCTACAAGAATATGCCTATATAAAATTTTTATCTCAAACGGTTCAACAGTTATAGCATTTTTAATGAACAAAATTTTTTTGTGAGTTATTTAAACGGGAAATTTCAAATGGCTACCGATACCTTTTAAAATTGACCTAAAAATTTTTCTTAATGGGAGAATTTTATTTTCTATATATAGGCCCTTTTGAGACCATAAATTTGATAGGTTAGTCATTTTGGCTCACCCTAATGTATACGTTTTCAATAAACGATTGTCTTAACGATCTCGCGCAATCCCTAGTGGTGCCGTCAATGTATACCAACATCTGATTGCATACGTTTGCAACATTGAAGGTCGGGGCCACCTGACATAATATACATCCAATTTTCTGAGTTTTTTTTTTTGACTGAAATTCACGAGGTTAAGAAATGAAAAAAAAACTTGAATTTCATGTATCGAGGGCATTCTTGTGGCGATAGTTGCTTTGATGTACGGATAATTATATGACACTTGAGCAAAATTTTCCCTATTTCCCAATCAGCTAGAAACTTTGTGGGGTGCTGGGATCTCGCAGCCGTCAACAGATAAAAAAACACCTGTATAAGGAAAACGTATGAGATTTCCCGTATCGATATACGAAATTCGATTAAATGGGAAATCTCTGCAATTACTTCATCTGAAAGATCATAGCCATCAGCGATCTCGAATAGAGTCAACAATTTAAATTGGTACTCAGTGTAGACGTATTCGTCCATAGTTTCTTGAGATTTGTTCGAAATCACACTGGAAAAAGATTTGAAAGTATTAGAAATATAACAGAAAAAAACACTGCAGAGAAGAACCTTTCGATATACGAACAAAATTGGGTCAATTCCGGTACGATTTGTGTTAAATAATCTTCGAAATGTTGTGATGATTGGAAATAATTCACCATACATTTCCAATACAATAGATTTTCGATTGTAAAATCGCAAATCAATCGATTTTGAATCGGTAGAATAGCAATCAAATTCTCGATTGAATCCGATCTGAAAATCGATTTTTTTTAGTACAAATTCAAATATTAAACGAATCTAATAACTCTAAGAAGAATTCTATGATTGATTTGCTCATTTGTTTCAGCGCATCCAAATCGTCTTCACTCGAACTCAAATAGAGACTTTGAAGGAATTTCAGATAATTGCCATCGTATTGCGATAACCATTTGCCTAACATACTGTGAAACATATTTTTAACCTGTTCATTATCATCATTAAAACCACGTTTCAATATACGCATACGATCGATAATTTTTATAAAACGCGGACTGATCTCGGCGAATTTCCAATAAACCACACTACGTACAGTTTCGTTTATATCATCGATACGTTCGATAATTTTCGGTAATGTTAACTTATTGATGCCGATCACTTTAAGAATAGCATGACGAATCTACGAAATATTCAATTAATTAACAATCATAAAAATGCAGACAGATTTCTTTACGTTTTTGTTGGAATCATTGAGATAGTTTAAGAATGTTGGTATCACAGTACAGGCCGGATCAGTTGGACATTGTAAATAGGATAAGACGGAAATTGCTTGCAATCGAATTGCTACTTTATTATCCTGAAAATGTTGATTTTATAACTATCCGGTATCCGGCCGAATACCGGATGTAGTGTTTGAAATACTTACTTCCAATCGTAATGCGATCTTATTATGGATTTCTTCATATAAGCTCTCGTCTAATTGGAGATGGAGATTGATATTTGATAGTAGTAAATCGATAAATTGTGTTGAATAATATCGGGATCCAATATGATTCAAATCGGTATACTAAAAATCAAAGAGCATAATTAGAGAGTATTCAACGAATTAGAAAGAAAGAGAAGAAACTGTGACTTATGGGCGAATAATTATATCAGAAAAGGAGAGATATTGTTTTGTTTACGGTCAAGTTTCGGTGTTTGTTAAAACGTTTACGAACAAAAAACAGGAAGCCGAAAATTTTGGTATTGAGTCTAGCACAAAATCCCACTTAATCACCAACGAAATCACTGCAAAAGGAACCCACTCTAACAATAAGATCGAATTCCTAAAATCAGCGGGGAATCCCAATTTCTTGGTAACCTTCTCTTTATTTGATTTGCAAATATCGGATCCGCCGACCGAGCGCTCCTTGCTTCAGAATCCTGCTTTAGAATGAACCCCCTGAAATAGACTTTGCAGGCCGCCCCTTATCCTGTACCTGGACCAACAATTTCACAATTTGCTAAGTCCAGAGAGCCTTTCTGTTAGCTTGGATCCCGACTATTCGCCTTGTGGCCTTCTAGTTAAAACTACCTAGTGTTGCAGTACCCAGGTTCCTCTACTCTCGATCCTCTGTAGATTTTCGGTAGCGGTTTGAGATCATTACGTAAGCTGTTTTATAGTACGAAAACTTCTGCTTTCTTCGCTGAAGTCTCCTTCTAAACCGGCCGCCAATCATAAATGATAACAATAACAAATCATAAAGTCATTAGACTATCAAATGGCTACAGGATTTCCTCATTTAGCTCTAAATATTTCACTGGTTTTGCTAAGTCCGCCCCTGTGAAATAATTTAGTTCGCCGAACCTCTCCATGGAAATTTTGATAAAATTCAATAAAATGAAAAGAAAATTAGTTGTATACAGTGGTTTCTAGAAACATTTAAGTGGGACAGTCTGTAAAATCGCTTTACGAGTGATAGAACGAGTCTTTGCCTGTTTATAGTTAGATAAATAAATAAATAAATAAACTAGAAAAAGAATATTTCAACACTTTATCAAGTGTCAGTTTTGGTATTTTATCAATTGTATCAAATTCTTTTTTCTTTCAAACACACCAATTGCAGGCGACAACAAAAACACGTTCGCTTTTCACTCGTAAATGAAAAGTTTAGCGATTTTAATGGATAAAATTGTATAGAAATACTGTATTGTTCTGTACTTGAAGAATTTTCGGTATAATTGTCGATAAAAACATCGATGTTTCATTATTATTCGTATTATTTCGATTTTCTTCGATCGCAATCTGTGCACAAGCCTTCGCAAAGAATTCCAATGCTCTCTTGATATAGATATTCCCTACCACTAATTTCTGTTCGAAGATTTTTACAATAATCAACATTAAATTGTTAACAAATTCATCGCGACAGCTCTGAAACAATCAATTTCTCAAATTACAATTGTTGCAAGCTAGCAAATCAAACTTTTGCAATAAGTTGTATCGATAGTGTTTGGACTAATCACCTGTTTGTAGAGTGTATTTATTATATTGATGTATTTCTGATGGCACGCTGCAGTCTGTTGGACTTTATGGAAAATTTGTAATAGTTTTTCCAACATAATTGCGGAAAGTTGACGGTTTTTTCCGATAAATTGAAAATTTTTGAACAACAATGGCGTACAAACTGGCGCTCGCGTAGTTCAAATGTTTTTAGATGTGTCTAAAGTTACAACTTATTCGAGGTTTATTAAGAATTTCTTTAAAATAATAACGCATTAGTACCTGAATGTATCATATTAACTGGTAAAGAGCATTTTTGCATAATTTTTATATCGTTTCGAATTAATTGCATTGGAAAATTTAAAGAAAAATTTATCAAAATGTAAGTGTAGTCACAAAATTGCGCACGCAAGGTGTCTAAAGTCACAATTACAGGAATCTTTAGAATTTATTTAAAAATAAAATAATGCTAATTGTACATTAATTTATTAACTCAACTGATAATTGCGAATGTTTGCATTAATTTCTATCATTTATTGACTAATTAGAGGCAAATTTTCCGATAAAAATAAGTATAAAATTGTGACTCTAGACACAGTCAAACTGTCAAAATTCTTAACCTATCTTTTCTATTTAAGGAAAATTGTGATATTTATTATTAATTCTTCTCAAATTTTGATATTGTACGTTCTCAATGAACTCTATTGTAAGCAATATCGAAAAATAATGGTTTGAACAAAATAGTCACATAACCTCAAATCTAGTTTTGCTTTGTTTTTTTTTGTAGGGCTTTGATTGTTTACAACATCATAAGAACATCAAATAAACATTAAATTGTGACATAAACTATTATATACAGCGAAGGCATTTGATCTAAGTATCTATAGATACTTCTTATAAGGAGACAGATATGCTGCTCAAACAATTTGGTACAAATCTGGACAGCATAGACTGTTTAAGAATTCTATCTTTGTCTGCTTGTCTGTACTTGTATATGAAATGATATACCAAATTTGCTGGTTGAACGTGAATTTTTAAACGTCAAATGTGCCACTGAATGGCCTAAAAATACCTATATTTCCACATATACGGCATATACTTGGGGAATTTTTTTGACATATTTGACGTTTAAAAATTCACCTTCAACCAGCAAATTTGGTATAACGACAGATGTCTTTGTATCTAGACCTCTCAATTCTTGTGTTTATGTCTTTATTGGAATGAAAATCGTTGTCCTTTTCTAAAGCCTTTGAATATCTGCTTTAAACGAGGATGGAATGATCAATTGAAGTACCTAAAAGAGAATATATACATTTGACATCCTTAGGAACTTTTCATTTTGAAAGTCAGATCTTGCGTGAGATCTCTAGGAGTTTTATATGATGTCAGAACGTTTAATGGGATGTGACCATGCCACAACAAATATGTTCTTCTTTTGAATATTTACGAAAAATTGGAGGTTGCTTTGAAGGCTCCAAGAACAATCGGCTCATAGCTTATGTTAAGGTCTCCAAAACGAGCTTCTCCCAGGGCGTCGAATTTCCTGAATCCAGTTCTGGCTATAAGAGCCGTTTCATTAGGAGATTTTTCCAGCAAAATTTATGGAAATAAAAGTGTAAAAACAGCAGTCATGCCGTGACCAGGATTCGAACCTGGGTTACTACGGCCACAACGTAGGGTCCTAACCACTAGACGATCACGGCTATCTACGACTGTTACGGGTACTCCATTTACGAAACAATTTTGACCTAGAGTCATCAAGAAATCAAAAATGCAAATAGGGAGGTAGAATGGAGCCGTAACTTAAAAGAACTATTACTTGAAGGAAAGAAGCATTCAGCTTTCTTCCGATAGAATTTGGCGACTTTTCTGTGCGAAGAAGATAAATACTTTTCCCTTCTGTAAAGTCTGTCTTTAGATTGATTAATTGCGTGCAGTTAGAATTGTTTTCTACACATTCACGTTTATGTTACGTTCGAAATCAAATCTGAAACAACCAGTAATAAACAACCGTTTAACGTGTTCTTAAATTGTCTTTTTATAACAGCCCAGATCGTGTTGCAATAATTTTTGTTCGAAAATCTGTTTTCCGGCCCCTTTCGCCTGCATTAAATTTATGTAGATCGAAATTTCTTTGTCTTTTGCAATTAAATGTTTTTGTTATAGACTGTACAAGAGATATATGGCATTTACCACCATATAAGGGTAGTTTTCCTAATGAAGTTTAGGGTGAGGGCGAGACAATAGAAAGAATTTAGCTAATATTACAAATCTTTGTTATTTTAATGGTTTCACTTCACCTTTTATCGATGATTTCGGGAATAAAAAATTACGACAGAGTAAGGCGGGAATCGATATCCTGCTGGTTTCTTCTCCAACCAACAGAACATTAAAAATCATAGCGTCCTGCAGCGATTTATGCTACATTACCCCGACTGATGTACAGTTTCCGTACATCTTCGGGCTATAATTCAATGGAAATTTCGACATTTTCAAATTTCGTTATTATTGTCGTTGTTCCGGCAGTTGCCATCACAAATGATTAGCGACTGATTCGGCCAATGCCGTTTATTTCATTATTCGATTTATTGATTAGTTGCTGCAGGCTAACACTTTCAAACAATTAACCCTGCCAATAATGGAGATCATATTTTGCTACAATCAGAAACTTGGGATATTCTAAGAATTACTCCACTTTTATGGCTTGGTTTCTCTTCTCGAGGCAGGACTAAAAGAACAAAAAAGATACGGGAAATCTCGTCTCGGTGCCGTTTTTATTCGTTTTTTTGCTTGTTTAATAAAGATCAGGAATGGCACCGCTGGTTACTTCTCCATTTTTTAAAGTTACACTACTTCTAATAATTAAAAATGTAAAAAGGATTTCTTGCAACTTTAGCCTTCAGTTTTTCAATATGCAACTGCAATAAACGTTTTAACAGGCGAACAATCAGATCTTTACAATAGGATGAATTTAGGATGCAAAACTGTAACGTCCGTCGCTTGTTTTGCAAAAAACTGAGTCAATAATTTCTCATCGACTGCAGTGTTTATTTTTTGCAGAAACAGTCTCAGCCATGAATTATGTAATAGGCAAATCTGAGGTTTGTAAAGTTTGATACTGGAATCATGAAAAACTTCTTGTCGATTTATGATGTCGTACTTTACAGACTTATTATTAGCAAGGCGCAAACGAAGGGAGCATGTTGGACTAACAGACGAGTCTTTGGCCTTCATGATCTTCTCTTTCCTTATTTCCATCTGCCTTTCAACACCGTTTCCAACACGAGAGCCGGGGGATTATTTCTCATGATTACAGATTACAGTTTTTAAAGAAGCAGTTTGACTAAAATTTTTAAGTTGCTACTTGAATACGACTTGTAGAGTTTCTCAAGACTTATTCAGGAGTCGTGATCGAAGGGGGTACATAAAAACTAACGATGGGATGAATATAAGAACCAAAATCATCACTTTTTTGTCTAAAACTTTTATCTATAGATTACCATCGTCATTATTACTAGAAAGCAGTTTCGTTCGGTCAAAACCGATCGTATTTGGTGTCAGCTCAGATTTTTCTATGTTAGAAATGTCTTGGTAAAATTTGTCGTTGAGTTTGTCAATAGCAGTCTCGGCAATAAAGTGCCAAAAAATTTGAAAGCACAAAAATTGTAATTTTTACTTTCCGAATTGAAAAGATGAGGCTTTTATTGGTACAAATATACTGTTTATAGACTTTATACTGCCTTGAAGTAGGTGATAAACTTTTACTTTTAATTATTTTTCATTCAAAATGTAATTTTCTTTTTTTTGGAACTGTTTATGCTTTATACTTAAGAAAGGGCACAAAAGCAAAAGCTTCACAACCAAATTTGCTTAAGTTGAAATTAGTTCCATAAGCAAAAAGTTTTTCTAAAATGTCAAGAGTAAAACCTGTACGTTTAACGCATTCTCGCCTTCAGTGTTAATTATTGACAGTGTTTGTGATTCCTTTTTATTAACGACTTTATTTTTTGAATAGCACTTTCTTTCTGTGCAATTTTTGTGATAGTTCTCACATCTCTGCTCGTCTTGATTTTCAAAGAAAACGCCATCATCATCAATTTCTCTCGTCAAGGCAAGAACAGATTTTCTTGCCTCGTAAGAAAGATTCACAATTCCTCAAAACCTCGTTACGGAAATCTCGTCATTATTCGTCTTTCTTAACCAAGATCTTGACTAATACTTATGGTGCCTTCTCCATTTTTTGAGGGCTTTTTTGTCCTCTTTAAGCAATGACAATTTCTAAAAACCGCTTCCAAATGCTTTTGGATGTGCAATTATGCAAATATTTTAAGGCACGAACAGCAACCGAACAAATTTAAGGTGCAAAACAGTTAAGTTTGATGCTTGAAGCATGCAAAGTTTCTTCTCGACTTATGGTATGGTACTTTTCAGGTTTTTTTTGATGCGAGAGATGCGAATGAAGGGTCTATCTTCGCTCGTCTTCAAGATCTTCTCTTTGCTTGTCTCTGTTTCACCTTCAACACCAGAATAGAGGATTTTTCAGCTCAGTTTTCAGTTAAAAAAAAACAGTCTTAGCACAAATTTTAAGCGCTTCACGGATAAATAGGGGTGAATGTGAGATACATTGTAAAGTCTGTAAGCTATTAACTTCTCATCCATTTCTTAGAACTTCAGCTTTCATTTTTTTAAAGAAAGAGTTTTAGCAAGAGCCAAACAGTAGTCAGAAGTGGGGTCAATTTGAAAAGCAAAACTGTAAAGAATTGTCGCGTCTTTCAAGAATTCCGGAAGCACAAGAAAAGAAAATTCATAAGAACTAATTGACTAAATTTGAGGAATGATGAACATTTCAGGAGAATAGTGCTCTTTCAGTAGAATCTTAGAGGTTTCTTAACAAAGATCTTGAGTAGTACTTATGGTGCTTTCTCCATTTTTAGGGCTTTTTTGCCATCTATCTTGCCCTTCATATTCATTGAAAAGTTCAAAAAACCGGTTCCAAAAGTTTTTGGATATGCAATTATTAATTATAACAAACATTTTAAGATACGAACAGCTGGATTTTATGCAATAGAGCAAATTTAAGGTGCCAAATTGTAAACTTTGATTCTTGAATGCGAGAGACGCGAACGAAGGGAGTATTTTCGCTCGACTTCATGATCCTTTCTTTGTTTATCTCTGTTTAACCTTCAACACCAGAATGGAGAATTTCTCACATCAGTTTTCAGTTTTTAATAATTTTAGCATTAATTTTCATATTTGCACGGATAGAAAGGGATGAATTTGAGATGCACTTTAAAGTCTGTAAGCTAATAATTCCTCATTCATTCCTTACAATTTCAGCTTTCATTTTTTAAGGAGACAGTTTTAGCAAAATCCATGCAGGTAAAACTGTAAAGATGCTTGAATCACAAGAATTTGTTGTCGACTCACTTTTTTGTATAAAAAGTAATAGTTTTCTTATTCAGTTTAAAAAATCTGCAGGAGGTGAAGAGGCGGATTTTTGGCAATAGGGCAAATTTGAGGTGCAAAACTGTAAAGTTTGATGCTTGATTCATGAAAAGTTTCTTGGCCATTTAATAGTGGTTATCGGGCTTATTATCCATGAGACGAGGGAGTATTGGATTTATATCTATAATTTCAGCTTTCAGTTTCTGAAGAAGCAGTTTCAGCAACAATTGTAAAAGACGCACGAATCGATCACGATGGGGTGAATTTGAGGTGCTAAATTGTAAAATCTGCGTGAAACATGACTGAATGTCTTGCACTTCAATCACTTTTTGCGACATTTTTTGAGGAATTCGAGGTGCTTAACTATACTCTGTTGCCATCACAAATGATTAGCGGCTAATTCCGGCAATGTAGACGCTCTGTCTTTTATTTCATTATTCTATTTATCGATTAGTTGCCGCAGGCTAACGTGTGCTAGGCTACGCTTTCAAACAATTAACCCTGCCAATAATGGGGATCATATTTTGCTACGATCAAAAACTTATACAGGAAATTCCGTTGACATTGCAGATTATGTTGTACGCTTTCATTATTGTCGTCTGTTGTTTTTTTTTTCTTTCTTGCAACAACAGAAAATCGTAATTAATTCAATTAAAGATATCGAAGAAGAAACAAACTGCCTTATTTGTAGTTGAATATTTCATAAATATCCTTAGTAATTTGAAACAATAATAGAGATAATATAATAGAGAAAAGAGACAAAGAGATGTTCTCAATTTGCTACTGGCCGAATTAAGAGATTGTAATTGACTAGAGCCAGTACTGTAAAATAATATTATTAAAGTTATATTACTACCTGTAATGTTAGATGGTGATGACGCAGATGTCAGATAACACAATTAGGATATGAGTTGTGCAATAAGTAAATAGAAATGTACTCTCCGGTTGTCGTAGTAACGCGCCTCTCTTCGTTCGCTTTTAGTGAATGATTACTGGACAACAATAACAACAAAAAAAAAAAACGAAAACTAACTCATTTTTAATAAGACAATCAATTATGAAAGCGAACATATAGAAGCCACTTGGCTGTTGTGTGTATAACTTTTCTACTTGTAATTATATCTTTTCTAATTGTGTTCCATCTTTTCTATCCAACCAGATTTACAACAAATACATCACACAACTTTTCGTTTAGATATGAACGAACTACGGTTTGTTATACTTCGAAAAGTAAAGACTTAAATTATATTAACTAGTATTGACTATTTCGTATTTAATCATAATGGAAAAGTTTTAAAATAAAAATTGTTATTAAAAAGAAAAAGTTTCTATACGTGTTGGAAATTTATGATTGTTAAGTTTTCTCCAATAAATATAATGCTATGATGAAATTTTCAGTAAAAAATAAAATTGGTTAACGTGTGTGGTTTCATAAATTTCAAGAATTGAGTTCAGTGTTGTTAATATCCATTTTTCAAGTAGAAAGCCAGTATTTCTTAAGCCTCCAAGATTCTACTGAAAGAGCACTGCTTTCCTGAAACTTTCAGCGCAACTCCAATTTATCCTGTCAGTTCTTATGTACTCCCTTTTCCTGCGCCTTCGGAATCATGGAAAGACATTACAATTCGTACTCAAACATCAGATTTTAAAATTTTGAAATTTTTAACAATTGTGGTTGAAACTGCTTCTTCAGCAACTCAAAGTTGAAGTTGTTTTGGAAAGCGTGTTATGCAGATGGCTGAAGCTGAAACTGGGATAAGCAGTGAGAGTAATAAACCTGAAAAGCACTATAAATCGCCAAGAAATTTTCCATGATTCAAGCATCAAACCTTACAATTTCGCACCTCACCCTATTGTAAAAAAAAATCAGTCTCTTCTCCTCCTATATTTTTATGTGTTGGAAATTTATGATTTTTAAGTTTTCTTCAATAAATACAATGCTAAACGATGAAATTTTTAGTAAAAAAATTTTTAGACAAAAATGTGTCTGGTTTCATAAATTTCAAGAATTGAGTTCAGTGTTGTTAATGTCCATTTTTCAAGAAGAAAGCCAGTATTTCTTAAGCCTCCAAGATTTTACTGAAAGAGCAGTGTTCTCCTGAAATGTTCAGCATTCCTCAACTTTATCCCATTAGTTCTTATGAACTCTCTTTTCTTGTGCTTCCGGAATTATTGAAAGACACCACAATTCTTTATAGTTTTGCTTTTCAAATTGACTCCACTTCTACCTACTGTTTAGCTCTTGCTAAAACTGTTTCCTTAAAAAAATGAAAGTTGAAGTTCTAAGAAATGAATGAGAAGTTAATAGCTTACAGACTTTACAATGTATCTCACATTCACCCCTATTTATCCGTGCAGCGCTTAAAATTTGTGCTAAGACTGTTTTTTTAAAAACTGAAAACTGAGCTGAAAAATCCTCTATTCTGGTGTTGAAGGTGAAACAGAGACAAGCAAAGAGAAGATCTTGAAGGCGAGCGAAGATAGATCCTTCATTCGCATCTCTCGCATAAAAAAAAAACCTGAGAAGTACTATACCATAAGTCGAGAAGAAACTTTGCATGCTTCAAGCATCAAACTTAACTGTTTTGCACCTTAAATTTGTTCGGTTGCTGTGCGTGCCTTAAAATATTTGCATAATTGCATATCGAAAAACATTTGGAAGCGGTTTTTAGAAATTGTCATTGCTTAAAGAGGACAAAAAAAGCCCTAAAAAAATGGAGAAGGCATCATAAGTACTAGTCAAGATCTTGGTTAATAAAGACGAATAATGACGAGATTTCCGTAACGAGGTTTTGAGGAATTGTGAATCTTTCTTACGAGGCAAGAAAATCTGTTCTTGCCTTACGAGAGAAATTGATGATGATGGAGTTTTCTTTGAAAATCAAGACGAGCAGAGATGTGAGAACTATCACAAAAATTGCACAGAAAGAAAGTGCTATTCAAAAAATAAAGTCGTTAATAAAAAGGAATCACAAACACTGTCAATAATTGACACTGAAGGCGAGAATGCGTTAAACGTACAGGTTTTACTCTTGACATTTTAGAAAAACTTTTTGCTTATGGAACTAATTTCAACTAAAGCAAATTTGGTTGTGAAACTTTTGCTTTTGTGCCCTTTTTCAAGTTTAAAGCATAAACAGTTCCAAAAAAAAAGAAAATACATTTTGAATGAAAAATAATTAAATGTAAAAGTTTATCACCTACTTCAAGACACTATAAAGTCTATAAACAGTATATTTGTACCAATAAAAGCCTCATCTTTTCAATTCGGAAAGTAAAAATTACAATTTTTGTGCTTTCAAATTCTTTGGCACTTTATTGCCGAGACTGCTATTGACAAATTCAACGATAAATTTTACCAAGACATTTCGAACATAGAAAAATCTGAGCTGACACCAAATACGATCGGTTTTGACCGAACGAAACTGCTTTCTAGTAACAATGACGATGGTAATCTATAGATAAAAGTTTTAGACAAAAAAGTGAGTAGTTAAACTGACAGGCTTTACTCTTGAGTCATTCCATGTGAATCGTCTGCTTGACAAAGCCGACTAATTTTAGGTTTTGCTCTAACTTTTCTTTAGGATCTCAAAGAACATTTTATTTATTATATTATTCAAGATATTTATATGTTTGAGGTGGAATTTTGAGGGGGAAAGGTCATAGTTTTTATGTCACAGATAATAATTCGCTCAGATAATATATGTTATGAACTACATGGTGTTGAACATACGTGCTTTATAGCCAATTGTATTGTTCTTCAACTGATTCGAGCGCTTTGACAGTTTGGTGTAAGCAACTAATGTTCCTGAGAAATTAAGTGTACATATCATAGAAGCAACAAAGCCAAGAATAAACCCGAACAACCCACTCTTCATATACCAAATCTCTGCTTGAAATTTTGGAATTTCTAAAAATTCTGTTATACTATAAACATACTATAAAATGAACGTGTTGATTGCGAGATAAAAATATGGAATTTACCATAAACTTCAAACGTCTTTAAAGCTTGTTTTGTTATTTTCAATCCTAGTACATTTGATTTTAGCAATCAAATGTGCGTAAATTTTGTTTTTTGGCATCCTAAAGAACAGACCTCCCTTAAAGTTAGAGCACAATCTAAAATTAATCGGCTTTGGCAATCAAACGATTTTACATTGAATGACTCTCTTGCCATTTCAGGGAAACAAACCTTTTGCTTATGGAACTAATTTCATCAATAACAAATTTGGTTGTAAAGCTTTTGCATTTGTGCCCTTTTTCATGTTGAAGGGAAAAACAGTTCCAAAAAAGGAAAATCACAATTTGAATGAAAAATAATTAAAAGTAAAAGTTTATCACCTACTTCAAGGCACTATAAACAGTATATTTGTGCCAATAAAAGCCTTATCTGTTCAATCCGTAAATTAAAAAATACAACTTTGTGTTTTCAAGGTGTTTGGCACTTTACTGTCGAGACTGGTATTGACGAATTCAACGACAAATATTACCATTGAGATTTCTAACACGGAAAAATCTGAGCTGACACCAAATACGATCAGTTTTGACCGAATAAAACGGTTTTTTTAATAACAATGACGATGCTAATCTGCAAATAAACGTTTTAGACACTCAGATAACAATGTTTTTTCAAATAAATTTCCTTAGCGACTCCTTTCACAGATGTCATGATTACAAGATAGGACCACACTTAATTTTCGTTCTAAAATTCTTTTCTCAAGTTCGGTCTTTTAAATTATGTGGTTCGCAACTCTTACAATTTTTTGATTGTGGCTTACAAAAGCTCAAGCTTCAATACAATCACTTGAGGAACCAGAAGTATCTAAAAAAACAAAATTAACAACCCAAGATCGCTTAAATTACCTGTTTGCCTTGTCGATTCTTATTAAATCCATTTTTGTAAAACGTTGCAATTTCAGCAAAAATCTGAAACTATGAAAGTAATTTTTGAAAGTTTCATTGTCACTAAATCGACGTACGTTGGAAATTTTGCTATTTTTTAGGTTTTTGTGATAAAAAATCATCACTCACCCTACCATTTTAAAGAACTTCACAACAATAACTAGCGTCATTCCACCCTTTTTGTATATCAAATCCAACCCTACCACCCCTTTCAACATCTGTTCAATCCAAACTGTTTTATTGATATTTTTTATGTATGTAAGGGTTAAAAACGTGTACCAGAATATAATTACAGTCAGCCTATCAATATCCAGAAGTTGCACAGTTTTGCCAAAATTACCAAACAAAATTCAGGATTTTCTTTGTATTTTCGTGTTTTTTTTTTCCTAAAAGACAAACGATTAAATAACAATTCAACAATAATGAATTTGTTTGAATATAGGCGTAGGTGGTGCCAACTTGAGAAAAATGGTGGATGCGCCACAACTTGTCAAAAAATTCAAATTATCGATCGCGTTTTCTTTGCTGATGGCGTTGCAAACAAATCTTGTTGTTAATATCACATTTTTTCCACCACCACCACTAAAGCAAAAAACGTACGGCACACTCCAAAGGGTTGCCACCCTTTCAAAATAATCGACAAAAGGGTTGTGTATGTTAAATCATAAAAAAAAACCAAAGGGGTTGAATTCAGGATAACTACGAGATTTGAAAGATCCTGCCCCCACCACTGTTTGTTTGAAGAGTAACGTTGTAGGCTAGTATTTTAAAACCCTTGCACAGGAGCTTTACATATGCTCCACCCCTTCTTTAAAGACATGCGATCATTTGAATTCGGTCCTCGACAATTTTTTGCCCGGCATTCAAAGGGTGAACAACGAGTGTAAATCGAGAGAGTTGTACAAATGGTGGCAATTTAAATTCAGTGTAATTGATTAGTGGTGAATTTAGACGAATTCCTGCTAAATGTTTTGATCAAGGTGAGTTTTTATTGTGACGATTTTATGGTAATTTCGTGCATTTTGTAAAAGACCGCCACTGAAGGGTTGGAATTGTAATTAGAGCCACTAAATAATCCGGGATAATGCAATGTTAGTTGCCTATAATTCAACAGTGTGCTTTTGGACAAAAATTTTGAGTTTCCCATCAAATTAAAGATCCTCACAACTTTTAATTTTTTTAATAGTACTTAAAATTTTGTTATTTTTTTTGCACTATAATTTCTCACAATTTACTTTATTTATTGTTGTTTGAATTAAATTCTTCTAATTATTTCCTTGCTGTAAACGCGTTCGTTAATTTCGACGAATTTTATAATCAAATCAGTTTATTAAAAGAATTCCAATTAGTTGTTTAGATTTGATTCAAATTTAAATAATTTTGCATTTGGTGAGCGATTTCCGGAATAATCCAGACTTGATCAGTTCCTTTGTTGTAGGCAAATTAAAAACACTGTTAATTAAACAATAAATTGTTGAGCTTTGACGGTTTCTGATTTTTATTTTGTTTAAAACTTTCGATTTTAAATTTTTTCCCCAGTTGGATGTTTTCAATATTTCAGTCCAAAACTTAATCTAAATTTTGAGCTTTTCAGTTTGAAATTTAGCTATTGTGCTTTTCTTTTATTTGGAAATTCTCTTCAGCTTTCTCGGTCTTTTTAAAGCTACTTCTGATAATGTGTTTTATCATTTTTGGAACTTTTATTCCTCACAGAATCGCAAAAGTTGTTTCTAAGATATTGGACAGAATTTTACTAAGCAGCAAAGGAATAAACTCTTTAACAGGACCGGCCCGAGTTTCCCTGACGCTCCAGGCCCCTTTCCAAAATTAATAATGATTGAGTGCACTACTTTTATATATTTCGTAACCGAATACTTTAATAACTTCGTGAATCAATAAATTTTGAAAAAACAGACTTTAACTAAATTATCTATATCTGATTGAAAATCAGATCATTTTGCGTTCAAAAATTTAAATTTTTTGTCGAATTTCAGAAAGCCGTAATAAAAGAAAACGTCGAGAGACCCATCGAAGAGTGTCATAATAAAATTCGCATTGAAACAATTCAAAACTATTAAAAACTCGACCTTTTCGTGTCGGGCACCGTTACAAAAAAAGAAACAGACTCACGATCTGGTACCAGATGATAACTGTATCACCGTAACAAAACTAGAAAACCGTTTGGCATGGGATGTCTGTTTTTATACTAAATGCACTGTCACTTACACTAACCCTAGCACTAGACAGAATTAACAAATTAACAAAATAATCACCATTTCCTCGAAACAACATTAACACTTCATAAACTAGAACAAAACTGAACAATGGCAAAAAAGGTGGAAAACATTTAAAAATAAACAAAAATACGGCTACCCAAATAAAGGACACGGTATAAATAAAGAAACTAGGGTAAAGGAAGCATTTGGAAACTTAAAAAAAATTCCAATGGTAGATTTGGAAAATTGTAGGTCCAAGGCAAAACTCAAATGTAGGATTGCTAATGCCTGTAAAAAATTAAGGTAATTATTTTTACATTTTGACTGAGAGAGGTTTCCAAAAACTGAACCTCTTTTACGATCTACGATGACATAGAATTAATCAATTGTTTTTCACTGAATCTGAAACTTTTCCACCTTTAACCGGTAAATAACTCCTATAAAAATGATATTTTCCAAAATAAATCAAATCTTTCATATTTAGCATCAGTTACAAAGAGTTATAAGATAGTACAATAATCCTTTATTGATCAGAATTTGATTTTTATTAGTTTTTGTTTAAAAAATGCCACCTCTACAATTATGCCGCTCCAGGCAGCTGTCTGTTTTGCTGTGCTCTCGGACCGACCCTGCTCTTTAATAAATAGGGGAAAGTCCTACAGTACCGGCCGGCATACAGTACCGGCCAGTTACTGTTTCATAAATTCTACACCAAATGGAGATACAGGGTGTGTGGCATTTTTTGATGTTTGGTCTCATAATGACGTGCCCTCTGCGGTGACGTCCTCTCGTAACAGGTTAACTGCCAATGCAGAGTTTTATGTTACACGCTGTGAACGTACGATACATAAGTAAAGTTCAGTGGTTTATTATCAAAGGTTATTCGGCTATTTCAACGAAAGTAAAACGTGTTAACTGTTGGTTACTTATTTAGGTATCATGAAGCATAATTTATCTCACACTTCAAGCCTTATATTTAATTACTACGCGAACATTACATTTTTTCCCGTTTCCTACAGTACCGGTCACAAAATTGTCCCCCAGTGCCGTCCACTATTTGAGTGCATTTTTAAGTGGTTTAATTTCTTTGTGATGTAACTACACAAATGATGTCAGGTAATGAAGGTGAAACGAAGGTACAGAAAGGCACTTGTGATCCTACCAATATTCAAAGAGCTACACAAAAGGTACTAAGCAAGGAGATGAGTCTACACATAGATACAGTATACCTAAAATAAATGCTTTTAGAAAAGAAGTTTGCAAGAAAGGCAAAAAAAAACAGACGAAAACCCAAGTTTTGCAATTTGCCCTTTGTGCCTTGAATCTCACGAAGAAGGTTGGGTACAATGTGTAAATTGCAAAACTTGGGTTCATGAGGCTTGTACCAATATTTCGGAATTGTCCAATCAATATTTTTGTGGTTATTGCCTTATTTAAACAATATTTTGTACACTGGCCGGTACTAGGGGACTATTTGTGGAATATTGATTTTTCATTATTTCCAAATTTTTTTAATAAAACTGTTTATTTCTAAATATATCGGTATTTTATTATTTCCATTCATAGCCTAAGAGTTTCTTTACACAAATCAACAATTATTGAACATTTAATTAAAGGCATTTTTAATTTATTCTATGTGAACCTTAGGGTGTCGGTACTGTAGGACTTTCCCCTATCACGTTTATTGCCCGAAAATTTCGTTAAGTACCAAGAGAAACAAATCGTACACTACAAACGCTTACTAAATCTATAAACTAAACAATTTCTAAGTACAGTGAAACCTTTATTTACAAACACAACCCTAATACATTTTTCCAAGTCATGTGGATGTCCGTATTAGAGAGGTTTTACTAAATTAAGCTTAAACTTTTTTTTCTAGCCTTTTTACACCTGTGGAGTAAATACGTTGCAGATGTAAAGACTATGTGGCATTCTTCCTAAGTAGATTTTGTGGGGCGAGAGCAAAAACGAGTTCTGCTTTAGAACCAAAAAAAGAAAATTCTAAATATTCGCTCGAAAGTAAGTCTTATGTCAATTGTTTTCGTGTTTAATTGTCCCTTTTTCAAAATTTCTCGAGAGAAAAGAAGAAACGTCCAGTTGTTCATTGTATATCAGGTCCAGTCTTTATCGACATCGTTATTGGAAGCATCTCTCAAGTTTAAAACTGATGAGTATCTTTTGCGCACTTGTTTTGTTCGTTTTTTTTCTAATTTCTTTCGCATCTAGGAGTAAAAATTTAGCACGAGCTTGAGAAACTGCACCTTATCGTTTGACCTAAGCGATTCTATAGACACGTTTTTTACAAATATTTCGACCAAAAAAAACTCACGAGCCTGTTAGTTCGAATCGAATGTTGGACAAAATTTTGCTAAGCAGAGACGGACTAGAAATTCCTCAAAAGAATTGCACTACTTTTTGTCTCCCATTATTTGAAGCAACTCTCGAAAGCTTGACACAGTTGCATATCTTTTATGAACATGTTTTGCGCGTTAATTCAACTCATTTTTGGCACCAGTGGATTGAAACGTGCAAATTGTAGACGTGAATCAACTTTGACGTGCAATCGACTATTTTCCATCTTAAATTCCATCAATTTATGTAATGCTCATCCATAATCAACGAATTTTTAAAATATTGTTGGATTTATCGTGTACTATCACAGATTAGCATTATTCAGCCATAACGGTGAAAATACAGAAATGTTGTGAGATATGTGGTCGGTTTTACTGAATGTATTCGTAAATTATATGAGTTTGAGAGAGGAGTTTGGCACAAATCGTCGACTCGTAGAAATCCATACATATTCCCAATCTACTACCACCGGAAACGTTGTCCGCATTAATGCAGCAGGATATAAGCTAAAAACGTTGAATACTGTATGAGGAGACGAGCCTTATCCTAATGTTCACCCATTTCCTTCGACTCCTCGTTTCGTATATAATTACCACAAAACTGATTATAATACAAATTTATACGCGAATGGTGTTAGATCTGAGATGACAGAGAGAGAGAGAGAGAGAGAGAGAGAGAGTTATTGAAGGAAATAGTCAGATAATGGAGAATGTGTAAGGACCCTGTGGGATACCAAAAGATGACGCACTTTCGATATCTCTCCGTTTTATGTGACATGATTATTATACTACGAGCGCAGGTGGCCGCGACTACGACGATATATAAGGGTCCTTCAGGACAAATATATAGCCCAAAAGGGAGGCAAAACCGGAAAGTTATTACAACTACATAGTTTTTTTTTCTCCTATGATAAATTTGAATTCGAATGAATGATAAATGTTTATACTAAGGGTGTAGATGTGATAGCTATGCAACTTACTTAACCTATAACCTCTCGTCATTGCGGATAACAGCCGAATACAGCTCTAGGGCCGGAAAATTGCAACATAAAAATCGTCCCTTACACGCCTAACGGCTATCTCTTATTGCTAGTCGTCCAAATATATTCATCCCCTTCGAGATTGATATCGTGTGCGCCACCACCACGATTTCTTATTTAGTGGTGGTGGATATCTTTCGACTGACAACCATCAAAAATCGTCGATTTTAAAGGAATATCCAGCGATTTTCCATTAAGAAAATGGTATTATGAGAATGTTTTTTTTGCGGCCTCCCTTCAGTTTATTTTTTATTCATGTGTCCGATACTGGTGTGTGAACTGTGAATTTTATTCTAAAAAAAAACAGGGGATTTGCCACCCTACAACATGTCAAAAATTGTTCGCGGTTTATAGCCTATTTGATGAGGGTTCACTTCGTTCATGTTCCCCGATAAAACGAATCGAAGATAATTTTGTATAATTTTTGAAACACGTTCGAAAAGTCGCTAAAGTGAAGCAATCGATAGCGCAATATAGCATCGATTAGTTGGCCACGCCTCGCGCATTGCTTGACTTACAATCTGCCAACTATGTCGACTGCATTTTTATACAACGATTAACAAAAAAATAATGATATTTTCATATTTAATTCGTCTACGAACAAATATCCCAGGCGGATTGTCTCGTGTAGTCTTCCTTGACAACCCTTCGCAACTCTGCCATTTCTCTTGTTGTATCCCACTACCACCACCACCGCCACCACCGCCGCCACCCCTAGTGTTGCCGTAACTCAGCCACATGCACATACATAATGGAATGAGGGGTTGGTGGGGTGTAGCCGGGGGTGATACACACACACTAAAAGAGAGTCGAGAACTTTTCGCTTGTATAGAATTTCCGTATTCAACGAAAAGTTGTGTGTTTGATATTATTCAAGACGCGTATAGAAGAGAATCTCTAAAGCGCCACTAGTGTCGAAGTGAACTCGCCTTTATATGCCTTGGAAATATACTGTAAATAAGCGCATTCGCGACAGGAAAACTGTTTAGATAATGCACTAAATGCATAATTCATGCAATCGTTGTGTTTTATTCAACAATGACTCGAATCGAGATGGAGGCATTTACACCGAAACATGGCAACAAGAATAATTTACTGACTGTGTGCCAAATATGCATGATTAGTTTTAGAGAGTTTCCCTCTTTGCTTGTGCTTTGATGTCGCCTGCCAGGAATCCTAAGTAACAACTTTTATTGGTCTCCAATATTTATAAGCAAAAGAGGGTCGATAATGTTGAAATTCGTATATAAATCGAAGATCAAACGGCACAAACGAATATCCAATTTTTACGCTTTGCTTTTCGATAATCGGATCGTTCACAACATGCTTGAAATATTCTGAAAATTACATTGATTTTTGTGTAATTTTTCAAATACCGCCCCCTTCGTTCAAAATCGAATAACTTCAGGTTATTTACTCAACATTCAGTAACGATTCTCCCCCACATTTGTGGTGGATTTAAAATAACAATTTGATAATATTGTGAATAGATACGAAATAGACTATGAAAATATTTTCGTTTTATATTGGAATTGCATGCAAAATCCGATCGAATTGCCCGATTCAATTAACTTCCTATCGAATTCCAAAGGATTAGTTTGTGTTGTTGTTTTTTTCCATTGCGTCGTTCCTTTATCCTCGAATTCAACCTATTGAAGTCCTAAAAATTCCAGATATTTACTTCTTTTAATTTCCGTCTGTGTAAGGGTCCCGATCCGCACACATACAAACCGATAAGGTGAGTGCGAAACATCCAACTAATGAGTATTTTTCAATTTGTCGAATTGAAAGATCGCTTTGATTCACAGACATTGTATCCAATACTGCCACGTTTATATGTAATGGGGGTGGTATTGTTGGGGTGTGAGTATTCCGTTTATATACACACACAGACAGATAGAGAAAAGATCTTTGAGTAACTCTAGATAGTGGGCGGTGGAGAGGTGGTTGTCGAGTGCTAAGGTCGAGATTAGACTAGCGACTTCGACCCCTCAAGGCAGCAGGGGTTGAAATCCAATCTTGATTTGCTATTGCATTCCAACAATGACAGTCCGTCCGGGCTGCGTCTACAACCGTTTTTGTTTGCTGCCATTCTTTGTTTAAGAGAAACGAAATCTTCCAATACTAAACGAATCGATTTTTTCGTTTAATTACAAATTTATGCTAATTGACGCCGATTGTTTCGATTGATTAATGTGGGGTGTTTTTTTTTGCCACCGCTAAAAATCAATAAGAGTCTCCAAATAAAGGGTTGTAATCATCGTCAATAGATCATCCATCAACTATTCAGCAAAACGGACAGCTCAAGGTGTCACTTACCCCAACCCCTTGGAGCATTAGTGTATTACTATGGTGCTGCCAACCGTAAAGCTTTTAGCAACACTAGATAATGTATCTGCCGGCACATACATACACACATATATATACCTAAATATTGAGGCTGAAAAAAATACTGAAACTGCAACAATTACTTTATCACTGGCAGTACCAGTGACTGTTGCATAGATCCCATCCTAAGACGCGCTGTCGTCGAGATCATGTTATTGATGGTTGCGCCTCCATAAAGCCCCTAAAAACTTTTTAAAATAATGCGACTAGTGTCCGGAAAAATGGCAGGCATTATCTTGACTCGGCAGGGAATTACGTCCGAATATTCGGTGTAATGTTTCCAGGTTTTTAAGATAAGAAAAAACCAAGAAAAACAAAAAAAACAACGTTGCTTTTTATAACATGCGATTCGATCATAATTCGGACATCAGATGCGAAAAGAGGCTCGTTGTCGACACACAAAAACAAAGAAAAAACAACAACATTTAAAAGCTTTGTTAAAATATCGATTATTATTCAGAGACATGCCGTTTAATTTAGCCGTTTTAGTCACACAGTTGATGGTAATAAAACTGTTCAAAGTTAATAGTTTGTTGTGGTGGCGCTAATATGTGCCACCATTAAAATTTATTCTCTTGTAATTTATTTATAACAGCCGTCGTGGCATATGGTACGATGGGATATTTACCAGAGCTTTTAATTAAGTTATCAGTAATATCGGGGGCGCACCTTGAATTCGGGGGTCGTCTTCAATCTATCCCAATCGGACTACAGAGCGCGCCGTTTAATTCGCTTAATTCGATTAGTTTTTTAATAACACAGTCGACTTGACTTCTTTTATCGATTTCCACAATTTGTTAATTCGATAATTATTATTGTGAAAAGTCCAATTTAACGACCGCGCCAATTATATTTCCTTTTAAACAGCGACCACTGTATTTTCTAATTAACTCTGTATTTTTCCGTAGTGTTTGCTCAATTATCATTTCAGCAAACATAATAAAACTGAAATAACCATTAATTACTAACAATTTATAACAAAAATTGTCTAGAATTCAAATTGCACATTTACAAGCCGATTCGTTTTGATTTTGTTTAAGCCGACATTCATGTAGATTGTCAGGCATCCGTCAATACCGCCAAAGACAATCTCCTTAAGAAGATACACACGCACACAACAATCTCTCAATGTTTTTATTTTTGCATCGATCATCTACATTCTTGCAATAAAAAACAATGCTTTAATTAATTTTGTTTTTGTTTGATTTTGTTATTCGTAAAACGTAAGAGTTGTTGGAAATACATCGCATAATGCGATGGCGCCACAGATTGCAATCGTACAACAAAGAAATAGAGTAATTTTTCAAGAGTATTTCTAGATAAACGAACAGATGTTACCGGAGAAGAAACGTGGAAAGAACGAACGAACTGAACAAAAACAAAAAACCAACGACCAAAAACGAACAAAAACCAAACGAAATTTGTTTCCTAATTAACGACTTCATTATCTCATTAACAATTGTTGATTTTTGAAATTATTCTGTTAAAAACAATACTACGTTGATTGTTAAACGCAAAGAGTCGCCAGAGTAATTCGATAATGTCGACCGCAACTAATCAATTCTTTATTTGAGTTGGTGATGTTTAGCATTCTGGACCAGAGATGGGCGGTTGTTGTCAGCAAGACAATTGACTAACGAGCCACTGTCTCTCATTAGCCTCTAGGTGGACATTGTTGGATTGTTTGATTCGTTGTTGGTATTTTTAGATAAAAGAAAAAAAAATAGAGAGAAAATTCCGTTACAATCCCACAAAAGCTCGAAATTCTAATTTTAAACCAGCCTATATAGCGCAGAGGAAAAAAATAATGACCAGCCACTGTCTTATCAGTGGATGCACACAGTGTAGGATAATGCGAAGTGATCGGAATAAAGGACTCTTCAGGGCAAGGGCTGACCGGGCGCGATAAGGAGAGTCGTCCTGCGTAAATCGACCCTATTTTCAGATATACGGCCCAGATCACGGTACACACATCGAATTGTAGAAAATTCCCAATCTGTCGTCGGATGATAATGGAAATTGATTGGGAATTAAGACAATTAAAAAGCGATTGTTTTGGCGGCCCGAATTGTAGAAAAATCAAGACAAATTTCTGGGGTGATTTTTGGCGAATTTGTTAGTGTAATACGGTCTTCAGGACCCTCGTTACCAGTAGCCCCCCTATCGCACTTGCACTAATAGCACCGAGGACCATCCAATGTTTTATGTTTATGATTTTTTTATCTTCCATATCCACTCGATATTACTGAAATGTTTCAATTTGGACGACTTTAGTTCTTCAATTTTCGCAATTAATCATCTTTTCGTTTATGTAATAATCAATTTAGCTTATTTTCCAAATTTCAATTATTTTATTTTATAAATAAAGCTAGAATTCGTGTCTTAATCGATATATGACTAAAATCGTCAAAGAACTAGAGTGCGCGCCGCTTAATTTGCTTCATTAACTGAACTGAAAACCAAGAGCCGAAAAAAAAAACCGATATCTTCCGGATCGAAAACCGTAACCGAATCGATATGTGTTTTTGTAATCGAACCGAAACCGAAAACCGGAAAAAATAACGGTGCGAAGCTCGTTTAGAGAGTGATTGGTTTTTAAATCGTCCCATTACTGTATTTTAATTTTAATTAGTCTGTATCACAGCTTCACTATTTTGATCAATTTTCTTAATTATTTTCCGCCTTTTAATGCGATAATAATCGTTTTGAACCGTCAAATTTGCCTACTGATTGCGCCAACTATATTTCAGTCTATTGTGCAAGTTTTAATCAATTAATTTTATTAATAAATCCATATTTCGTGTCTTAATCGATATCTGACTAAAATCGTAAAAAATAACAGTGCGCGCCGCTTAATTTGCTTGATTAGTGGTTAGTTTTTAGAGCCGCCACTGTATTTTAATTACAACTTTTGTTTAATTTATAAATTCGTGTCTTAATCATCAAGTTCTACTAAAAAAACATTTCAGTTTCCCCATTTCTGTTATAATAATAATGATAATAATAGTAATAATAATAATAACAGCAAGGGGCTCGTACTTTAGGGAAACTTAAAATATATTTATCTGTTTCGCTTCAATTCGACATTTATTTGGTCCAAACATCCCTTCGATTCGTTGTGGACGTTTAAAGTTGTGCGCTTTGAAAAGCTTTTATAAAGCCCGCTTGATTGTCGCCAATAATTTAATTTACTTTATTATTGTGTTAAAATATATGAAGGTTGATTTTTATATCAAAAATTATGCAATTCTATAAATATATTCCACATTTTATGCGATTTAGTAGGTGGTTAAATCAATAAAAAATCGGATAATTTATGTTGCATCTCCGATTTTGGTAGGTGTCTTTGTTTAAATAAATATATAAATATTTAAACAAAAAAAATTGCTTAAAGATAGTCGAGTTTTGTTGTAATCACCATGCAAACAGTCAATTTAATTTGTTTGGTACTTGCAGTATGCAAATTAGCACAATCATCGCCAGGTATTCTTTGGTTTTTATCATTCTCGCTACTGATAAGCAAATTTTTTTCTAGATTACTATTGGCGTGAATACTCTGGAACGATTCCTGAAGATGCGGTACCTGGTGGTAGAAATGCGACCGGTGGCATCACTTATATCGGCCAATCGTTCGTACAAAACAAAGGCTTATTAATTGGACCAATAACGCCCGGATCTACGGTTGTCGTTTCGTCGAGAAGTGGAATTTACCATAAAGACAGTCATAATAAGGTAACTTGCCCAATATTAGGGAATTTTATTGTAATTATGAGTTGTAGATTTTATGTAGTCGACATAAGGAGAATTTGGTGTGGAAAGCGGCCAATTATAAAACGTTGCATGAGGACTTTGTTGGTCAACATTTAGTCAAAGGTGGTGTGGAAGGCGGTAAGACATTAACAATCGGCCGTGTACCGTACCACGACGAGCTCATTATCGGCAAAGTTTTATCAGCAGAAGTCAATCAAGCGTTCATGTATTTCGTCTATGATCGTGTCGAGTATGTGGCTCGAGACTATGAGGTACTCGTTTATGTTAATTGTGCTAATTAGAGAGAATTTAGCCAAATATAATCGCTTGATATTGGAATTGTTGTAATTTTTTTTTTGTGCGGGCCTTGGGGTGGAATTTAGGGAAATGAGTTGTGATGATTTATATGATCGAGGGGTAAGTTCTACATATGCAGTACGAATAGTAGCGACTGGTCCAGACGCGAGGGTGAATCTCTCGAATATCGATCAGGCCAGCAGTCCAATCAAACTCTGTGCGTGACAACTCTCACTCTCTCTCTGAGCCCTTCTCGACAACATCATCCCTATTTCTGTCCACCCCTACACGCCATTCATCTGTGTACTATGAACAACAACAACAACACCAACAACATAAACATACTTACACGCAAATGCGTGGGTTTTTGCATCTCTCACAACGAAACAATGAAGGCACCCAATTCTCTCTAATACTGACCATGAGTCACTCCCTTTGGATTTTACAACAATATACCGTGTATCTATCGTTACGTGAACGCTATAAATATTTAAATGAATTTTAGAAGCAATTCCGGCATCGATCGTTTGTTATAAAAGTTGAAATTCCCATGTTGAAAGCTATAGCAATATTTTATATAACCTGGGGAATTTTGCTAAGGAAAATATTTTGTGCCAACGTGTATAAAACAAAAACGATATAAGAACAAAACAGACGGACGCAGGGCTTTGTTCAACGTAAATTGAATTTGAAAATTGGCCGACTCGGCCACGATATCATATATACTATTCGTTGCAATTCTCTCTATAAAACCCAAACAAATTGGTTTTTATTAAAATTCGATTTTATTTTTTTGCTCTTTAATTAAACCAATCATTAGCCATCTGTAGAACAATTCTAGATGCCGGTTTCATTTAATTAAAGCTTCCAATCCGAACCGACCACCGAATTGGCTCGACAATATGTTATCGACGAATAAATTTCGTTAGCTTTAAACGAGATTATTAAATTCACTACCCCTGGATAAAGTTAAAGAGCGTCTGATATGATTTTGCTGGTTTTTTAGTGATGATTAATGATGGTATTTTTGCGCGCCCTTGCACTTAGTGCATCACTCATAAATTAACAAATTCATAAATGGCGCTATTACTGGACACTATGTATAGAAAAAGCTAAAAAGTGTCCGATTTTTGACTGTATTTAGTGATGATTTATGATGCCACATAATATTTTAGCATAGCATCAGCAATTGACAGCTCATCTTAGATAAATCATCATTTGGTGCGGGCGCATCATGCGAGATCATTTATCGCAGTCTCTAGTGTCAAATCGATGAGAAATTCCACTCCTTCGTTTGTTAAATAGAAATAATTAGCCGTGTTAAAGTTAAATTACTATGATTAAAGCCGGTCTCTCTATTGATAGTCAAATAGAAAAAAAAAACAACAACAAAACAATTATAATTAAAATCGACCAGGTGTCTTGATGTGTATTACAGATAATAGCAATGATCTAAGATTGAGGAAGTCGGGGTTGTTCGGTTGGTGGAACAACAAGATAAATGCGGCTATTAAATATGTAGACGACTCAACACGTTCTAAAGTAATTAGAAACCGGCTTAACTAACGTTAATCTTGACTTTATTCTAGACAATGGTATGATTGTGAATGGGGCGTGGGGGTGGATTTTTCTTACCCCCACGGGAACGTGTCCAGAATACAGGATAAAGAACAAGGAGACACATGTGTATGGCCGCGTGTATATCCATGCATTTTCAGTTTTCAAAAGAAACATTTCCACCCCTGTTTTATGTAAGCTGCTTGCGTATTCACAAGGGAGAAATTTTCTTAACATTTCAGTCATGGACTTAGTTTTTCAAAAGAGGGATTTTCCCGCTGAGGCAATTCGACATTGTTGTCAACTTAGTCGAAATTTAAACGATTTTTCACTACATATACAACAACCCCTCATGTAAATCAGTTACCAAACGAGGGGGGTGAACGGCTTATGTAAACTACGCGTTGTTGTAATCATGCGCCTCAACCCTCTTTTCTTCACCGTGGAAACTGCCTCGGCCAATCGGGACGCACCTATTTCCACCCCTAGTTTAAATTTTGTAAATTCAAGAAGTTTTCTTTTACACACACAAAATGGACGACCGTTCGTTGCCGGTTCGTTTGATTATTCGACTTGACCGGATTTGTTATTTTTGCTAAGTAGACGATGAGGAGCGAGGCAGTAGCGACACGATAAAGAAATTGGGAAGTCAACTGGCGTCATTATAGGTGGGAAATCGGGACCAAAGTTGAAACCAATTACACTCTTATTGTTGCCAGTTACAGACTTCGTTTCAAGAAAATGTTTCCGTAGGTCCGAATGTTAGACACATACATACATACACACGCGAAAGGACTGCAATGGAGATTTCAATTTGCCGATATGTTACATGAACTTCTAAATAACGAAAATCACTCTGATCCGAGGCGAATAATATAACGAAATAAAATCAAATAGAATTTCTATTGTTGTTGGAATATCATCGTAATCTTAACAAAACAACAACAAAAAATATTTCTATTGTTTACAACAATTGTTCATTAATTCAGCAATTATGCAAATTATTTATAATAATTTTATGATGAATTTTTCTATGGCAATTATAGCGTGTCTCCGTTAACTTTTAATATATCTGTAGATAGAATTACAGTTCGCCAACCGCTCCCTTTTTGCTTGCATAAAAGTTCGTGTTATCGATTTTCCTCCACTTCTACATATATGAGAGAATCCCTTTCTCGTTGTCCAGTCACTCAAACATTTATATAGAAAAGATGAACAGAAGTGGACGACTTTATGCAATAAAACTTTATAAATCTGCTATTTCGCATCATTTTTTTGTTGTTGTTGATTTATATGGTCAAATGATTCTGTTTCTGTAAGAAATCGATTTTTTCAGGAATTCATGCAACAATCAAGATTTCGAGTGAAATGAAAAAAATTAAGATTCGGACGATTCGAAGTTCAATAACAACGTTGACTGGATTTGACGCTGTAATAAACGCGGTAAGACCCGACATTGCTGCAGTTCAAGAACCTATCAGCTTTGTTTTGCATTACAGCTCTCGCTCTAAGGTGGAAAACACAGTACAGAAGTGCACAAACAAGGCATGAAGGGGGTCAAAAAACAATCAATTGGCCAGCACAGCAAAATCCACTCAATCGCCGATTTTTGCATTTAAAACTAACATGATGCAGTTCTATTGATGCACAGTTGGATAAATTTCCAATTTTTGGGATTTAAAGCATAGAATAAAGGCGGTAGGACTTAGTATTACAGTAATAGTCGCTATTCGTTAATTTACTGTTTGTTTCTAGATAAACTATGGAATTCCTTCAACTTCTAGAATCTCTAGAATTTATACTATTTGTTGCTAGAATAAATACGGTAAGATGTAATACTGCAGCAATTGTTGCAGTATTCTATTCAAAAACGTTTAATTGGAAACACAAGCACGAAGATTTTGGTAAAACTGAAAAAAAAATCAGACAAAACTCAAAAAAGCTATAGATTTGATGGTTAAATGCTTTGATCCATAAATTTTCGAAATTTTAAGAGTTCGCTTTTCATGACTAGAAACATAAAATATACGTGACATTACCGCAATTGTCGGGCTTTGTTCAAAAACTTATTGGATTTTTATCGCATTAATGCTTCACGTGGCTTATGAATCGCATAATAGAAGCTCTCAGGAGTTTAGAATTATGTCCAAAGGTTTGGTCCTAGGAAAAAATAGCGGAAAATTTCTCTTTTTGCGGCTTTTGTTTCATGTCAGGTCTGAAAATGGTGAAAAACTGTAATCAACAATGAAAATTTTTATTATACTTTAGATCCTATAATTCTTCTCTCATCCAGTTTTTCAGTCATTGATTTACGCCGTTTTGGAAATACTTTGTAGAAACTGAGGAAAAGCTTCGGTTTGTCAGGCTCATTATTGAACTTTTTACGTCATAAAACGAGACTCAGCCGCAAGTATTCGCCAAAAAGCACGAAAAGTATCCGAAAAGCTCTACTTTAGAAACTTTTCGAAGCTGAAAAAATCATTGAAAGCTGAAAACTGAACTTTGAGGATTTTGGTAAAATTGAAAAAAATTCAGGCAAAACTCAAGACAGTTGTAGTTCTTAGGTCTAAATGTTTGCAGTGTTTTCTTTTATCGATAAATTTTCGAAATTTTAAGAGTTTGCTTCTCATGACTAGAGACATAAAATATACGTGACATTGCCACAATTGTCGGGCTTTGTTCAAAAACTTATTTCGTTTGTTTTAGCGCATTAATGCTTCGCATGGCTTATGAATCACATACCTAATAGAAGCTCTCAGAAGTAAGGAATTATGTCCAAAGGTTTGGTCCTAGTAAAAAATAGCCGAGAATTTCACTTTTTGCGGCTTCTGTTTCATGTCAGCGCCGAAAATGGTGAAAAACTGCAATCAACTTATTGAAAATTTTTATTATATTTTAGGTCTTAAATTCTTTTCTTATCCAGTTCTTCAGTCGTTTATTTACGCCGTATTGAAAGTACTTTGGAGAAACTGAGGAAAAGTTTCGGTTTGTAAGGCTCATTATTGAACTTTGTACGTCATAAAACGAGAGTCAGCCGCAAGTATTTTGTCGAATCGAAGAACTTCGCCAAAAAGCACAAAAAGTGTCAGAAAAGCTCTACTTTAGAAACTCCTTGAAGCTGAAAAAAACATTGAAAGCTTTTGAATAGCTTATATAAGGTCAGCAAAGGTATTTCAAGCAATAAAATTGCCATGGCAATAATAGAAGCTCTTAAGGAGATTTTTTTATTGTGAATTCGAACCCAAAGCTTCAAAGCCTGAAATGGTGGTAAAGTACGAGCTTAATAACGAAGCAGAATGGAGTGAAATTAATGGAAATCTATTCTTATCATTTTAAATGTTTTAAAGCTTCTTTTCAGTTTTTAAATTATCCAGAGATATTGAGGTGGGAGGGTGAATTTTAGTCCCCGTTTTCTCTCACAAATTTAAGAATAACAAAATGCGCAAAAAATCTTCCTTAGCTTGCTATTAAAAAAGATAACATAAAGATCAGAAGTTTAGCTCTGGGGAAATTTTGAAAAAGAAACTGTTTTTGCTGGGCTGAAAACCAGGGTCGGTTTCGAGGTGTAGAGGGTGCAATGCACTAGGTCCCATTGCTTTATAGGGCCCCCCCATACATATATCTACTTTCTTTATCTTTTCCTATCGTAAAGGTTAATTTCGTTTATTTCTTTCTAGATATACCATGGAATTCGGTCAAATTCGACAATCTATTTATTTTCTGTGTTTAAAAACATAGATCTAAGAGCACAAGCACCTTACCAATACAGCAAAACTGTACTTTGAGGGTTTTGGTAAAATTGAAAAAAAATCAGGCAAAACTCAAGACAGCTGTAGTTCTTAGGGCTAAATGTTTGCAGTGTTTTCTTTTATTGATAAATTTTCGAAATTTTAAGAGTTTGCTTTTCATGACTAGAGACATAAAATATACGTGACATTGCCACAATTGACGGGCTTTGTTCAAGAACTTATTTCCTTTGTTTTGGCACATAATAGAAGCTCTCAGAAGTCAGGAATTATATCCAAAGGTTTGGTCCTAGTAAAAGATAGCCGAAAATTTCACTTTTTGCTGCTGCTGTTTCATGTCAGCGCCGAAAATGATGAAAAACTGCAATCAACTTACTGACAATTTTTATTATATTTTAGGTTTTAAATTCTTTTCTTATCCAGTACTTCAATCGTTGATTTACGCCGTATTGAAGGTTCTTTGCAAGATCTGAGCAAAAGTTTTGCCCCGTAGCACTCATTAATAAACTTTTAATGTCAAAAAAGAATGTAAACGACCGAAACTCAACCGCAAGTATTTTGTCGAATCGAAGAACTTCGCCAAAAGGCACAAAAACTGTCCGAAAAGCTCTACTTTAGAAACTCTTTGAAGCTGAAAAAAACATTGAAAGCTTTCGAATAGCTTATACAAGGCCAGCAAAAGTATTTCAAGCAATAAAATCGCCATGGCAATAATTGAAGCTCTTAAGGAGATTATTTTTATTGCGAATTCAAACCCAAAGCTTCAAAGCCTGAAATGGTGGTAAAGTACGGGGCAGAATGGAGTGAAATTAATGAAAATCTGTTCTTATCATTTTAAACGTTTTAAAGCTTCTCTTCAGTTTTCAAATTATCAAAAAATATTGAGCTGGGAGGGTGAATTTTAGTCCCCATTTTCACTCAAAAATTTAAAAAAGATCAGAAATACAAAAATGCGCAAACTATCTTCTCTAGCTTTGTATTAAAAACATAAAAATCAGTTTAGCTCTGGGGATATTTTGAAAAAGAAACTGTTTTTGCAGGGCTGAAAACCAGGGTCGGTAACGAGGTGTAGAGGGTGCAATGCTTTATAGAGCATTCCAAACATATATCTATTTACTTTATCTTCTCCTATTATAAAGGTTAGCTTCTTTTATTTCTTTCTAGATATACCATGGAATTCGTTCAATCTATTTATATTATACTATTTATACTATATTTGTTGCTAGAATAAACGCGGCAAAACCTATTTTCTGTGTTTAAAGACATAGATCTAAGAGCACAAGCACCTTACTATTACAGCAAAACTGTACTTTGAGGATTTTGGTAAAATTGAAAAAAATTCAGGCAAAACTCAAGACAGCTGTAGTTTTTAGGGCTAAATGTTTGCAGTGTTTTCTATTATCGATAAATTTTCGAAATTTTGAGAGTTCGCTTTTCATGATTAGAAACATAAAATAAAAACACCAGTACGTGACACTGCGGCAATTGTCATGCTTTATTCAGAACGGTTTCGGCGCTGGTGGAATATCGCATTATTGCCTTTTTGGAGTTTGCTAAGATGGCAAACGAGAAAGACGCTGTAATAATAAATTCGTCAATGTTTGAGAATTTCGCAATAATCCGCTATTTGAAGCTACGCCAGAGCAAACGCGGTAACATCTGTTATTGCCGCAGCTGTTGCAGTGCTCTGTATTTTCTTTATTTCGATAATAAACTAGAACTGCACACTGCATTCACAGTACAAGTGGAATAACACAGTAAAATCCACTCAATGCCAGGTTTTGTTTCAGAGAATTGTTCAACTGGAGAAAAAATAGAATTCGGACGAAACTGACAATTTTTTTGCCGCTAGAAATGTTCAAGAATTCTTGCAAAATAGCTTCAAAGACCTGGTATTGCCGCAGTTCTGCAGTGTTCTGTTGAAGAACCTATCTTCTATGAAAATAGCGAAATCTATTCAATGTCATTTTTTTTCAGGGAATTGTTCTTTCAAGATTGAAAAGTTTGGTGACACTGAAAAAGTTAAAATTCAGACGTCTAGAACAAATGTGGTAAAACTAGACATTACAGCCGTTCTCGCAGTGCTTTGTTCATCAATGTGTTTTGTGGTTTTTTGATTGTGAGATCTTAAAATGTTCAACTTAACAAGAAAAACATAATAAAATCCACTCGAAACGGAAACGTGGCTATTTTTTGGACACTGTAACACGCCAATTTCGTAGGTAAATCACAAAATTCGTCCAAGTTCGAGAATTTGGCATTGTATCAAGAATCCGGTATTTAGAGCACAGAAATCCTTATACTTTGAAGATTTATAGCGGATTGAAGACTTATAAGAATTGACTAAGTTTTATTTAGATAGTTTCAGGTTGTTTTATTTATTTCTATTTTTTTTTATATATAATTCCACAACTTTTAATTTACAGTCTTGGAAGCTGTTCTCAGATAAAATCATTATTGTTGTGTACTAAACCAAACTATTGCAATGATAAATAATAATAACAATAATAATCACCCTTGGAGACTCAGTTTGTATGTATATAAAACCTTTAATCATAAATCATTTCAAAAACAAAATGAATTATTAATCGCCTGTAAATGCAAATCTCAACCAGAATTTAATAAATATAACCGAACATCGACAATCTTTAATGCATTCAATATTATTAAAAGAGGCATAAGCGGGAATCAACCGAGAAAAAAAAACCGAAAATAAATAAACAACATACAGTACAGTTAAAGCAACATCAATTTGTGATTGTAATTACTTGTTTGAGGACGATCATGCATCATCAACAATCCGAACTCGGCCTCTCCTGGCTAATTATTAAGTCCATATTGCATTTGTAATGTTTCAATAACAAACAAATCGAATCGATTGCATCGGGTTTTGTGGAAACAACTGCATTGTCTCACAAAAGCCGGTTTGTTTTTTGGATGGAATTACAATTTCTTAAGGAAATTTATGCGCAAATCGGACGCAATAAATCGAGAAATTATAGACCACATCACAATTAAGCGTGCTCTAATTATGGCTAATTTTATTCTAGAATTGGAGGCGTTCTCGAATCGGTGCGACTTTTGTTGTTGGATGTTTAATTAACAATAGCAGATTCTGTAAGGCTTTTAAACGAATTGAAATTCTATCCGACTGGCAATGGGTGGCTTACGTAAATACATTTTTCAGGTTATCCCTGATTGCGATATGACAACGCCCTGGTCGTTCTCTCTTCGCCTCCGTCACTAATGAATTGAAAGTCTATTCCGGCGATGGCAACAATGTCAACAATTCGAACAGAGGGGGATGAATACGTCTTTGTATAAGTGTGTGGATATACAAAAGAAAAGACAACGAGAAAAACAGAGAAAACTTGTTAGATATATATAGAAAATAAAGAAGACACAAAATACGTTGAAACATAGAAAATCCAATTCTAGGTCTGATTGGCTTGGTCCTGTGCTCTTCAGGATTTCCAAACAGACACACAACGTTTGTCTTTGAAGTTTACACAAAAGTCAGAACATCTTGTACGACGGACAAATGACGAGAATTTCGAATTTACAACATTTGACGACCAGGTTCGTGTGTTTGTGTGTTTCTTGAGCAAATACCCAATGATTACCTTTAAATAATCGAAAGAGTTGAAAATGTTGAGATGGTACGAATATTAGAAACAATTAGCGAGTTTGGTCGAGCTTGAAAACGACCACGCGACCACTTTTTTCTCGGGTTATTTTCAATTAATCCGCTTTCAGGTGATTAGAAACAGTGTGTCGGCGTTGACAAAAAGCGAAACTAAATCGTATTATTTCACAGTTCTTTTGGTCGCTTTCAATTTTATAAAATCCGACCATTAAAATGAGGAGTTGGTGTCTCGAGGTCGTCCAATCGTTGCTTTATGCAGCCAATTACTAAAATCGATTTGACCAGAGGTAGCGAAACTGTCACACCCGTACCACAGTTGCTACGCTTTGGCCGTTGCCTTCTTCGCAGAATTGATGATATTTCGTTTAGAATCCAATCCTTTTGCTAGTTTGTCTAAGGTGGTCCAGTATTGAGATCAATTCTCTATTCAGGTGATTTTTAGTGCCAATGGATTCGACCATGAGTAGCGAAACTGTGGTACTTATACCGCAACTGGCACCCTTTTTTTGGAAATTTTGTCTCCTGCGTGTCTTCGCAGAATTGCTGATCTCTGGATGTCGCGTTTAGCGTTCGATTGTTCTTCTACTGAGTTCGAAATCGCCCAAGAATTTTAGAGAATTGATGGTTGAGCTCTCCAAGTAGCCCAATCTTTGTGAAGCGCAAACGTTCTGATTTTTGAGCAATAACAGAAACCGCCCCTTTATCTTCTCTACAACTGTTATACTTTGTGGACTAGTACGAAATAAACAATTGCTTTAGAAGAACTTGTTCGACAAAGTTATCAATTATTCCGACTTCTTTGTATGGTTTTGTTTATAAAAAAGACACAAATTCAAATGGCCACCCAAATCGAAATGTAATCAACTTGCAAGAAAATTATAATTTAAATTATCCAAACCAAATCAGACAATGTTTTATCAATCAATCAAACTGCCTAAAAAATGCGCGACAAGTTAATTTGGGACTACTATATTTATATTTACAAATGCGGTTTTTTTTAAACAGTTTTCGTTACAGTAAATCGATGGAAGATTATATTTTGTATAACATTGTAAATATGCCGAGTCCGTTTCACGTCTCGTCCAATCAGTATTAAAATAATAACAAGAACAACACACAAAGAGCGCAGCAGTTGTAGAAGAAGAAGAAGAAGAGAAAAACGGATGAATTAACATTTTTACTGGTGATTTTATCTGTAATTCAAAGTTTACGTGAATTTAAATTGCATAGAAACAGACACAGAAATGTTAATTTTCGTTGTGCTGATCATCTGTATTAAATTAATCGGCCATATAACAATTGCCATTAAATTAAATTGTTGAACAATGCAAATTTTATTTAAAATTTTTGATTATTTTGATTGTTGATGGGATCGGGGCATGTTATTGGGGAACAAAAAAAAATCGTTTGAGTCACGTACCGAACCGTTTTTGCGTTCCAACTGAAATCTTATGAATGAATTGTTAATAGAAAAACGGCGTTGATGATGATGATGATAATAATGCAGCCGACACGGATGTTGACGATGATGAAGAACTCTAAGTGGCTTTGTAATCGCTGTTAATCGTGCATTTGAAATTATTTCGGTTTGGTTTACGATTCACACTGTCACTATTTTATCGTGTTTTTCTTCATTTAATCAACTATGAAACGGACGCTTTATTCGTGTTTCGTTATAGAATTAAATCGTTTTGTGGTTTTTGAATTGAATAAAATGTTGCGTTGATTATTTATAAATAAAAAACACATTTTTGTAAGCATAAATTGGATTATTTGCTGCAAATATTTGATTGAACAGGAGAAGTGGACCCAAAGACGCAAAAAGGGCCGAAATGCATTAACTAGGTTGTGTTTCAGTTTTTGACAATAGCTAATTAATTTTTGATCAAAGGATAGTGCAAATGACCAATCTACATTTAAGCCTTTACTGCTTTTGGAAAAAATACAGTCTGTCGGCCTGATCCCAGGGCAGAAAATTGTAAAAAACTGGCTTCTTCAATACACGATTTGAGCCATTTTGAAAATATTTTGGCGTAGGCGTTCACTGGATCCGCTATAAAAGCTTTTTCAAAAATGAAGAATCGTTTAATTGTAATAATAAAAAAAATAAAGAAAATGCTCAATTTAAGCAACAAATTGGGAATTAAAGCTCTGTTACAAAATCACTTTTCCGTGGCTTAAGAACTGCATAATAGCAATTCTCAGGAGTTTAGAATCATGTCGAAAGACTTGATCCTAGCAAAAAACAACCGACAATTTCACTTTTTGCGGTTTCTGATTCATGACAGGGTCGAAAATGGTGAAAAACTGTAATCAACTTATTGAACATTTTTATTATATTTTAGGTCTTAAATTCTTCTCTTATACAATTCTTCAATCGTTGATTTATGCCGTTTTGAAGGTACTTTAGAAGGCTGAGCGAGAGTTTTGCCCTCTAATACTCAGAATTACTGAATCTTTTACGTCACAAAACAATGTGAACAACCGCGACTCAACCGCAAGCATTTTCTCGAATCGAAGAGACCTTCGCCAAAAAGCACAAAAAGTGCCGCAAAAGAGGCATGCACTTTTTGAAACTGAAAATACCTACATTGAGAGCTCTCGAATAGCTTATATAAGGCGTGTAAAGGTATTTTAAGCAAAAAATCGCCTCAGCAATAGAAGGTTTTTTATTATAAATTCGAACCCAAAGCTTCAAAGCCTGAAATTCAGTCAAATTACGAACTTAACGGGGAACAATGGGGTAAAATTAAAGAAAATCAATTCTTATCAAGTGTCTTAAAGCTTCTCTTCAGTTTTGAAATTATTAAGAAATAATGAGCTGGGAAGGTAAATTTCCTCCATTTTCTCTCCCAAATTTAAGAAAGGGCACGAATAAAATAATAAGCACTTAGTCTCCCCTATCTTTGCACTAAAAATTATAAAAGTCAGGAGTTTTGCTTTCAGGATATTTTCAGAAAAACACTGGTTTTTGCAGGGTGAAAATCAAGGCCCACCTTGGGGTGGAGTAGAGGATGTAATGCACCAAACCCCATTGCTATATAGGGTCCCCTCCTACTAAATATGTCTCTTTTTCGATCGTAAATGTTAATTTCCACTTCTGACATCGTCACAATTGTCGTAGTACTTTATTCAAAAACCTATCAGCTTTGTTTTGCATTACAGGGTACCCCTAAGGAAGAAAACACAATACAGAAGTGCACAAATAAGGCATGAAGGGGGTCAAAACACAATCAATTGGCCAGCACAGCAAAATCCACTCAATCTCTGCTTTTTGCACTTATAACTGACACAATGCAGTTCTATTCGATAAATTTCCAATTTTTGAGATTTGAAGCATAGAATAAACGCGGTAGGACTTGACATTTGTCGCTATTCATTAATTTACTTCTATTTCTTTCTAGATAAACCATGGACTTCGTTCAAGTTGCTAGAATAAACGCTGTAATACTGCAGCAGTTGTTTCAGTATTCTATTCAAAAAACTTTTTTTGGCGGACAATTTGCAAATACAGCAAAATTGTACTTTGAAGATTGAAGATTTTTGTAAAATTGAAAAGAATTTAGACAAAATCAAGAAAGGTACAGTTTTTAGGATAAAATGCTTGCAGTCGTCTTCTATCGATAAATTTTCAAAATTTTGAGAGTCATGACTAGAAACATAGACGAAATACCCCAATTGTTGTGCTTGTATCTTCTTTTTATATTTTCCTATTGCAAAGGAACTTTAGGCCCCCAAAGTAGGACTTGCATCCGGGCCTACTTGTAGAAAAGGCCGATCCTGGTGGACACATCATTCTACTGAAACATTGTGGTGCAAATTTCACTCGAACAATCAAACAATCAACGAATTGTGCAAAGATATATGGCTAATTAGAAATGTAACAAAATGCTTGTTAAAATCGATCGCAAAATTTTGCAATAAATCAACTTTTACGATCGTTATAAATAAATGAAGCCCACTAAAAAACAACTTGTTGATATTTTAATTCAACCCAAACATAAATTTGATTTTTAAATGGAAACAAACACAAATCATTGTGTCACTTAGTTGCCAATAAACCAAAACAGAATTCAATTAGAGACAACACAAATATTGACGATTTTTTTTTGTTTTTTACTTATTTATTTATTGTTCGAGTTGTTGGTTGTTGTTTTCATTTAAATTGTTACCGGATTGTTGTGTTATCTTAAAATATGCTTAACATACATTTACAACACATAGTGGCCGTGTAGAACATGATCTATCTGTACAGCATCATCTATCTGTTGGCTTGAGAAGCCGGTAAAAGATGAAAGGAACGATTTGGGCATTTGATTGTTCCGGGATAGGCGTTCTTTGCACTAGATACGTGACATTGTCTAACTACCATCATTCGCCTGTTGAATATTTAACGTGATATTATGTAAAACCACCACAACAACAACAACAAAAGAAAAAACAACAGATTTCGGTAGTCGTTCTATAACGTGTGGAGAATCAAGAAAGCCTCCTATTATCATCAGTTCTAGTCGACAGCTGCTAATTTACTCAACTTTGATCACTTTCACGCTAGACACCCGGTATTAGTTGTAGTAGAATTTGCAAATTTAACAATAAATAACTTTCTGTTCAAATTTTAGATACAGTCTAGGATTTCTGGAGGATGGATACAAAATATGAATGGAGTATATCGAATAAGAAACATGAATTACAAAAAATATTGGTGGAAAAAATGAATCAGGGGGCACCCGGGTTTGAACCGGGGACCTCTCGATCTGCAGTCGAATGCTCTACCACTGAGCTATACCCCCACTTATAATACAATCAAAATTTAGTGACAAAATAATATACACTGTCGGCAAATATTATGGAAATTGATAAATATGCGACTTTTAGCAATTGTTTTACATATTATAAATCGTAATAACTAAAAGAATTGATGATTCTATCTTTGTTATATTTATTTGTTCTTATTGTGTTTCAACCCAATAAAATCTCAAGAGGCTGTAGCTTCACTACACTGACACTGGTTAATTTAACAAATTTTTAAAATATTTGTCAACACTCCAATGGCAAATCAACAAGTTTCAGTATCAAATATGTAATTGCTTGTTTCTTTGCTATAACAACATACCGATAAACTAATACAACTAGGTACATAGGAAGAAGAGTGGGAAGAAATCTCCTATTGACGGCATACGTTAGAGCAATTGTGTGGTCACAGTAGAAGTTTTTTATGTTTATTATTTAGATACGTCTAGGGATGTGACATTGAGTGAAAAAAATTGATTTATTAAGAAAAAAAATCGAGTTTTGCGAGAAATTCAATTTTTTTTAATTATTCGAAAAACTGCATTTTTTTGAACATAGTAATAAAATTACCAGATTAATATTAACAATTCATTAGTGCTAAAATTGATTAAAATATGTAGATAGCTTGGCTATATTGGTTTAAACCAACGTCGTGTATCTAATTTTTTACTTTTAATAAAAACAATAGAGTGTAATTAATATAATCGAATTATTAAAAATCTATTTTTAATTTCTAGAGAATCGATTATTAAAAATCGGTTATAAAAAGAAATAATCGATTAATATGAAAATCGAGTATTGTTTCACATCACTAGATACTTCTCACTGGAGTCAAGATTAATAGTTGCCATAAATACGTGTTGAATTTAATATAACCGACAAAGCAAGGTATATCAACAAACATGTGTTGTCTTTGTTGTACTCATTATAAGTTTTGAAAATTGTCCATAGCCAACTAGGTACATCTCATGCTGTAATGAGTTGAACAAGGGCGGACTGTACTGTGTCTTATTCTTTTCAAAGTTACAAACAATTTAATAGTCCGTTGCTAGGTAGACATATACCTGTGACTGGCGTGTATGGAATGAAAGGAAATTTTGCACACAATATATAATTTCTTAGAACTATTATCTGATAATTCGAAAATAAAATAACTAAGCATCTGATTTTTCATTTCAATGTTCATTTATTAGACAATTTACTTATGTACGGATTTAATTCGTGATTCTATAAGCTGGTTTTTTTAATAAATATTGATTGAAATTTTATTCTGAAAATTTTCATTATGAGTACGACAAAGACAACACATGTTTGTTGATATTGCTGTCTTAACAACAGTGGGCGTCCAACTAAATAATAAACATAGAAAACTGCTCCTATTCGACCTACTCTGACCACACAATTGTTCTATCGTATCCTCCCACTCTTCTTCTAATGTACCTAGTTGCATTAGTTTACCGGTATATCCCAAAAAATGACTTTGTTCAAGTGGCGCGCATTATCTTATCTTTTGTTGTATTTAAAAATGATTTTTCGTTTTGAAATGCTTGCTATACAAATAGCAACAGATTGAACCATTCCTGCTCAACATACGCAACGGATAAAGTCATTACACCATTGAATCGTTGTACAATTGACACGACTATACATAATCACCTATTATTATGCTAACATTACACACAGCTATTGGTTTTCTGTAATTCCAGTTGTTATAACATTTAATGAGTACTTAAAAAAGTTACAAATGTCGTTCATATTGGAAAATGTGGCAAATACGAACGAGATCAAAACAAACGTACATACAACAATACAACAAAAAACGATAGGGTAGATGAACGTATTACAATGCACTTTATTTGACGGATATGTCACGTTTTTCTTCTTCTTTCAAACATTAAGGCCGTTATTCCACAGATTCCGTATACCACCCAATAAATCCACCATTATTATTGTAATTATCTTTGTTTCTTTTATATATATATATATATATATAGACGAAATTATTAATAATTAGTTATTTATTTGTCTCGAACAGATAAAGAAAGTTTTGCCCAACATATGTTTGAAAAATTCTATACAATTTCGATCGGAACAACCACCGCGCCACCCCCAAATCCTGATTTTGACAAAACTACAAATAACAAGTCGGTGCATCAAAAATAAGAGAACGTAACGAATTTGTATAAGACGAAAAACAAAAATCAACCGCCTACAAATAATAGTAATAATAATAACGATGGAGAGAATAATAAGAAGAACAACTGAAAAACACTGTTTCATCGCTTGAATGATTCCTGCAACGCAGAAACGAAATGAATTTATTATCGGTTTGGCAAAATCTCAATACGGATAATGCGTCGATATTTCACGAATTAAACGGTCAATAAACGAGTTGCAGACACACACATATATCGGAAATCGCTATGATTTAATGCGTTTTTGTGATGGTTGGAGATGTGTTAAATAAAGACGAGAGAAAGAGAGAGAGAGAGAGAGAGAGACACACACGCATCTCTGGACCAATTTCCGTTTCAATTTTGATTTATTTGTTAGCAACAACAAAAAGTTATTGTTTTGCCATTGTCTTGCAGTTGAGGTGAAGAATGATTCGTTACGTTTAAATGTACAAAAAAAAAACAACTTATAAACAATAAAATGGGTATATTATTGAGTAGATCATAAAATTCTCGTCGTGTGTGCATTGCATTATAGTTGGTAAATGCAAACATTTTATGACATTGTATCAATATTTTAAACGGCTTGTTTTAGCTTTCTGACATTCAACTTATTACTGTTTTATAACCGAGAATGACTGTGTCTCTATTTGCTTATTTTTTTAGTTGTGTTTTGGTTGTTTTTAATAAACAATACAAAATCTTAGAGTAATTTGTTAAGTGACTAGGCACAGTAAAATAAAATTGGAACACAATATAGGTGGCACACTAACAAAGTCTTATTGTTTTATGAGTGGGTACTTGAACTTTTATACTTATTACTGTGGAGTCGTCTTATTTTTTTGTTGATTATTCTAGACAACTTAATTTCTTCAACAGTAGAGCCTTTGAAATCTATCTAAAATGAAGCTAGACAATTGTATAAATAGAAATTGCAGTAAGTTACTTTATTGTTTTATGAGTGGGTACTCAAATTTGTGCATCGATTACCAAAAGGGCTGTAATCCCAAAATACAATTTCGGCAAAAAAAAACAGTTTTTAAAGAGTTTTGAGTGATGGTGCGAAGATGTGAATTTTATTTTACTGTGCAAACCTTTTTTTTATATTTCTTTGCTTACCGTTAATCTCACTTTGTCTGATTATTCAAAACAAAGTCTACTGCAACTTTTTAACAGTAGAAAATTTCCCATCCACAACTGATTCAACAAAACAATACAGTAGAACCTAATTAAGTCGAACCTCGATAAGCCGAGAACCTCTCAAACTCGAAGAAATGTTGTGTTCCCTTCCCTTCAAGCCCTAAAACTTCCATTATTCGAAAGCTCAACAAGTCATGCATATTTCCCTCCATAACTAGAAAAAACAACCTGATCTCCACAAGTCGAATATTCCTTAACAAAATCCGCCTAAGGGTGCGCACATGTCCAAGATATCTCACTGCGATACCTCGCTGCCTCGATGCCTCGCCGCTTACATAGATACCTCGATGTCAGATCAAAACCATGTATTCAAATGGGAGTGTGCATAGCGAAGATGTTTTCTGCGCTACATAGCGGTCTACATAGGGGTTCAAAGCGAGGCTTGAAGGTCGACATCCTTGTATCCATGTGGGCTTGACTGTGATTGGTCAAATTACATTTGACATTCGATTTTAAAATCAACATCATAATACCTATTATTTAAATTATTAATTAAATTTATGTCATACGTATAAAGGATATTAATGAACCATTAATAGATATCAAAACGATCGCATTAATAAGCAAATAATAATTGTTTACTTGACGACGGGCAGTTATAAAAATGTGATCATAACCTCAATTTTTCAGATGAAGAAAAATTACAAAAAAAAACAAAAATGAAATTAAATTGCTTCTTTTACTTATGACATGAATGCATCACGGGCGTTATTTGCCTCATAACGCTCTTGGTACATTAATGACTATAATAAATAATTAATTTATAAATAAACGTGGGAATTGATATTTTTGAAAATTAACAATATTGCCGAATCGGACGGTACATTATTATTAATTAATTACAGTCGAACTTCGTTAACTGGAATTTTCGATGTGTCGAACACAGTCACCTACTTTTTCAAAAATTAAATTAAATTAACAAGAATAAAATTCAATCAGAAATGTTCAACTAATAATATAAAAAGAAACGCATCTCCCTATCGACACCATTCGCAGCCCATGATTTTAAATTCCTAAAAAAAGATATAACGCAAAAGAATGTGTTTTTTACGGAGAAAACGGATTTTCCCGGATATGAGACCTAGCTAGATGAATTTTTTGCCCCCATAAACCACTATATTCCAACTTTGATCGAAATCGTTAGAGCCGTTTTCGAGAACGTGATTATAAATATTAAATTAATATTTATTGTAGTCATTAATGTACCAAGAGCGTTATGAGGCAAATAACGCCCGTGATGCATTCATGCCATAAGTAAAAGCAATTTAAATTCATTTTTGTTTTTTTTTGTAATTTTTCTTCATCTGAAAAATTGAGGTTATGATCACATTTTTATAACTGCCCGTCGTCAAGTAAACAATTATTATTTGCTTATTAATGCGATCGTTTTGATATCTATTAATGGTTCATTAATATCCTTATACGTATGACATAAATTTAATTAATAATTTAAGTAATAGGTATTATGATGTTGATTTTAAAATCAAATGTCAAATGTGATTTGACCAATCACAGTCAAGCCCACATGGATGCATGGATGTCGACCTTCAAGCATCGCTTTAAACCTGTATGTAGACCGCGATGTAGCGCAGAAAACATCTTCGCTATGCACACTCCCATTTGAAAACATGGTTTTGGTCTGGCATCGAGGTATCAACGTAAGCGGCGAGGCAGCGAGGCATCGAGGTATCGCAGTGAGATATCTTCGACATGTGCGCACCCTAACAATAAGTCGAAATCCTCCATAATTCGAAAACTCTATAACTCGATTTTTCTCGTGTCTCCCTTGAAGTTCGACTTACAGCGTTTGTACTGTAATAGAGAACGATATTGCACAGTAAAATAAAATCGTACAGTTGGGAGAACGCTGTTGTTACAAATCTAAGTTGTTTTATGAGTAAATTAAACGTGTGCATCGATTACAAAAACAGCTTTTAAAGAGTTTTTTTGCGAAAAATGAGGAAGTTTTATTTTACTGTGCACATCTTCTTTTATATTAATTTGTCTACATTGCCATCAAAAACTGATAGAGTTCAATCTTTTCGGTCAAAAACTCAATTTCGGGAGTTGTAAAGACTTTGAACCTTATAACAATCGAAAATGCGACTAAACAATAAAAAAGTCGTTGCACAGTAAAATATACAGGGGAAATTATTATTTAGAAAAAGTTTGAAGAACTATAGAGTCTGTTAAAGAACAGTAGAAAAGTATACTGCACAGTAAAATAAAATCGCACAGTTGGGAGAACGCTGTTGATCCATATCGAATTGGATTTATTGTTTTATGAGTCGATATATAAACTTGAGCGTCGATTACCAAAAATACAATTTAAGCCACAAAACCAACCGGTTTTTAAAAGTTTTTTGATCAATAGTCCGAAAATTTAAGCTTTTCAGGAAAAGTTTAGAGCAAAGTCCAGTATTAAACAATTTTGAATTTCTTCTGCAGAGGACACTTTCATAGTAAAGTAAAATCGAAAGGAATGGATCGGAGAACGGTAGTGATTGGAATCCAAAGAGATTTATTGTTTTATGAATCGATATTTGAACTTGCGCATCAATTCCAAAAACTACTGCAATTCGGTTTTTAAAAGGTTCTTGATCAGTAGTGCAAAAATGAAACTTTTATGTGCAATGATCTCATCGTTTTTTTTAGTTATGCAGGAACAGTTGGGAAGAGAATCCTGCGTTTCCAGTCGTATACTTTTAAGGAAAAGCATGTGCATTTTTACTGCAGTAGAGACTTTCATAGAACCTACTGCAAAACCGAACCGAATGGCTCGTAGAATGGGAGTGATTCGAATCCAAACAGATTTATTGTTTTATGAATCGATTCTTGAATCGGTTTTCAAAAGCTTCTTGATTAGTAGTGTAAAAATTAAACTTTCATGTGCAATCATTTCATGGTCTTTTTTAGTTATTCAAGAAAAGTAGGAACGACAGTTCTTTGTTTCCTGTTGTAGCATTTTAAGACAATGTGCTCGGAGAATGGCAGCGATTTGAATTCAAAGTGATTTATTGTTTTATGAATCGACACTCGAACTTGAGTATCGATTACCAAAACGACTGCAATCCACAAATGCAATTTAAGCCGCAAAACTATTCGATTTTGAAAAGGTTTTTGATAAGTAGTGCAAAAATTTAACTTTTATGTGCAATCATCTCATTTTTTTAGTTGTTCAAGAAAAGCTGAGAAGAGAGTCCAATGTTTCCTATTACAGTATTTTAAGAAAAAATATAAATTTCTTCTGACAATGCGACTCTAAAGAGATTTATTGTTTTATGAATGGATACTTCGCCTTTGGCATCAATCACGAGTACAACTGTGTTCCCGAAATGTTTCAATTGAAACAAAAACTGGACAACAATATTGCATGAGTTGTAGAAAGCTGATTGGCTCAAATCTAAGCAAATTTATTGTTTTATGAATATACAGATCAAAATTTGAGTTTCACAACAGTGAATGGCTTGAAAAATTACACTGATTTATTGTTTTATGCTTCCGTTCTTGAATTTTAGCATTAATGCCTGCAATTCTAAGTCAATAATTGGTTTTACTGTTTAACAATAGAAGAAAAACACAAGACTGAAACGATCGATTGAGTGACGTATTTACAGTTGATCGTGTGGCGTTTTCCGCAATTCTATGCGAATTTAAAAACTAAAAAGAAACGTTTTGCAAAATAACAACAACAGCAACCGATTACAGACGGCTTTACAATGATAATAGAAACGAATGAATGATGATCCGGAAATAACATCCATTTTTATTCTACAATTTTTTATGTACTGTTTTTTTTGCTGTGTGCTGTGTATTTCGATAAATTTGAACTATGCAGAAGCTTTGAGAGTTTCTTATTATTTATATGCAGCCATATTTCTACGAGAGAACGTAGCCTAGGCAACCGATCCACAGTTCCGCTATTTGTCATTTTCGAATCGTGCTTTTTTTCGACTTTTTCTACTCCCTTTTATTTCCTGATTCGTTCGTTTTTAGTTAGAAATACACAAATTTTTATCGTAGAAAAGTCGATCTTTACTCGCACTGTTTGTGGTAAATTCTTTTTAACGCTCGACTAGTCAAATCCGGATTAATAAAATTCAATTAATGTCGAACAAGTCCACGAATTGCTTTAGAGCGAAAAAAAAGGATTGCATAAAATTAACAAGTTTTTGTAATATTGTTGAATACAGTTAGAATAGTTGTGTTTAATCACCATAAATAATTAAAAGCAGAAAAAGACGAAATTGTACACACGCAAAAAAAATTGTACAGAACAGCAATGTAACGTTTTTACCATAAAAAGGTAGCTCTTTTCTAATGTGCAATGTCCTCGCTTGTAAAATGCAACAGTTGTAATGAATTAGGTAAAGTTGACAGTTAGTGGTCGCGTTCTTAGAATATGAGGATCTTTTAATGTCAATCTTGTTCGCTTGATTCACATCGTTTGCATTTTATTTACATAAAAACCAAAAAAAAAAACAAACAAACAAACACAATACAAGATCAATTGTCGATTGTTAATTTTAATTAGTCATTAATAAAACTGATTAATCGATTTATCGTCTTTAAATTTCCAACAAATTGTTGTGAATGAGTGATTTTTTCTTTGTATCGTTTCGATTCGTCACAGTTGTAACGTGGGAACGTTTTTCAAGGCAAGCGTGATCTGTTGGATTTAACAATTGAAATTTTTCTTGCAAAACACCTCATAATTAGTGGTTAGATGATAGAATTCCATATTATAAAATTAATGAATTGTTGTTATACTGAAAGAAACATAAAATCCTGCAAAATTTCCCATTAATTATTGATTAAATAGTTGTTTAAACTATTGTTTCCAATGTTAAAATGCATTATACTATATATTGTCAAGTTTTCTTATTATTAATCCTGATCGTAGAATGTGTTTTGTGTCGTTTTATGTGACTGGAATTCAATTTTCTTTAACAGTTTTTATATTAACTAAAACGTTGAGCGTGATGTGTTTCAGCTATGATTTTGCGTTTCTTAACACATTGTCTTTTACTATACTTGTTTTGTTTTTGTCACATGAATATTTCGTCGACTCAAAAATGGTAGCTTTTTGTGCTTCTGTTCGGAACGTACCGTTTTGTCTCAGCACGTCCGAATGAAAAGATTTATCTCTACGTTTGCATTGTTGCTTACATGATATTCTGCAAAGATCTTGCAAGCAACATCAAGTTATGCACAACTACTCTCAGACTAAAAGAACACTGAACACTTCAACAAATAAACTTGTATAAAGGCACATACTCCAAAACTTTAAGCTTCTTTGCTGAAAGGCTCAAACATGGGCTTCTTTGTGCCCATCCCCAAAACTCGTCAGAAAAGGGTTCTGGAGAAATGGACCTCTTCATCCCACTTGAAGGAATGGACAGACCACAAAGGACTTCGTCAGTCTAGGATCTTCATTAAAGGGCCTGACGCTAGGCGCAGATTTCCTGAGACTTGGTAGAAAAGATCTGTCCCATGGATCAACACCTACACTCGCTTGGCATCAGTGATGACGAGATGTGTAGGGCGTGCTTAGAAGAGGAGGAAACCCTCACTACATACTCTGCGAGCGTCAAGCATTGGCTGGCCTCAGAGAGCAACACCTGGGACGACGATTTTTGGAACCAGAAGATATCCGGAAAGCCGAACACGGCAGACTACTGAGCTTCATTAGAGAATGGGAACAGCTGTGGTAAGGCTCTGGTAAATGGAGGCGCACACAATGACTCAGATGGCCTCATATAGGGCCCCTCCCAAAAAAAAATAGTGTAATGCAGATTTGGTTGTATTTTTACCTACTTTTGTGACTCCCAAAAGGAATTGTAAGCAATTTTAGAAACGTAAAATTGAAGTAAAAGACAATTCAAAAACTTTCTTTTTTAAAAATATCTAAAACGTTGAGCGTGAAGCGTTTCAGCCATCATTTTGCGTTTCTTAATATATTTTCTTTTACTATTAGTTGTTTAGTTTTTGTCAAATCAATATTTGGTCGACTCAAAAATGATAGCTTTTTGTGCTTCTGTTCGGAGCGTACCGTTTTGTAGAAAGAACTTTACTGTTGTGGATCTCAAAGTTTTGCTAGAAGGGCTAAAATTCGATTGCAGTAGCTCAAGACCAATATCGGGACCAAGACGTGTGGAATCATTTATGACTTAGAGACAGCCGAATTTTCTTTACTTTAATGTTATCCGAAAGAGATGTGTTTCAAAGATCAGTTGTGGGAGACCGATGAACGGTTGCCTGATATTCTGCAAAAGTTTTGCCATCAAGATCAAGACTAGGTTATGCAAAACTATTCCCAGACTAAAACAAGACTAAAGAGCCAACAAATAAACTTGTATAAAGGTACACCCTCACAAATTTTAAGCTTTTTGCCGACTAAGATTGTAAAGCAGATGTAGTTGTATTTTTACCTATTTTTGTGCCTCCCGAAAGCAATTGTAAACAATTTTACATGCGTAAAATTCAAGTCAAAACCAATTCACAAGCCTTTTCTTAACTTAACTAAAACGTTGAGCGTGATGTGTTTCAGTTACGATTTTGCGTTTCTTAACACATTGTCTTTTACTACAGCTGTTTTGTTTTTGTCACATGAATATTTGGCCGACTCAAAAATGGTAGCTTTTTGTGCCTCTATTCGGAGTACAAAGTCTTGCTAGAAGGGTTAAAATTCGATTGTTGTAGCTGAAGACCAAACTCGGGATCAAGATAACTGTTGTTGAACTCATCAAAAATTCCAATGAAATCATTTACGACTTACAACAGCCGGATTTTTCTTTACTTTCGTGTTACCCAAAACGAAAAGTGAAGCATTGATTCCTGAAGTGCCGTTTTCTAAACACACGGAAGAACATTGTCAAGATCTGCTTACAATTTAAAAGCCTAATCTTCAGAAGGTGTAATTCTGATTGTAGGCCTTTCATAAGACTGAAGCAAATACGAAACCAAACGTCGACTTTAAAAAAGTCAAACTTAAGATTTGTTTACACGTGTTCAAGAGTTAAATCTTTTTTTCGTTTCAAGAAAGTCTCTGATTTTCCTTGTGATTGGAAGAAAACTCAAATCACTAATGATGATCCGAGCTAGCGGAAATAAGACTAGCCTAAAACAAGTCTAAACTGCGACAGACCAAAACCGAAAGCAAGACGAAGAAGCTCAAAAAATTAATTTATCAAAAGACCCAAATTTTTTGGATGGTGATCTCTTCAAAAAATATCCTAAAACCGTTTACGCTCTGAGCTATAACTTTCATTTTTTTCCCCCATTTAGAGGCAAAATATTTTCTCTGTAGTTTTGTGCTTCCCAAAAAGGAAATGCAAAGTCTTAATTCTCCAAGAATTTTGCATTAATAAGCACATCCTCGGGACTTTATCTCAAAGCTTGTAAAAAATTTTGAAGGCGTGGTATTGATGTCTAGAACTTCTACAATACAGAAACAAACTCTAATTCGATGAATGACTCTGAAAGATATCAAAGTTTCGAGTTTCGAGAAAACATTGGATGACTTTTGTGACTCGACGAAAATTAAAAAGTGTTTCAAGGATCAATTGTGGGAGTCCCATGAACGGTTGCCTGATTCTGTTCAAAAGTCTTGCCATCACGACCAAGACTAGGTTATGCAGAACTAGTTCCAGACGAAAACAAGACTAAAGACTTCAACAGATGAACTTTTATAAAGGCACACACTCACAAACTTCAAGCTCTTTTCCCGATTAAGAGTGTAGTGCAGATTTGGCTGTATTGTAACCTACTTTTGTACCTCCCAAGAGGTATTATAAACAATTTTACTTGCGTAAAATTAAAGGCAAAACCAATGCTCAAACTGAGTTAAGGCTCGTTTGCACCTGTTTGAAATACTTTTAAGCCGGCTGAATGTTCTTCAAAATTATCGTCAACTGGTAGCAAAAATACGATAGGGAAATAGTTGGATAATTGTTCTAGATGCTGGTATATTTACCATTCGCCAATGGTGACTACGATTAGACTTGAAAATAATAATAATAATAATAATGGTAATAATAATGAAAAACAATACATATATATGGCTACTTCTAACTACTATGTTTCCGCGAATGTTTGATATCTATCGGTAATCGACAATGGTCGTTAAGAATTCTTTATAGACAATTTATGAACTTGTACATACAACAAATTCCCATTGGACATTCTCCAATACGCACACAAACAAAACAACAAACTATTGGAAGTCATTATGCAAATCTCTACTTTAAACTCTATAGAAATTTATTTATAGAAACTCACATTTTTCCTGATGTTGTTCTTGTTGCTCCCTTGCTCGCTCTCGATTGGAAACAATGATTAATTTCCATGTTCATAATAATGAGAAATTGTTGAATTTAGATAAGAACGAATCGGTTATTATATTTACAAAAAAAAAAAAATAATAAACACCGTTATTGATGGAGGCGAAATTTTCGATAATGTAATAAAATTGTTGTTGTTATTATATTGTAGATACCTTCCGTATCAGTTCTCTTTTATTTGGTGGTTAATTTTTTTTTCTCTCGTTCCGTTCGATTTTGATGAAGCCAATAATTAGCCCTGTATAATAATAACTTTGACCTGTACAATACTAGAACTGGTATATAATTTAAATATAACGTCAATATTGGATTAATAAATATGGTCCAGTCGTGGTCATGATTTACATACTGATTATATCATCTATCTCGCTTGTTTCTCTCTTTCTATCTTTATCATCAATGCCTATACATTTATATATATGTAGTATAGTATAAAGGTAAGTATAGTATCGGGTTTTAATTACATAGGATGCTCGGGTGGTCCGGCATGTAGCACGAACTTGAACTTCATTCAACAAACCAAAAAAAATACTAATAATAATAAATAAATATAAAAAATTGATATTTATATATCGAGCTGATTATGTTAACAATGTTGGAGAAAGACGATAGAAACTCGATTCGTATGCTCATCAATTTTATTCATCACTGAAGTGTTGAAGTTGACATAGAATTAGTCAAAGTCGAGAGATAATCTTTTGGTGATTTTGCCCTTTGTAGGTTTGTAGCAGAACGACAAAGTTAGACTACGACAGTTCTAAACTATCAGAATATTTAATAATTACAGAGTTTTGTTCTTTCCTGCATAATATTCGAATTTTCTGCTCGTTTTAGTTATGAGCAAAACACAGTCGAGTCTTGGTTTTGCTTGCTCAAATATGCATAAACTTCAAGACCTAACCTACTTTTGTTAGACCTTCGCTCGTTTACTAAACAGGCTGAATAACAATCTAATTTTACCCTTAAAATTTGCTTCACTAATCCAGACTAACACCGAAATTATCATTGAAAATCGAATCAACACTGGTGATGTTTTGTGATTACCACGACTTTTTGTGTAGAAATCTCTAAAGAAGGTTTACTGAAGTGATAGTATTTTGTCTACATTCCGAGGGCAAACAGAGTGGATTTGAATTCCGGCCCTTAAGCTGCAGAATGGCTTAGAGAAAGATTTATGAAGTTCAAAGACTACCCTTCAAAAGCAAGGCAAGTTTACTTTTTTTGCTACCCTTACAAAGATGAGTGTTTTGTTCCTTCACTAACCAAAACAATTCCATTGAAGTTTCCAGCATTAATTTGTTGAGAAAAATAACGAAAAGCACATAAAATTGTCCTAGGCACGAGTGACTCTCCACTTGAAGCCATTTAATTATGAGCAGAAATGATGACAACCAAAGTGTTAACGAAACATCAAAGGGTTCCTGCTATTGAACGCAATTGTAATGTGCGATGTACCGTTCTTAGGGGTCGACCAAAGTTTCGGTCACGTCTTGTGACCATTTACTAATAAGAGATTCTAAGATCCAACCTTCAGCACTTCTTATAAACAAATTTTTTGCTCTTTTACTTTAGCAAGTGAATTCGAATCGAATTCCGGCCTTTAAGTTGCAGAGAGACTTGCCGAAAGGTACTAAAGTTGCTCCAGGAGCAATTCAAAATTTCAAAAGTAAAACTAAATTGAATTGAAGCTATTTTCGATAATCGACAACGGAAATTGCAAAGCAAACATCAAAGAGTTACTCCTTCTTACTTTTGAATACAATTGTGATGTAATACCCATGTGTCATTTTTACCACACATTTTGAAGCCGTCCAGAATTTGAAACACTTTCTGTGAACGTATGCTAACAAGAGACTCTAAATCTGACCTTCACACTAATCTTCTAATTTTCTGCTCTTAAGCCGGAAAAAAGCATGACGAAAGACGCACAAAGTTGCCCTAAGTACTAGTAACTCTCATTCTAATCGTCAAAAGCAAGGTTAAATTTCTATGAAGGTATTTCCCTTAACTACAAGCAGAAATAGAAACACTCGAAAGTTTTAATGGAATGTCAGAGCTTAACTGGTGGCCTCTGTTGAATGTAACACCAAAATCTAATAAGGCGCCCGTTTTCATGCCGCCCAGAATTTTTTGCTATCCTTACGTGACTAAAAAGGGACGTTTTGTTTCTGTACTAAACAAATGCTGAGAGGCATAAAGAAAGGCACATAAAGTAGTCCTAAGTGTGAGTGACTCTCATTCCAACCTTCCAAACAAGACTACATCCGGTTGAAGCTGTTTTTATTTAATCATGAGCATAAATGATGATATTTGGAAGTCTTAATGAAACATCAAAGAGTTTCTACTTTTGAACGCAATAGTAGTGTCTCATGTGCCGCACTTACGGCAAGCTCTCCGACCCTTTCAAAGGTGAACACCTACTAGCAAGAGACCCTAAATCCGACCTGTTCTTTTATTAAACAGACTGAATTTGGACTACGTTTATGTCCTTAAGCCGGGAAAAAGTATAACGAAAGACATACAAAGTTGTTCTAAATGACAGCGGCTCTTATCCTAATCTTCAAAAACAATTTCCTGTAGTTATTAATCCTGATCGTAGAATGGATGTGTTTAGCATCGTTTTATGTGACGGGAATTGGTAGCTTTTTGTGCTTCTGATCGGAACGTACCGTTTTGTCTTAGCGCGTTCGGATGCGAAGATAATGGCTTCGAAGAAGAAGTTTTGACTGAGGATCAATTACTGGGGAGCAAAGTCTTGCTAGTAGGGCAAAATTTCGATTGCTCAAGACCAAAATCGGGAATAAGACGAGTAGAGAACTCATCAAAAAATTATATGAAATCATTTACGAGTTAGTTAGAAATATTTTTCTTTACTTTTGTGTTACCTAAAAGTAAAGCTTTTATTCGTAAAATGCCGCTTTCTAAACACACTACATGGTCGAGACGTATTTACAATTTAACAGTCTCTTCTGAAGGTATAGTTTTGATTCCAGAGCTTCCACAAGACTGAACAAATAAAAATAAAAATTTCAAGTTTGTTTGCACGTGTTCAAGTGTTATTTCTTTTCTTTTTTTTTGAAGAAAGTCTTGATTTTTCTGATTTTCCTTGTAATCGGAAGAAAACTGTAATCACTAACGATGAGCAGAGCTAGTGGAAATAAGACTAGTCTAAAATAAGTCTAAACTGTGTTAGACCAAAACCGAGAGCCAGAAGAAGAAGCTCAAAAAATAAATTTATCGAAACATATAAATTTCTTGGATGCTGATCTTGTCAAAAAATATTTTAAGACCATTTACGCCCAGAGCTACGTTCATTTTTTCCCCATTTAGAGGCAAAATATGTAGTTTTATGCTTCCCAAAAACAAGATGCAAAGCTTTAATTCTCTAAGGATTTTGCATCGATAAGCGGATCCTCAAGACTTTAACTCAAAGCGTGTGAAAAATTTTGATGTTTAAAGCTTCTGCAATACAGAACCAAACGCTTCAGCACTAAACTTTTTGCTCTTTTACTAAATTTGGATTACAATTCAGTCCCCAAGCCGGCAAAAAGTAGGTACAACAAAGTATGCAAAGTTGTCTTAAGTGCTAGCGACTCTTATGTTAATCTTCAAAAACAATTTTCTACAATTACCACTACGACAATCCCGAGTTTTAATGAAACATCAAACAGTCTACGTGTTCTTCCACTGTTGAATGGTGCAATAATTAGAAACAAGACTGTGTCCAGATGTTTTGGCCATCCTTATTGTGACCGCGAATGATTAGTTGTTTGTTTGCAGATCTCGCAATTGATAAGATTTGATAGCCTTCTATTATTTCAACAATAAACAAAATAAACAAAACAGTAGCCCTAATAAATCAATTTATAATCCTTGTTATAAATTCATGTCCCCAATAGGTTCTATAATTATGCATGAATGGCAAAATGTAATTATACCCGCATATAGTCATACAAATAATAAAATGCACATTTCCCATAAAATTATAAAATCAATCGATCTCGACTACCGTAAAAGACACTTCTTTAAATTGTTTTTGTTTCCACGATAATTTTCATTCGTCATTCGGACTTAATTAATTTATTGATAATTAAAATGATAACAATTTGGTAAATGTTCAAATGAAATTGCATAAATAATGTATTGCATGCAAGTATTATTGTAATTGCGACGAAAAAATTTATTTATTCCATATTCAATGCGACTATGCACGTAATTGTATAATTTTTGTTGATCGCAAAAACATTTAATATTATTTATATCATATCGACAAGTTTATGCTAATACAGGATCGGCCGTTTAAATTGTGAAGCAGCCGAAAAGTTTCCGCCGTTTCTCCGCCGTTTAGATGGCGCGTCCTGTATATTCGTGTAACGACAAAAAACCAATCGTTGATTATTTACATTTTTTTTTCCGTGTTGCATTTATTTAATAAATAAATATATATTTTGTGCGGGGATTACATTACAAACCACATAGTTGATTTCTACCGTTGCTAACAATGAATTATTTATTTTGTACCGGTTTTGTGATGTACGAGGTGGCAAACCGGTAAAATTAACGATGATAAGAAACATTGTCGCCCGGACCGCAAAAATTCCATTTTTTCCTGCACACAACACTAGAATCTTAGATACAATAATTATCAACAATTCTATTTTTTTTCTGATTTGTTTAAATAAAAACGTTGTTGGTTCTAGAAAAAATTGTTATGGAAAGTGTGTACAATGGGCAGACGATTGCAAATTATAGCGGCTTGTGTACGTCGCGTCTTTTTTTCGTGTGTATCGTTGGCGGTATTCTTTGAGCGACTTGCATACATATCTGGCCAACATTTAAATAATTTATATGTATGTACGTATTCGAGGGATCACTTTTTCAATTGTTGAAGTGCCGCTATTCGAGCAAACAATACGATAGAGTGAAATGGACGATGGATGATGGACTGGACCAACAACTGACGGAAAACGAAACGATTTTAATGGGATCAAAAATGTTGAATTTAAAAAAAAAACAACACTGAATCAAAAAAATAGAACTACAGAAACTGAATCGAAATCTTATGCAAATCACTAGCAAATACTTGTAATCCAATTGTCGCTTTTTAAAAAAACGTACACAAGAGAAGAAAAAAAGTTGCAGCACAATTTCTAGTTTCATAACAGAGAATAAAACAATGTTGTTTTGTAGTAAGTATAAGCTGTACATAAAGATGAATGGTAGCAAGTTCCGATTAATTACTAAGATCACGATTTGGAGAGAATATCACCAGATTCTATCTTATAATACACTTGCTGATACTCCACAACTACCACCTACCTACGTATTTTACATGTTTTTAGATAATGCCAACGATAACGTTCCGGTAACAATGCGAATCTTGAAGGAAACCGTTTTTTTTTATTATATTTACACAGCTACAAGTTTAAACAGCGCATACAGTACGTACAGTGTAGTAAATTTTTGTTGTTTATAACGAGTAGTTCAGATGGAGAGGCTTCGAGGCGGATAAAAATTCGGGAAATGTCGGAAAATCCAGTCACGGACCCAGCTTAATTAAGGCCTAATCGTCTTCATAATGTATTATTTATTAATCAAGCACGTAAAGATTTCTCTCGATAGCCAAGGATACAAAAATTGTTTATATTTGCGGGCACAGCACAAACCCCAAGATCCTCTCTTTTTTCATAAATATTAAAAAACTCGTGCCAGAAGCCGCTTATTATTGCACGAGTCCAAAGGACGAGTGCAATATACGACTTCTGACACGAGTTTTTTATAATATTTTTTCTATTTTGTCTATTTTGTGCCCTTTTTTACAAAAAAATTGCGAGATTTGATATTTAGGGAAATTGGTAGGAGTTGGTATTACTGATAAAAACAATTGAACATTGTTTGATTTTTTTTTATTGATGTATTAGTGGTTGCATATGTTACCAAAAATGACTATGTATTTTGTTGATTTTGTTTACGATTTTTGACATTGACAACTGTCAATACCAACGTTAGGGAAAAAAAATTACTACATTTTTCATTACAGCACAATGTGTCGAAATGAGCTCATTTCCATACAGTAGCGAGTTTAATAATAGCGTTATTATTGACGCAAAATAGAAAAAAAGAGTCTTATTGGTGTTATTCAGCCACTGTTAGAACAGAGATCTGAGACATCAAAACTCCTTCCTGAGACTGCCAAATTGCCACATCTGCAAATTGCGACATTTTATGTAAAATTTTCCAGCTGTACCTATATGAATAAAGTCGTCCACTTTTGCCTTTCCTTGTGTCTTTGCCTTTACCCGAAAACGTACCTCTTTGAACCTTAAGTCTAATTAGTTTCATGATAAATCAGTCTTGCAGCTCAGCATCTTTTGTGACGAGCGCACATTGAAAATGCTTCGACTCGTGTCACGAAAAAAGCTGATAGGGAAGGAAATGAGAACATCAGACAATCGTACAACATAGATAACATTAATGAATGGATCCTGCAACGCAAGAGACAATGGAATCGTATGAAGACTGACTTTTTGACTCCCTTCCAAGAAACATACAGTAGAGGCACTGAAAGTGCGTTAAGGGGCTCAATTGCAACAATTTTGAGCTATTAGTGCTGGGGAAGCTAAAACAAAATAATCCAGCCTTCCCAAGGTCAGATATTGACTTATGGCTTCCTGAAGATAGTTATTCCAAGGCCATATTTGAATTTAACAAAAATTAAAAGATATCCAAACGCTTGAGCATTATTTTTGCCACATTTTTGTAAACATGTCCAGGTGGAAACTGCCCTTTCCTTTCTAAGAGTGTCTCTCCTAAAGCTTCACCGAGGCTCATAGTAAATCAATTGTGGAGCTACTATGCTCCCGTATGCATGCTTCGCGAAGACTGACACAGCAGAGGTTGAATCTTGATATTTCTCTATCTTCTTACCGGTAGAGAAACCCTACCCAAGGCTGAAAATTATCTTCTATCTGAAGTTAGTGATTCCAAGGTTCTTTTTGATTTTAACAAAAATTAAAAGAGATCCAATTGCTTGAAGATTACTTAACTGCGTAGACCTGAAACTTTATTGGTTTCATGGCAAATCCGCTTAATGTGCTACGTTTTTGTAAATATTTCCAGGTGCTTATTAAAAGACTGTTTTCTGACTTTTCTTTCCTAAGAATGTCTTTCCTAAAGCTTAAGCTGCACGAGTCTCTTAATGAGTCTGTTGGTGAGTTACTATGTTGCCGTATGCATGCTTCGGCAAGACTGAGGCAACAGAGATTGACACTTGATATGCGTTAAGGAAGCTTAATTACTGCAACTCTAACCCCTTACCGCTAGAAGCTAATTTAAAGGTGGCAATTAATTTCTAGTATTCTAAAGCTAGTTACGCCAATGTTCTTTTTAATTTAAACAAACAAAAGAAGGCTGCGTAGGCTTGGAACTTTATTCGTTTCATAGTAATAATCCGCCTGTCGTGCTATGTTTTTGTAAATATTTCCAGGTGCTTTAGAAAAAACAGTTTTTGTCTTTCCCTGCCAAGTGGTCTCTCTAAAAATTTAAGCTCTACTAGGCTCCTAGTAAATTCAGTGTAGAGCTACAAAGTTGCGTTCGTCCAGACTGAGTTTAACTCTTGAAATATCTACGAAAAATTTGCGTTAAGGAAGCTTAATTACTGCAACTCTAACCCCTTACCGCTAGAAGCTAATTTAAAGGTGGCAATTAATTTCTAGTATTCTAAAGCTAGTTACGCCAATGTTCTTTTTGATTTTAACAAATAAAAAAAGACTGCGTAGACCTGGAACTTTATTAGTTTCATAGTAATAATCCGACTATCGTGCCACGTTTTTGTAAATATTTCCAGATGCTTTAGAAAAAACAGTTTTTTGCCCTTTCCTCCCGAAAGGTATCTCTAAAAATTTAAGCTTTACTAGGCTCCTAGTAAATCCATTGTGGAGCTATTATGTTGCCTTCAAGCTGTCTGAGGCAACAGAGTTTGAGGTTTTAATATTTCAACGAAAATTTCCACTCCAATGGGAGTAGAATTTATTAAACAAAAAGAACGTAGAAGAGAAAAACGATGATATTAGATATTAGTAGTCGAAGGAACGACTAAAACATATTAAGGGTGGTGCAACTTGAAATAACGCAAGAAATAATGAGTTCCGAACGTGACGTCATTATAACAGGAACCTGTTATTTATGTCTTCTTATTTTGATCCCATAAGGGTAGAAAATTAACACACCACTCATGTCCATACTGATTCAGTATAGTATATTCTCTATACTTATAAATGGAATAAGTTTTCTAAAGCATTACTGAACAAAATAGAGAAGAAAAAAATAAAGTTTTTTCCTGCAAAAAATAACTGTAAATAATGACAAACAATTTTATTGTTATTGTTATCATTATTATAGATAAAAATAAAAATTTATTAATTTATAATTGTGTAATTTCTTGACCTTCTCAATATAGCGCAGTTATAACAACATTTCTATAAAGTGCGCGCCTTCCAAGTAATTATAAAAATAAAACTGTCTCTCTAATTATCGTTTATCGATCTTTTCTCATATACAGAAGCAGCAAAATAGAAAAAAAAAACAGCCAACATGAATGATATTTTCAAATGACAACTTTTATGAATATGGTTTCTTTGAATTCAAATCAATAAAATAAATTTCTTTGCAATTATCGATTGATTCGCCGCATTTTTTGTTGTTGTTGAAACTAATGAGAAACGCATAATTTTTCATAATTAATCAACTAAAATACTCGTTTTTCCTATGATTGAGAATCCTGTTAAGATGCGGGCAATATTCAAAAAATGCACAAATATCCTGTCAACGACTAGAATTCTACCATGTTCGTTGCAATCAATTTGAAGAAAATGGTGGAAATTAACATACAGTTCCTGATTCGATGATGGTTTTTAATCGTCTTACAACAAGTTTCTGTTAGTTGTTTGGTGCTTTTTTTTGTGTATGTTGTGTAAACAGGAATGCCAGCAGTTCAGGATCAAGTAACGATTAATTGAGTTTTTGTCAAGGTGTAGACTAGTAAACGGCCTTACTCCATATGGGTAATTAAATGACTAGGATTTCCATGTTGAATAATAATGTTTAATTAGTTTTCTTGTTATTTTTGTTTTGGTTTTTGTAGTAATTGTTGACTGAAAAAAAACTGTGCACGTTAGATTGGAATGGCAGAATACGGTCGATGGACTTTTTGATGAACTTGAATAAGTAGAAAGAGAGTCAAGATCTCTCTCATCACTAACACAAACACACAAAAGACAATACATGTGTGTGTGTGTGTGTGTGTGTACGAGAATCAAAAGAGTTTTTGTTGACCGTCTAGTGGACCTGTCACCTATCAATCAGAGTTTAGCGCGACCACTTTTTGTCAACCCTTCATACCGGACGCTAGTGAGCTTTCGGTATCATCGAGATGCGAATATTTAAAATAGCCCCGCCGCCGGTCTCTTTCTCTCCTTCTCTACACATTTACCGAACTTGCATATCAATGTTGTGTGTGTGTTGTATTTTTCTCTTCAGTTTTTATTCAATTGTTTCTGGTATTTATGTAGAAAAGAGGAACATGGAATTCGTCCGGTTTCGTTCTTAATTAGGATAGAAGGCGGGTTTTCTGCGTATGCTTTTGTCAACATTCGAATACAAAATTACCCGTAAATTGCCAAAAAAAACTAGCAGAGAATCGTGTAAACCGATACGCATATATTAAAACACGATTTCATCAAACGTTAGCGTCGTCTAATCAATCCCGTTAATGTTATTTTGGTTGATTAGGTATTAGAATCACTCCTTTGTGGGGCATCAAGCAATTCGTATAGAAATAATATGGATGTTGTTGTCTCTCAAAAATAAAGATAGAAACTTAAAACGGCGTAAAAAAAGAACAGAAAAAAAACAAATGCTTTTGAAATAAATAGAGTTCCACAAATGATTAAGCAAAGCAAAACTCTTTCAGAGCGATTTTCACAATTGCTCTAAATGTCATGAATCGTGTAATGCGATACATACGAAATGAGCTAGAAATGGTGCATTATAACGCGGTTTCACTGAACATTAGAGTCTTGTAGTTGATGCAGTTTTCTAGTTGTTTTTTACAAGAACAATTAAATTACTAATTTCCAAAAAGACTAGTGTTTTGTGTAGAATCGTGTAAAGTGATGCACAGGAGAATGAGGTCGAAATGCTACATTAAAACAAGCTTCTAGCCAATGCAATCACAGGCTTCTGATATTTTTTTCTAGAACATTTTAAGGTATTTGTACAGTGAACTACGTAGGGCAGCAAGCGCTAGCCGTTTCAACACAAATACTACGAAAAGATAATCGATCCTAATTCTATTTTCTTTAAATTCACATAAAATCATTTGAACAGTAAAAGGAGAAATTTAAAAACCGTGTAAAAGACGAGCAGTATTAAAAAAGACCACGTTTGAAAGAAGCAAAGAAACAAAGCACTTATAGTCACTTTTGAGTTTATAAGTACCTACGTGAAATTCGTCACTTTTATAACACGAAATATTTTCAGAACAACATTTGCAATGGTGGGAAAAAAAATAATAGTTTTTATAGGATAGGTTAATCTGTGAAACATTATAACACGGTTCCATTGATTACTACAGTCTTGTAGCCAATATAATCACAAAGTTGTGGTTGCTTGTTGTATTAGAACTAAAGTATTTGATTGTGAAGTAAAATATGTAGGGCATCAAGCAATATTCATTTCCATGCAAATCAAAAAATATAAAGTAATATTCCATACAACTAGATGAATTGCCTTCAAATCATTTCAAACATATAATAATAAAAATTTAAAACCGTGCAAAACTAGAGAACCAGATTAAAAATTTCATTCTAATTCGTATCAAAATTGAATTGAATTAAATTGTAAAAATGATAAAGCAAAACAAAAAAGGAATAAGTACTCTATAATTGTCATTTTTGAGTTTAAAGAAAAATGCAAAAATTATCACTTTTATAACATGAAACGCGTAAAGTAAGGGAAGAAATTAATCAACCATAGCTATTAAACAATTGTGATTCACAAGAAGCTAGTGTTTCATGAACAATCGTGTAAAACGAGGAAATATTGGAAATCAAGCAGAGAATACTAAAACGCTCCTGCTGTTGCTTTTTGAACACTGGCAGCACTTGTAGAGCATCAAGTGACATTGATTTGAATACAAATACCCAAAATCTAAATCTATTTAGATTCTTATCAAATATAACTTAAAGTACAAAACGTGTAAAAGAGGAACTGTGTAGAAAGAGATATAGAAATCTCTATAGAATATGTGTGGATAAAATGTCGGAAAACTGCTGGATAATGGTTGTTTTGTAGTTTTAAAAGATGAATGATTTTCTTAACACGACAGCCAGAATCGCATCTAGGAAAATTCCTGTGCTATGATTGCGCATTTCTAGGGACCCCAGCTGGTGATTAATGGAGAATCTAGCAGTGTTGACAAAGTCTACGGATCACGTTGTGTGCGTATAACACGTTACGTGTAATATGAGTCTACCGTATAGAAATAGATTACGCGATACATTTAAAAAATGGACAGATGTTCAGCCAAAGCTTCTACGAAAACGTGAAAACAATTACATTTCGTATTTGATGGAAATTATGGAAATCCAACCAATAACAGGACGAGAATTTCCCAACACATTCTACACAGATATCAATATAACGTTTCTGGTTTTTTTTTTACGTAGTAGGCTGTTGTAACAGCCTCCACGCCCACTTTGCATATTGGCCGCTATTGGCCCCACGTCAAACCTCCTACACGATACCGGGATCGTATTAAAACGACTCCACGGCGAGAGAGATATATTTTAAATTTTTATATAAAGAACATAACACCATATGACTCCGTCCCACTTCAACCCTAGAGATACCAGGAAGTCCCTATTATATAAATAGGGGTGTATCAATGCGGAATATTATCATTAAATTGGTGGATAACTAACAATTAAAATGATAAAAATTTCGGTAATAATAGCGGAACGGTTCCCCATATGATGCGAAATTTATTTTTCGCAACAATAACTTTCTTCAAATATAAACGTTAATTGTGATCCGTTTTTTTTTATATATAATTCTTGTAGTATTTAGTACAACATGTGACATGCGAATAGTTGATTGTATCTTGCATTTATCCACGTTTTCCATCATTTTTATATAACAACAATAACAACAAAATGTCTCTCGTAATTATATTGTTATTATTATATTATATAGAAAATTTACAACAACTGTTATATTTTTAACAGCAATTACTGGCGCAATCCACACAAAAGACGCCGGTTTTTAATACGTAAATTATAACAAATATTTTGGTAAATGTTTACTATTTTCGTGTAGGATGCGGCTTTTATAAAATGTATATAAATTCTGGCAACTTGACCTATAGCCAATCGGTTATATTTTACGATAGACTTGAAAAGAATCAGATCGATAATAGACATTATGTGAAAAATGTGTTAGTCTATGTGTGTGTTTATGTGACGAAGGATAGTGGACAAATATATGTGAACAGTTGATTTATTGTTTGCTTTAGTATTTTGATAGTTTTCCTTTTATATACATATACTTTAAGAAATTTCTCCCTTCCCATTTCTTATAAATTTTATTTCGTTTTTTTTTTGTTGTTGTTTGATGATAAATTATTGAAGAATTTATTAACAAAATGTCGTTGTTTATCAGTTTATCATAAATTATTTTAGTCGGCATTGGAAAAACAAATTCTTAAATACCTACCGCAACCAGCCTACTTACTAAGCTAAGAAAACAGACACAAGATTTTAGTTGATCAGAGCCGTCAATGTTGGGATGACGTAATAAAAAGACATCTGTCATACCTCTCTAGCTTATCAACACAGTAACGTTAAACAAGGACGTGAGACGTCTTCCCATTACGTCACTTATATAGTTTTCAGACTAATCGCACAAGAGTTGTATTTTATGTAGGTATTTATTTTCAACATTTTTATTTCGTTTCTTGTTTGATGATGAATTATTGAAAGACTTATTGACAAAATATTGTTGTTTAACAAACGTTATTAATAGTTGGCATTAGAAAAACTAATTCTTGAGTGCAGATGTCTGGTGTACAGGGTGGACCATTTTCGATGGTTTTGCAGGGTATCTCCTATAAGGAGAGCTCGTACAAACTAACGGATAGTACATTCCTGTCCTACTTTTTCCTGACTAGTCAACTAGTGCAATTAGATTTTTGCTATGTTCTTTTGTTTTCTAGTTATTTCCGGTTTTTCATTTTTTTGCGATTTAAAAAATGCCTCATATCTCGTAGGGTATCAAAAAAGTTGACGCCTTTCCCACAATTTCTAGTGTAGTTTTTAAAGCTGATTCTATTTAGCTAATTACGTTTTCTCTAGCTCTCACCATTTTGGAAATATAACACAAACTTATGTTTTTTTAAATGGAACCTATATTTAATTTATTGCTCATTAAATCGCTTATTTTTTTCTGATTTCAAATATATATAGTTTGATATAGTTATTATCAAAAATGCTGGCGTTATTTTGAAAATTTCGATTTCGCAAGTAGTGATTACAAAAATTATACTCGAAAGGACTTTAGAGTGCCATGAAACAAATTTTACCTATTGCAAAATACGAAAACAAAAGAATAAATAAATAGCAACCAAAATAATAGTTCGTTGACAAGCTAAAAAACGATTGTTTCATAGCACTCTAAAGTCTTTTCGAATATGATTTTAGGAATGTTTCCCTTCGAAATCGAAATTTTTCAAATAACTCTCACATTTTTGATAATAACTATATCAAACTATATATATTTGAAATCAGAAAAAAATAAGCAATTTAATGAGCGATAAATTAAATATAGGTTCCATTTAAAAAAACACAGGTTTGTGTTATATTTCAAAAACGGTAAAAGCTAGAGAAAACCTAATTAGCTAAATAGAATCAGCTTTAAAAACTACCCTATAAACTGTGGAAAAAGCGACAACTTTTTTGAAAGCCTACGAGATATAAGGCATCTTAGAAATCGCAAAAAAGTGAAAAAACGGCCATAACTCGAAAACAAAAGAACATAGCAAAAATCTATTTACACCATCTGACTAGTCAGGAAAAAGTAGGACAGGAATGTACTATCCATTATTCTGTACGAGCTCTCCTTATAGGAGATACCCTGCAAAACCATCGAAAATGGTCCACCCTGTACAGCAATCAGCCTACTAAGTTAAAGAATTAAGAGAATGAGCAAAACAGACACAGATTCTTGTCACTGAGTCAAGATAGCCCTGGAGTCGATAGAAATAGTGAATTTTGAATAACTGTAGATGACGTAATAAGAAGACATCTGTCGTCTCTCTCTAGCTTATCAGGTCAGTAACAATAAACAAGGACGCGAAGTATCTTCCTATTACGCCACTTATGTGGTTTTCAAAATAATCGCGTATTTTATGTGTCTATTTATTTTCAACATTATTATTTCGGTTTTTGTTTGATGATGAACTATTGAAGGATTTATTAATAAAATATTGTTGTTCATCATAAGTTATTATAGTTGGCACTGGAAAGACAAATTCTCACATTAGTAGATATATCAGTCAGCCTACTAAGCTAAAGAAATACCTAAGTAAAATAGACACAGGCTGCTAAGATTATTGTCACTGAGTTTTAAGACAAGGCGGCTCTGGAGCTGAACAATATTGTAGGTTATAAAAAATTAACAAAAATACAAAATGACGTAATAAGAAGACATATGTCGTCTCTCTCTAGCTCATCACTATGGTTACAGTAAATCAGAACATGAGAGGTCTTCTTATTATGTCACTTGTGTAGTTTTTGTTTCTTTTATCGACATTTATTTCGTTTCTGTTTGTTATCAGAAATGTTTGTAGTTGGCATTGAAAAAGAATCAGCCTACTAAGCTAAGCAAATAAACAAAACAGTGGCTCAAGCTTCTGGGATTCTTCTCGTGCAGCTCAACAGTAAAAATTGCGAAATAACACGTTCGTGTTCGATTTTCTTATTCCTTAAGATGATGAAACTGATGACATGATGTAATAAGAATACATCTACCGTCTCCGTCTAGCTTAGCATTCGGATTGCGTTACACAAGGGCGGCAGATTTCTTCCTTTTACGTCTTTTATATACCTACTTTTTGAAATAAGCTATTCATGTGTCAAATTATTTTAAATTTAAATTAAAGAGCGAAACAATTGAGAGTGACGTAATAAGAAGACATCTGTAGTCTCCCTCTGACTTAGCAACACGACTGCGCTAAACAAAGATGCGAGGTATCTTCCTGTTACGTCACTTGTGTCCTTTTTGAAATAATCTCTACAATATTATTTTCCATTCATTTTCTTTCTATGATTTCACTTTAGATTTATATCAGCAATTCGCTTTTATAATCACGATAAATTAGATATTTTTCGAATATTTCTTGTTTCTAAATCGGGTAAATTATAATTCTCAATTTCTACCGCCTTTTTATATGCTATTAATTCAAGATAAATGTTGGAATTATTCAAACAACTCACCTTATAAAATACTAAACATGTTAATTTATAATAGTGGGTGTGTGTAAATAGAAAATTTAATATTATTTCTATGTTTTTTAATGGTTTTTGCTCAATTAAAATTGCCCAAATCAATTAAATTGTAAACTAAATAAATAGCAATTATTCTTGCCTTATCCTTATAACATTTCCGTGTTTATGAAACCTCAAAGATTTGATGATAATTGTATACTTTTATATATATACATCACGTTCCATTTAATTGTGTCACATGTTACTTTATTGTTCCGAGATCAAGATTATGTTGAAACATTGTTATTTTACAATGCAAAAAGTCATTCTATGGAACAGAAAATGAATAATATTCCATTTCACTCCAGTTACGGATGTAATTCGTATTAAAGAGAAACACACAATAAAGTTGTCAAAGATCTCTCTATTACTATCATTTGGTGGGAAAGCTTTGCATGTTTTTTGTGAAAATTTGACAATTTCAGGGTCGATTTTTGTGGTTTTTTAATGTCTGTTATGTTTGTGTTATTGGGTGGTCTTGTAAAATACTGGGTTATTGACGGACCTGCCAAATTGATAATATGCGGTTATTTGCCACATTTTATCTACTTGCAATATGTCTTTTTTATAATTCAATGAAATAGGGGGACAGGCAACGAGTTTACTACGGCAATTGTAAAATGTTGACGCCAGTTGATACTTTGTGCGGTCGTCCTGAGCTGAAAAGCAGATTGAAAAAGAAACTGGATCTTAAAAAAAGTTTTGTGCTTACACTCTCGTAGAGCATGTGTAAACTTGTGTCACACTTTTGACGAGAGACGTGGCGCGAGAGCGTCAAGTTTCTCGCCCTGTCTCGACAAGGAATAGAAGACGATAGCACATTTAGGCTTCTCTAAGGCAGGGGTCCCCAACCTTTTTGCACTTAAGATCACTTTCTATAATATCGGCCAGATGGCGGGCACCATTTATTTTTTTTTAATGTAAATTTATAGTTGGATATTGTTAATACCACACATAGTGTACAGGATGGACCATTTTCGATGGTTTTGCACGGTATCTCCTATAAGGACAGCTCGTACAAACTAACGGATACCACATTCCTGTCCTACTTTTTTCTGACTAGTCAGATGGTGCAATTGGATTTTTGCTATGTTCTTTTGTTTTCGAGTTATTTCCGGTTTTTCATTTTTTCGCGATTTCAAAAATGCCTCATATCTCGTAGGCTATCAAAAAAGTATTTTATTTTCATTGTTTTCAATGTAGTTTTTAAAGCTGATTCTATTTAGGTAATTCGATTTTTTTTAGCTCTCACCGTTTTTGAGTTATAACACAAACTTATGTTTTTTTAAATAGAACATCTATTTAATCTATTGTTCATTAAATTGCTTATTTTTTTCTGATTCCAAATATATAAAGTTTGTTATGGTTGTTTTAAAAAATGTACACTGTTAGAAATTTCCGTAGTAATTTTACTAAATTTGTGTAGGAAGTTTTTACGCACCACATTTTTGAAATTGTACAACTCAGTGTTGTAATTTTACTACACAACTTATCACAACTCAGTTTCAAATTATTACAAATCATCAGTCGCAAAATTACTAATCATTTACTAGAACTATGTTTAGTAATATTACTATACATTATTTTGTAATTTTACTAAGCCAAATGTATCAAATAAATCTAGTAATTTTACAAAAATTCATTGTAATTATACTAGATAACTTATACCAATTTATTTTAGAAAAATTACAAACTTTGTGTTGCAATATTACTAACATTTAGTAGTAAAAACCTGTTTAACAATATTTTACTAATTTGTCTCATTATCATATATTTATCAAAATGAAACAAGTAACTTATCTCCAACACATGGGGGACGACTTCAGACGACCTTTTACTACTTTTACAGCCATGATAAGGAATTCTATTTCAATTTTCACGGTAATTGTAAATATTGTATTTTATAGGCCTTATGGACATGAGATCTACAAGTCGAAGCGACTTAAAACGTTGACGCCATCTATGGTAGTTTTACTAAAATTAAAAAGAAACTTCTAACATAACTACTTTATAACAAAACCGTTCTTATAATATATTTATAAATTTTATACTTTAAAAAGTTATAGTTTTGGATTGTTGTTTGCATTACTATATTATGTGCGAAAAGCGATATACATATTTTGTTCACGAAATTAAAAAATACTTTAATACAATCACTCAAAACATTCTTACAAAAACATATACGAAGTTAATAAAAAAAAATATTTATTTAAATCAACGTAAAATAGTATTCATTTGAAATTTATACTTAATTCTAGTAAGTACAATGGACATACCTAGCTCCATGTTTTATTTGTCTATATGGACCTCAGATTTCTTTCATTCAAATGCATCGTTTTTGACAAGAATATTCCTATCAAAAGCTAAATATCGCACCTGACCTGCCTCTACTCAAATGTTTAAATGTACTAGTCTCAAATACTGTGTTTTTGAATCAGTCGATTTTTAGTTGACTTAAACGCGTATTGGCCAAATACGTGGCGTATTTGTTAAGAAAACTTTATTTTTATCAGTGTAAATGCAAAATAAGTATACCAAATTTTATACTTGAAACTACCCAGCAGAATTGGAGGATTACATAAACGTATGTCATTGTAGGAGACACTAGTAAAAATACAAACAAATGTTGTCTAAAGTAAATAATGTTTTACATTTTTTCAATCACTTTTTGCAATTTCAGTTAGTCATTTTTTTTAACAACCGTAGTAAAATTGGACTACAAGTATGTATCAAAATTTTACACTTGAAATTACAATTGAAAATTGTAAAAACAGATCGCGGTCATGACTAGAATGAAATATTGTAAAAATGCAAACAGAATTTTCAAAAAAAAAGTAATGATTTGTAAATTTCCAATCATTTCTTGTAATTGTAATTGCAAATTTTGGTTAGTAATTTTACTGACAATTGTGGTAAAATTAAATTCCGAATATGTATAGAAATTTTACAAAACTTTAGACTTAATCCTACAACGTAGGATTGTAAAATTACAATAAGTATCTGACGAATACAAAAAAATTGTAAAATTGCAACCTGCTTAGTACTCTAGCTATTACAACATGTAATATTACAACAAATGCTTGTTAAAATTCCAATACAATACAAGAGTTTGTAATTTTACTATGCAATTGCTTACTAAACACATAGTAAATTTACAAAAATTTTTGAGAGTGTAAGAGTTATTTTGAAAATTTCGATTTCGAAGGGAAAAATTCCAAAAATTATATTCGAAAAGACTTTGGAGAGCTATGAAATAATTGTTTTTCAGCTTGTCAACGAACTGTAATTTTGGTTTCCATTTATTTATTCTTTTGTTTTCTTATTTTGCACTAGGTAATATTTGTTTCATGGCACTCTAAAGTCCTTTCAAATATAATTTTTGTAATCACTACTTGCGAAATCGAAATACTCAAAATAACTACCGCATTTTTGATAATAACTATATTAAACTGTATATATTTGGAATGAGAAAAAAATAAGCAATTTAATTAGTAATAAATTAAATACATGTTCCATTTAAAAAATCATAAGTTTGTGTTAATGAAATGAGCTTTAAAAACTGCACAAGAAACAGTAGAAAAAGTATCAACATTTCAGAAAGTCTACGAGATATAAGGCACCTTCGAAATCCCGAAAAAATGAAAAACCAGAAATAGCTCGAAAACAAAAGAAGATAGAAGAAATCTAATTTCACCATCAGACTATCCATTATTTTGTACGAGCTCTCCTTGTAGGAGATACTCTGAAAAAACATCGAAAATGGGCCACCTGTATATATTGAAATATTTATTTTCTCGTTTTGAGCAACTTTCGGCCATGGTAAAATCTCTGTCAGCTCTGAAAGTAACAGAAAATAAATTGAGGCGATTTGCCAAATATGCCAAAAATAATGCTAAATATTATGGGACTACTGAAAATTTTTGGGAATTTAGCTGCAAATAAGTATTATGAAAAAATAGCGCTACATTCTGACTGAAACTGACCAAAATGAAGAAGTTTGCAACAATTTTAACAAATTGTGCTTAAATGGTGGAGTAATTAAATTGATGTTGTCAATTGCCGAAACCGGTTTCTAATTTAGAATCGATTTTGTTCACCATTGCTAACTAGAATGTGATTGTAACGTATGCATGGGAAAGGGGGGCAAAGTGGGCCCTTTAAGGAAAAACTCATAATATCAATAATCTTTTTTACGCGTTCACTTTTTTTTTAACATTGTTATGCTGCGTCCATTAAAATTAAAAAATCGAAAATTTGGGACAATATGCACCCCCCCCCCCAAATAAAATTCATAATTGATATTTTTCATTCTGAATTTTTATTTTTACAATTAATTAATAAATATTCAAAAAGAGAATGGTCCTTTTTATCCCTCATTGTATAAGAAATTTCAAAAAGGTTTACCCCATTATTTTCTGAAGCTTTGAAAATTTGAAGGGGCCCACTTTGCCTCTCCCTCCCTTATACATCCAAGTATGCTTTGGCTATGATCGTATTCTCTTTCAATTAACAGACGCCGCTTTAATCAGGTGATAACGATCACAGTTTGGGTTAATGAATAAGGAATTTACCGTAAATCGCGTGAAAACTATCTATCTGCAAATACATGAATATTTCTAATTATTTAGATATAATATTATCAGTATACATTGTATTTTATTGGAATAAATTAGTAATAGTACTCCCTATTGTTTATACGAACAAAACGAACCATGTCAAGACGATATAGTAGTAATTAATGTATCAAGAGCTTTATGAGTGTTATAACCCGAGGGCTGTACGTCGACCGAGGACGTTATGCCCTTAACGTCCGTGGTGCATTCCAGTGGCGTGCGGTGACATTTACTGATAAGGAAGCTGTGTTTCCACAAGGATTATAAATATATAAATATATATTAATAAGTTTAGAGTGCATATTATTATCGTTATTGGTTTCGCTGATATTACTACCTACGAAACATTCACTATGTCTAGAACAAAAAAAAAAACACTAATACCTTAACACAAATCTAAAATAAACTTGATGGTGCTTCCAAAAAAAAAAAAGTTAGTGTTAAGTTTATTGTGGAAAAATTCAAAAATATGAAAATATGAAAATACACTCTACATATGAATACGTAAATTAATATTTTTTTTCTAATTAATAGAATTTTTGAATATAAATAAAATATGGGTTTGACTGTACACATATCAATAGGGACATACTTTAAAAGGAAACTATAATTTAATATAGATCTGTAAAGACATGTACATAAAAATAAGAAAATATCTTTTGATTTATAACTCTGAAAACAATCCACTTAATCCTTATTGTTAGACAAATATTTCCCTAAGAGTGGTTAATGCATAGAATCCTTGGAAGTGTTGTATAATATTTTGGTGTGCAGCATCCACGAGCTATGCCACATTAAGTTGGTACTCTGAAAAGCGTATGCGCGGATATATATAATTTGCTTACTTTAAACGACACAAGTATTATCGCCGTGGAAACTGCCTCGTATGTAACAATACAGCGCTTCCATTGGGAATATACAAATAGGAATCTGTATTCGAACAGACATGTATTACAGAAATTTTTTATAAAATACATAATTCGGCTATAATAAAATATTCATTTTAAATAATTCGTACGCTAAAATATAAAAGTAGGTACCTAATCACGGAATATGCATTTATATTTTAGAAAATACAAGGGATGCGGTGCTTCCACAGCTTCCATCGACTGCACGCCACTGGTGCATTCAGTCTTTTTGTAAAATTTTCTTTGACATCTGAAAATTTGAGGTTATGGTCGCATTTTTAATGACAGCACAAAAGTTATTTATCATAGCAACGCGCCTTAACAGCGGCTATTATTTTTCATAACGCCATCGCAACGCCATAATTGCCCATTGTCAAGTAGGTAAACAATTATTATTTGCTTATTAATGCGATCGTTTTGATATCTATTATGATATCAGTAATATATACGAATACATAAAAAGAATTTTCACATCGATCGAAACAACAATTTTCTGCAATATATAGAATAAATGATAAACGTGCATGTTTTATACTAAATACATATGTACAATATTGTTATTATTATTATTATTACTATTATTATATAGATATAGATATGTAATCATAGAGACAAGAAAAACGTTTGAATTCTCGCTCGTGCCTCGTGACATTCTTTCTAACATGTAATTGTGTTCAAGTACAAAGGGAACTTGTCATTTATATTTCAACAAAATAATTCCACTTAAATGCACGATCAATTATTTTGATTAATAATAAACAGTTTGGGTGTGTGTGTGTGTGTTGATTTGAAATAGATGTAAAGAGCAAGAAAGACAACATCAAGACTTGTCATCGTTCAAATTAACCAACAGTCGATTGATTTAATTTTTTTCTTCTAATTATTAAATAATTAATTGGATATAATCAACTGTAATTTGTGAGATAAAGTTAGGTTTTGTATTAAACATATGTCATGGATAAGGGCCCAAGTTAATTGTAATTGATCCCCCGATCTACCCTTATTCCCTAACAATGACAGCGAACACCAAAAATGAGAAATACAATGTAATTGGAATAATAATTCAAGTTAATTTAAGTTGATTTCACGTATACGGGCCTTATCTACAAAATAGAAATAAACAATAATCGCGCGGGAATTATTCTAATTTGTGCTGATGATGGCTGTGTGTACAAGTTTTTGTCTTATTTCAATTTTAATCGAAAAAAACAACAACAACAACAACAACAAATATTAACAGAGGCGTTCTGGTTTGATTTGTTGCATGTTGGCATACATGAAAATAATTCATTATGCTTGTGTGTTTGTTGATGGGGGGAATTGCATTCGTTTTGTAATGTTAGTGGCATTTTTCTGGTTTGATACCTTCATGGGATAGGCGGCAAAAAGCGGTTCTGTATAAACAGATCTGGTGAATATTTCCATTAGTTGAAATAAATCAAGTTGGTGGTCAGTCATCGGCCTGTATAGCTATATATTTGTATATATATATCTATATATAAACATATTATATACATAAAAGTATGTGTTGAGACGAGTTCGTCGTCTACATGTGTTCAATCATATCAAGCAAAACTGAATTGTTAATATCAAAGAGATAATCATAAATATTGTAATCTTGATTAGAGAATATGGTCATATCAACTCGTTAGGGGGACGTTGAAATTACAATGGAAAAATAACTCAAAATATGATCCAACTAATGCATCAGCATCTCATCACAATTATTAGAAGAACTCCATTTAATTGATGAAATTTACTAGGAAACCGGTTTCGGCATTTGGCATCATCAGTTGAATTGGTCAAAATTTTGAGAAAATTCCTAAATCGTCTCAGTTTCCCTGAGCACCCCAGTTTTCTTTTTGCTAAATGTACTACTCACGAGCGACTAGCTGCAGTGTCGTACGCTCCAATCATAACACGAGAAATGTATAATCAATGGTGTTATAATAAATACTTCAAACGTTAACGCCTTCTTTACGTGTTATGATTGGAGGATATGACACTCGAATGAGCGATGTAAAGTTGCTCAAAAACAAGAGAAAAGCAGCCGAAATGCTACTATCTCGTTAATTAGACAGGGTAAAGCTATTATGACTTTTTCGAGTACCTATAACGCAATGAAAAAAGAACTAGAAACAACTTGAATTTGGGAGAATGTTCCTCCAGTAAAGTGTCTACATCAGATGCCAAGCCTGTATATAATCAGCAAAACGACTATACTCCGTTCGAAAATTAAGTATAAAATTTCAAATGATAGAGCTTTTGCGGCGAATTAGTATTTAAAAATTACCAGCAAAATATGTAAACAAACGCTTAGGACAGTAGTGTCACAATATAATATGCTTTGTGTTTTAACTAAACATGTAACAGTTAGGAACTTTTCAAATATTAAGTTGCCTACCAATGGTAATTTGAAATTGTATGCTTAATTTTTGGACGGAGTATAGCAAAACATAAATTCATTTGTTTGGATTTCAATCATCCGGCAGGGTCACATTTTATAAGCCAAAGAGACCCAATTGAGCAAAGTGGTTCTTTAACGAAAATTTGTAACGTGACAACAATAATATTATAAATTAATTTTCAAATTAATCAATTTAGAACTTTGTATGTAAATGAATAGAAACAATAGAAAATAAACATTCAAACACAAATTAATACATCAATTAGAGCCGTATTAAAAATATAATTCTTGTTGTGGGTGTGTTTTATCTAACAAACGAAATTCTAATTTAATTCATCTATTTTTCAATTAAATTGTCTAAGATATAAATAGTGTCTTGTATAATTAGACCTATTATTAACGTATAACAATTGTTTTTTATTTATAATTATTTAAATAATTATAAATAGGTAAAGAATATAAAAGAAATTGAAAATAAGATACAACATTAGAATTGAATTATAATAGAAATTCAATTAGTAGCATTGTTTTTATTAATTTACAACATATAAATAATGAAATCTAATGTATTATGAATAATATTTTTATTAGAAGTCGTTTTCTTTATGGGATTATGTTAATAAATATCATCAACATTATAAAATTATGTCTAATTAATTAGTTTTGTTGTAAATAGATTCAACGGAGAGCTTATTTGTCTAATTTGAAGGCAAAAAACTATCGCCGCAGTACAGTTGACAAAATTTTATAACGATTTTATGGCGCAACGACTTTCTAATCAGTGATTTACAATTGAGCTATTAGAACATAAAATCGCTAAGGAATTTGTCCAACTATACCTGTATAATATTTTGACGTTATTCAACTACTATAATCAGATAATCAGGCATTAACTATCCATAAACGGTTACAAGCAACACGAATACTTTTATGTCACTAGTACAAAAAAAAAGTGCCGAACAATAATGTAGAAAATTTACATCGCTGCCACTCAAATCAGGTAGGTATAGAGCTTTTTGTTTCCGGTCCCTTCAGTGTTGAGTATTTATTACCGTCACGTTTTAAAATTTCCACAAAAAGAAAGAGTTTTTAACAAATTCTGTAAAAAGCTGCTTACTGTTTATAGAACTCGAGATTTATCCAAGAAACTCTTTGTTTTCCTGACTAGGCTTAAACGGATTCCAGTTGTATATTATTTTCTTAATTATCCATTGGCCGGAAATGTATTAGTGCCCTTTCCGATTGGGCACTGTCCAAAATGTGAATAGTTAGAATATTTCGAAGAAGTATAAGTGAAATTCGAGAATTGTAGAGATGACAACATTTTCTGTATTTCCAGAGAAATCGTCGAAGAGTTACCATTTCTTTACGAGTATCAATGTTGAAAAAGTAGGCTGTGAATTTGACAAACTCGTTTCATGTGACTTTAGACGTCCGAAGGCGTGGCTTGATTACAGATGAAAGAGAGATGAAAAAGTATACGATCATGAACATAAGAGGGAGATATCTATAAACCAGCCTAATCTATTCTCTCGTGCCTTCTGGAATCATGAATTCATCGATAAATAGCATCGTTTACTGCATGTACGCTCAACTCCAGGCTCACTTGATGTGGAAACAAATTAATGAATGGTAACTAGAAAATGAAAATCGTTTACATCAGCGAATGCAAACAAAACAAAAACGTTATTTTGCATGTTCACATTCCTTAGATTTATTATTATAATGTCTGAGTGTGTTAATTTTGAATAAATTAATGTTCAAAGATGGCATGGTAAAAACACGTAACCTACACAACCGGAACAGTTACCCCTCGATAAACACTATCGCGTTGTTTGCTATTTTTAATAATAATAATTATTACAATAAGGGTCGCATTCTTTTAATTATCTATGTACATATATTTTAAATAATAAAATATCGAAATTAATTAGTAATATTATTAATTACATTATTCTCTCGATTACTATCTTTACATCAAGGTAGACTTGCAAATTGTTTAATTATCATGTGTGCTGTGATTGTTGACGTTAATCTACATGCGCCTACTAGAATCGAGTAACCGAACTCAACAATCAAGGTGGCATTGCTTATTCGGCATGGCGTAGATTTTTTGATGGATTTTCGTGAAAATTTCGTGTTTATTGTGTGCTGAAATTGGTGTGAATTAGCCGAAAAATTCCAACTTTTGGTGAGTTTTCATTATTTATCGGGTTTTTGTTTGAAATTTTCCAATTTTAAAAAATTAATAATAGTCCTTTATTGGTGTACTAATTGTTATTGAAACAATTGTAAAAGAATAGGTTATGATACAGAAGTCGGCGTACAGGTGTGTCATAAAATATTCAACCATAACAACAGCAGTGAGGTAGTCTGCTTTATTTCTTTATTTCCAATAAATGGGGTTTTTGTTCTTTTTACCTTTTATAACCAAAAGATTCCTGCAAAATGTTAAAACTTTTCCTGTTGTTGAGTTGGCGGTTTATTGACAACTATTATAGCCATTTATTAGAAGGTGAGAAGTCCTGAAAACGGGGTAACAAATTGAAACACTGGACTGACTTGGAAAATGCTAAAATTCTTTAAAAAAAAAATGATTTACGGATTATTCTTGGAAATTAAGTGTAAAAAAGTCAATCAACACTTCTTGAATTAAGAACCAAAATAAGACCTGAAGATCAACCAAAATGTCCCCATTTCTTGGGCTGAAAACGGCTCCAAATTGAGACAGTCAGATCAAAGCGGATAACAATTCTAAGAACACTTACAGAGGCTCTAAACAACTGCTATAGCACACATCATAAGGTCTCCAAACATTCGAGCAACTTAAGTTCTTTTCTCAAAAAGGGAATCCTTACTCAGGGTGGGACTCAGTGGCTGTAGAGTAGGTACTGTAATCACGGTATATCGGACACCTGGTCCAAAGAGATGGGATTATATCGAGACAAAAAACATGGGCCAATAAAAGGGGCAATCGCCAGTGTCCGATTGCCTAGTATCGTACTTTCAGCTACAGTTAGTCTGTTTAATTTCTGTAACAAATCTAAAGGTGCTCAAAGAATATAAGCCTTACTTAAAGCAGGCTTAAGCTTTGATTAAGTTTGAAATATTGATGTTGTAATCGAAAATGTCGATTTAGGTGCGAACACATTTTACCGTTCACTTCATTAAAACAAACAGTAATAGAGAACTGGATTTTCTAAGCACACAATTGTGCCCACAAAGTCTCAATAGATTGAATGTTAACAGTTCTTTTTGTAAAGGTATTCTTGTTGAATGTGTATGTGTGTAAATGTGAAACAAAAAACTATAACAAGAACTTGAAACATTCACATCCACACTAGTAATACCATACACGTATAAGTTGCGATAAACTTTTAAGGAGATAAGCCTCCTACATCAACGATCATCAGAGTGTAGTGTATAGATCCGTTATATCTTCTATACTATGTTTGTCTTTCTATAAGAAGAAAGTCAATCAGTTTTTCTAAAACAAAATACAACAAACATTAGAAACGTTAAAGTCCATTTTCGTATACTGGATTTTTGTTAAGTTAAAATTATTTATAAAATAAGAAATGTTTATGGTTTGATTCGCCTATTCGAAAACAGAACGTATATGGTCGCTGTTACTTATTTCCTTAAAAACACCCAACTTGGTGGTGGTGGTAAAATAGATGAAGCAACAATCGGTTTTGTTTGTAAATGAATGTTGTTATTGAATGATAAAATGCTATTTTTCTTTAATTGAATTATCAATAAATTCCAAACAATCAACAAATAATTGAGAAATACCCTATTTTCTAATCTAATTTTAAACGAATAATTGATAAATTTAATGGAATAATTGCCTATATTCGACTGTATTTAATTATAGAGAAAAACATCATCCACTTATACCAATTTCTTTTTTTTAACTAATTGCCTGATTTAATTGATTTACAGTTGAAAATTATACTCTGTTTAGTTAATTATTTATAACACAAGAAAACGGCTAATTTTCATACAATTACAGAAATATTACGTGTAGGCATAATTACTAATTGTGTGTTTAATGAGAAAAGTGTTTTGTAAGTAATTGAAGACGAAATACCGTAAAGGCATCCTATCTAGGCATCTAAATGGATTTTATGTCATACGTATATATTATTGAACCATTAATAGATATCAAGATGATCGCATTATTAAGCAAATAATAATTGTTTGCTTGATGACGGGCAATTATGGCGTTACGATGGCGTTATGAAAAATAATAGCTCGCTGTTAAGGCCGGTTGCTATGATAAACAACCTTTTCAACAGTCATAACCTCAATTTCTTAGATGTCAAACAAAAAATTAAAAGAACACCAAAAATAAAATTAAATGCTTCTTTTACTTATGGCATAAACTCATGAATGCACCACGGGCGTTATGGGTATAACGCCCTTGATACATTAATTACTATTAACAGGACACCCATTCGTTGTTTTAGGCAAGAAACTGTAATGTTCATTCCTACGAAATTGTAGAATAGTTTGGGAATTAGAAGGCCTGATTCAACACTTCGAGGTGTCCATGGAGCTAAAACAAAAGTCAAGAGCGACGTTACAAGACTTACTTTACTCTGCCACAAGTTTAAGTTCTACTTAAGTTAATCTTAAAACTGATCTTGAACTTTATTTAGTTAAAATGTGGCAGTTATCGTTGGGTGGGAGGGGGTGCATTTAGATTCAGGGGTTCTATTTTAGTGGATTAAGCAATATTACCCCAATAAGGGGGAAAAACTTCAAAAACCTTCGAGAAATCCATGGAATAAAAAGATGAGAATTTTCTGTTTCAGTCGATTGTTAAATACAGCACTGATAAAAGAAGTTAGAGTTTATATTCATCTCCTTTCTTCTCTCTTTGTTCAGTAAAACGCCTTCGGATAGTTGAAGTTTTATGATACAAATAATAAAGCAAGAGGTCATCTGTTAATCTACTGGTACCCACCGATCAGGTTACCTTCCCTTATCCAATAAACAATAAATTGTTGCTATCTAAATTGTGAAATCAAGTTGGCTAATTACATAAGGTGCAGTATAAAGGACTGGCGCGCCAACTAGCCACATTAGCAGGAGACTACTAATTGCCCACAATTAGACTCTAAATGTCTAGTCATCATGCCAACACTGTATGTAGGCACAATTTTAGTAGAATTTTCTCTATTAAACAAAGTTCAAGTGTCGAATCGAACGATCTCAAATCGGAGAAATCTACGAACGTGTTGTTGTGAAATAATCTTGAGGTAATTGTAGTTCTTTATTTTTAAATTGAATGTGTTAAACACTAATGTCACTTTAATTTGTATATGGTTTAAGCTAATTTGGTATAAAGTTTTGCAAACTTGTCGCTTTTAATTAAAGCATTGTTCAACGTTTTGTATATACAAGAGGAAAAAATCTCTTCTTTGAAATTGTCATTGCTGCGTTTTGTCTGTATATTTTTTTTGTGTGTTGTTTGTTGTTTTATTTATTTATTTATTTAATCCAAAGACGTTTTTGTGTGTTGGAATCGTTCGCGTATTGCCAACAAAAAACAATAATTGATGATACATTGTCAAGATTTTTTATATCGTCATCGACATTGACTGTAGTAATGCCGCGCACACTACTACTACAATTTTTATTTTGCTCTCATGTACCATTTACAAAATACCATTACATATAAATATATGAAATCTTTCAGGAATTACATTTAGAACTCAACCATTATCAGCATGATCATGGATTATTATTGACCGGATTTAATCGTTATTCGAGAATCATAATATTAAAAAAGAGATGAGGTCTTGTAAGTAGAGAGACAAACAAGGTCGCAGCCTCTCCAAACAACAACAACAACAACAACAACCAGAACAACAGCAGCAACGACAACGACAAGACTTTTATCTTGAATTATGTGCAATGCTAAACAGCTCCTTCTCTTTGAAAGCAGTTCTACGTGGATCGCATCATATGCACAATACAAGAACAAATAAACATTGACCACTCCTCCAACAGTTGCCGATTGGACGCCTCCAAGAGGCCGATAACATTAAAACATTGTACAGACGATTGGTTAACTAATATAAAAATTCAAATTTAATAATAGTAATGCGAAAAAAGTGGGAGTCTTTGTTTCGTTTCAATACAACGTTTAAAGGATGGTGTTTTATAAATAAATAGGAAAACACGATTAGTGCGTCACAGTCATAAAAACGATACAGATATTGTTTTCTTTCTGTTAATTACCACCAAAATATAATAAAACAAGAAAAAAAAACGTTAGGTGATTAAAGGCGTTTTTATTAGAAATGTTGGCACATACGAGACGCGCACCACTTTACGATCGTTTAATTAAAAAATTTCTACTTGTCGAGATAATTCAGAATTATGCTTCCTTTTTGTTCTGTGTATTAACAAATCAAATTAGCCTTGTAAATGGTAATTGTAATGGTAACTGTATAGGAGATATCATGTGTGCTAAAAGTACATAAATTCTGGATTGAATAATAAACGAATTGCAAATTGTACAGCGGTTTAACCGTATTTTTGCTTCTTTTTTTTTAATTTATCCATCATTAAACGGTTGGCTGCCCATTTCGTGTTTTTGCCACATGAAATGACTGAGTGAATAGGTACTAGTCAAGAAAAATCTAAGTAAATTTGTCTGAAATCTTAAATAGAGTACAAATCATCAATTAAAATTCAAAACAATTGAGTGATTTCAGCTAGGTACATTAATTGTGTATTCTCACAATTCACTTGTTGTCTTAATGAGATCTGATTTGTTTATTTGATTAACAACAAGCGTAATTATACAGGTATGGCATGCCATCTAAGCACTGTTGCTATTTCAACTAGATCACAAATGTTTCAATAAATGATAACAAACGGTGAACGACGTAGAATTTTCGGTTCAACAGTGCCAATAACTTCATAAGTAACGTAACAGATGTACACAAATCCATGCAATAAACACTATCACTATCACTGTATTGCGTAATTAGTCAATTTCTAGAATTAATATTTTATTAATCACATTTTGTTCCCATGAAACGTGATCACAAGATAAAGTTGTAAGACGCGACCCACAGTTTGAGAAACTCTCGTCAACTTATCATCAATTTGTTTTTAGTTTTAATACTTAGTAAGTTTTTAACTGTTTGTATTGTTTTTTTTTGTTGTCTGCAAGAGTAGTTATATAGGTAAGGCCTTCTATCTAAGAGTTCTTGATTGATTGATGATTAGAAACCGTTGCTCTTTTCTTCTCCGTCTTAACACTTTTTCTACAACTCTTATGCGATGTGCTGCTACGAAAGGACGGATTGAAGGACATTTGGCAAGATTTACAACGCTCGAAATGCACCATCGGCGTAGTATAATTTTCCTGCATGTATTTACATAAATTTATAAGAAAAGACACGTAGAACAAATCAACAAAAATGTGTTCATAATTTTAAAGTTTCTTTTTTAAATTCATTTTTGTCAAAAATTGTTGTTTTTTTAAATTCTCTATGGGAGACTCATCAGTTTGTTGTCCCTGACGAGCCGCTTTTAAAGAATGAGAGAGAGAGCGACAACAATTTCATAGAAATTCGGTACAACTAGGCACTTGTTTTTTCACCGTATAGTCACGACGTCACGGTAGCAGTTCAACTGGTCCACTTCTTCTCTACGTTCGGACACTATTTGTAAAGAAAAACGTTTCATAAGAAAAGATAGACTATGCACGTACAACGGCTGTGGCCAATACGCTCTATATGAATTTGTCAGGAGACTAGAATTTGCCTTGCTCCAACCAATCAGAATAATAATTGCAAATTTCTGGAAAATGTTGTTTGTCGCCAAAAATTTTCGGGATACGACCCGATTTGTAAGACCTCAAGTAATTATTTAGATTCGTGCTCATATTTGACAAAAAAAAAAACTCAAAGAATTCGTAGTAATTAGACAATTAAAAGTGTTACGACCCGCAGTTTTATCAAAAATTCAAAAAAAAAGTTGACATGCATCATAATAATGTCTACAAGGGTAATTATACAGGTATGGTGTTTCATCTAAGCACTGTAAAACAATTATCATTACCCAACACGAGAACTGAAGAAGAATTACAAAACTATACACCAAAACTATGAAAGTGAATTTAAAAAAATAATGTTAGAACAGTCTTAACTCTGATAAATTTGTTCAATATGGGATTAAGAAGTATTGGAATTGCTGCAAAATTCAGAAGAGATGATTCAATCTGGAAAAGAGTTATTTTTAGAGGAGTCAAATACTATCTTCAGTCCTGGTAGATCGTAAAAAGGATTCAGTTTTTGGGAAATTCTCTCAGTCAAAATTCTAGAATAAGAACAATCGCCTTTATTTTGAGAGTGCAAAAAGTAGCAACGCTGCAATTGAATTCTGGCTAGGACCTGGAATTTTACAAATCCACTCTTGGAAATTTTTCTGCAGTTTCCAATTGGCTCCTTAGTATCAATCCATTCACCTGTATTGTATTCTTCATTTCGTTTACAAACGACATCTTTAATATTTTCTCACTTTTTCTTTCTTACTGTAACGATTATATTAATCACCTATATACGTTCTTGATAAGACCAGGAACAAAGGACTCTTCCTATTCAATTGTGTTCTAGTCTTTGAAGTATTAAGTCGTTTCGAAAAATTGTGATTTTTTTTTTGGTAATTAATAATTAATCATGTCTAGTGCTAATGTTAGTGTAAGTGCCAGTGCCTTCATGTTGTTTCTTCTAACACTAATAGCTTTTTGTCCATCTTTGTTGCAATTTTGCAACTATCAACTGGAAGTAAAATGTGAGTTTTTTTTCCTCAACAGTGTCTCATTCGCGAAGGTAGATTTTAGCATTGTTATGAATTCTTTTAATACACAATCTTTTATGACACTTTTCTATGGGATACCAATCTTTTTTGTTATGGATTTGTATAAGATTTTGTTTTTGTTATTTTTTATAATTTTCTTTTTGTTATTTTTTATAATTTTGCCTGGAGCGTCAGGAAGCTTGAGCCAGCTCTGAGTGTCAGCTTTTTCTTCTTGGTCTTAACAGTTTGCCTACAACACCAATCCATGGAATAAACACAACTGACGGACTACCTTTGGAGAAACGTGCTTTTTTCATGTTTTATCTTTATCTTTTGTGGTGGTTCAAGACCCATCGATTGGGAAACACTGGTTTACGTTGTTTTTTTTTTAATTATTACAATGCACCATTTAGTACTCTTTGATTTGTTAAGCAAATTGCATTACAAATGAACATCAATTATTATTAAAGTTTGCATTACTTATGAATAATTTTTCCACTTGCATAACTTTTATTATGTAGAATTATTAGTGGTTATATTCTAAAAGTCATTATTTGTTATTATCATTAATGTCTATCGCGGTCTAAATTCATGTTTTTGTTTTCGTATAAATACACAATACAATGTAATATAAGAGAATTTCTATGAATTTTTGATTACAATTCAATTCATTTTTAATTATTATTAATAACTAATAATAATAAAATAAATTATTAGTGCTATTTCGTTGATTTCAAAAATCTAATTTCTATTCAAAAAAAAAATAATAATACGAATAACAACAAAAAAAGAATTATTAGAAATTGTGTAATTAAAAACAAGAAGATTTCCTTATTTTCACAATAACTATCTACAATTAAGAACGTTAATTAATACTTTGTGTCTTTGTGGAATTAAATTAATTGTTTTATTACATGAAAATAATTAATTATTGATTGAAACGAGTATCGTTAGAAAATCAATAAAATCTAGACGATATATGTGGCTTATAGAATTAATTTATAAAAATAAAATGAGGAGAGAAAAAAATATGTAATTCATTCACATTGTAGAAAAAGTTCACAAGGATTTAAAAACGAAAAAACTCCACCCGCTTCTCTGAGAGCGTGATCAAAAATTGTTCACATAATTATAGGAGACTATAATAATATTACAATAACACAATCAAATATTTTACATAAATAATAAATTGATTATATCAACATGATTCGATATGGACGACTTTAGTAAATTGTATGCTTTTACAATTTACTCGAATTAACTTGTGATCAGTATGGAAATTTTCGATAGATGTAAAGTGCATTATTAACTATGATGGCAATTTTTACCTATAAAGATGCTTTTAATATTAAGCCAACAACCAAGAACAACACAAAAAATAATAATAATCATAATGAAATTTCAATTGCTGTCATTATTTTTATGTTGATATAAAGAACGAGATAAAGCCGTGCAAGAGTTGAATTGAAGAAAATGAGAAGCCAATGTTTATGTGTTTATTTGTTAATGTTGAAATATTTCGTCAAACAAAAAAAAAACAGGATAATTATTGGGCTTAAGAAATTTACAAAATTCGATTGAAAAATCCCAAAATTATAGTTTCTAAAGATATAAAACTGATAAAATTGTTTATTTTCTACACGGAGAAAAATTTTGAAATAGAAAAGCAAAAGTCAGACAATAGTTGTAATGTTAATTAATAAGGAAGCAAATAAGTAATAATTAATTAGCAAATACGTATAATATATAAAGAATTTAAATATTATATATTAATGGACGGATAATAAAGAAAGTAACTGGAATTATAGGTTTTCATATGATCAGGGAAGGCGTTGGATTTTAATGAACCGGCTTAAGTAGTGCAACGGATCGTCTCAAACAACAGAGGTTATTTCAATCGTTTTATAAACATTTTAAAGCTTTTCCTGTCGAATTTTAGCAACTAAAAAAGATAACCATGTGCAGCACACGTTTTCTGCTTTTCTACCAACAATTTGTATAGTACATTCGGGGATCAAAGTATTACTACATTTGACAGGTTTGTCGTTAAATAAAGTACGTAATCCCAGTATAATAGGAAAGTTACATATATAAACAAAGAAATCACCAGACATATCACTAAATTCAAGCGTACCAACCGAATTCACAAAATGTCATTTGTAATATCAGCTTTTAATAATGCACCATCAAAATCGTCAATAGGAAAAGACTCTTGTATGTAAAATAAATACAAAGAAAACCTTTCTAAATTTCTTACAAATCCAAGAAATGCTTTAGAAATCTTTTATTTACAGTACTTTATTGGTTAGTGACTAAAATGTTGGAGATACTGAAAGTAAAAACATTATTTTCCAACAATCAGGAAGTCGTTGGATTATTATGAGCCGACAGAAATAATGTAAAGAATCATCTTCATGCATAGAAATTATTTCAGTGCTTTTCAACTTTTTTGAACATTTTATTGCTTACATTTGTTGGAACAACAACATTTTACCTATTTTTGAATGTTAGAAAAAGATAGCTGCCATTTTCTGTCAATTGACAACTTAATCTGCAAGTTGCGCCTGCGCATTGGCTTCACATTTGTAGTATACTCAATTCATCGACCAAAGAGTTTCTAGATTTAAGTGGTCCCCTTGAATATAGTGACATTTCTAGGGATTTATTAGTTTGCAGTCCTGAGAGTGTGTACTTTGTTTAACGAGACATCTGTCAAGTCTAGTAACCCTCTAGCCAGTGAATTTAGAATACCAACCTTTACTAATACACTACCGAAATCATCGTAACTTTAACAACATTAAGAAAATGTAACTAAAGTGGGCTGCTCTGTGTCGTTAAGGTTAACGAAACGAGCACATGCACATGGAATAATTAAAGAGAAAGTTTTTCATGCAATGCAAAAAACCATTGGAAATCGTTTCTTTTGCAAGTCTGTTCTATTGAAGCGATACAGTTGCTAGTTGTAAAGCCCAAGCTAAGCCAAGAATTATCAATTTCAAGATTGCAAAAAAATCGGCAACATTGTCAATGAATCAAGTCGTCCCAAATAATTACCAAAACCAGCTTTCAGAATGCACACAATCAACCATGACTGTAAACGTTTGTCATGCATTTCAAGAAACAGAACGGCAACAAGAAGCTTTGACCTGTAACCGAAACAAATTCGAAAACAGTGCTTGATTTATCAAAAAGTTTATGATGTTGTCCGTCTCGATAGTTGAGTTGTTTACAATCAGTTTTGTGTTGTTGCCAGAAATTTCAACATTTCAAAAGTGACAATATTCTATATACAAATGATTAAAGCATACTTTATCCACTTTATCCATAACGCAACTGGAGAAAATCGAACAACAAAAGAACTTAGCATATTTTTCTGAATCATCAGAATTGTTATCTATGAGAGACTTTATTCACTAGTGATGAAATATTCCATTTAGAAGAAAGTTTATCTTTAACAGTGATTAAAATTTTCGTTCACTAGTGATTAAAATGTTTCATTACCCTAGTCCCAATTACTATTTTAAGAGTCGGTAATTTTTTGCTTGTTTAATTGCTATTTCTTTACAAGTTTAACGCTTAAAGTCAAGTCGTCCAAATCGAATTTGTTACAGTATAAATACAATATTAATATTATAATTTAATGATAATAAATTGGTCGCCATTATCGTTTATCGATTTGTAAATTGCTCCAACTGATGAATAGTTTAGCATCAATTATAGTTGAATTTTAAATTTATCCAACAATTGTCGAGACAGTAATAAATAATTCTCTATTTATACGACTAGTCATTAAAAAGTATGCATACATACATAAAACTTTTAATCAGTTTTTTATAATGTACAATTCTTTGCCACTTCGTATAAATAGCGTAAACGATTTTTCGTAACTTAATTAACTACAAGTGATTTGGTTGATTGGATGCAAAACTCTCTGGTCTACCATCAATTTGCTTTTTTGTTTTAATTTTATTTTAATAATAATAATAATAATAAAAAACACAAACTATATTGTAGTAGAATGGGTACATTATCCATTTTCTCTATAATAAGCCCCATTCACTCTCATATCGGACCGATTATCCGGTTCCATGCATATAAACCGGGTCTGGATACATTATAATAATATTTTAAAATGATCGCGTTCGTGATAATGCTATTTAGATCGGATCTTTTCATATTCCACACTATTTTCCCTTTCTGTGTGTGTGTGTGTCTAATTTCTAATTTAATGTTGTAGCCTAACAAATAAAAATAATAACAATAATAGCGAAAAAAATATATAGAAGACTCAAGAGGGAGATTGTGGTGTAGAGATTTCTCTCGATTATTGCTGGAAAATTATAAAGCTTCCGGGTTGATTCAATACAAATAAATGTGTAAAACGTTTTTCAAATAAGAATCGATATATAGGTACCTATGTAAAAGTCAATTATGATAAATCTGATAAATTTCTATGTAATTATTTTTTCTATAATTTTATGGCAGAGAAAAAAAATCGTGATCAAGATCCATAACTGATCGTTATTTATGTAAACATCAAATAGAAATTTGAAACGATTCATTATTACACAATTATTTGGAATTAAATCATCGTTCCAACCAATTCCCTGCTTTTACACGGTTTTTTCTACACGCATTCGACTCATTAATCGATTAGTAAATTATTACACGTATTTATTGCACGTCTTTTGAGTCAGTGTAAAAATCTGTATGATGATTAACACAAAGAAAATAGAGGCGTGAAACGTGCTTTTTCTTTGATTCGGATTATGTGCAAATAAATCTATTATCTTTATTAGTAGATTTCTATTTAAAAACTACAGTGAATCGTGACAAACACTAGTCTACGTACTTAGAACATCTATCATGTAAAAAGTTATATTTTCAAAAACGAAGAGACATATTTTTTTCTCTATGCCCCAAACGTTTAGTACACGTTTGACGAATTGGCTCTGCATTCATATAAATCGGCGGTTCGTAAGCAATAGTTTACTTAGAACACGTATTTACCGTGTAAAAAAGAGTTGGGATCGTTCAACTGACTGATATCTATTCTAATATTGTAAAATCTGTATTTCAAACGTTATAGAGGCGTGGAACGTGTTTTTTTGTATTCGAAGAAAATCTATTCCATTATTTCTAATAATGAGATTTTTTTGGATTGTTTGCCATTGAATCTACAACCGTACAAATATTACCTCAGCTTATACCGGGAACCAAATTCCTCTAGCAACATAAGAAGAAGGAGTGGGAGGAAGTCTCCTCCTCCAATTGAGTGGTCAGGGTACGTCAGATGGGCGGAGCTTTTCATCTGTATTATTTAGACACTTTGTTGTTAAGAAAATACGTGTGGAATTCAACTGATAAGAGATAACAATATCAACAAACATGTGTTGTCTTTGTCGTACTCATAATTGATTTGAATAATTGTCCTATACTCTTGGACATATCTCATTCTGTAATGAGTTAGACAAGAACGTACTAAACTGTGTCTTATTCTTTCCAAAGTTACAAACAATTTAATAGTCCATTGTTAGATAGCGTCATGAGCTTAATGCTTAATTCTTTTACTAATCAAAACTATGCTCTTAAAAATTAGTAGATTCATACTTAAAAAATATGGTGGTTTGCGGGCCATAGTTTGACAAACACTGGCCTACGAAGACTTAGAACACATTGTAGAAAGCTATGATTCAAAAACCTTATCAAGAATAATGTAATGGAGACGTGAAAAAAATCACTTACAAAATTTCTGTTTATAAAGTGAATGCAGCGTTTCCCAAATTTTTAGTGGGCAGTTGACGAAACAAATTTGCTCAATACTTACCTAATCTTTTACTTTTAAAAATCCATAGACTTCTACTTGAAAAGTAGAAAGAATTGGTGGTTCATAAACCAAAGTTTGGTAAACGTTGGGTTAGTACTTAGAACTTGTATTTACCGAGTAGAAAAGAATTGTGTACATTCAACTGGACGATATCTATCCTATTAGCCCATTATTACAATGTATGTCAAAAAGACGATAAAAGAAGAGGTGAAACGTACTTTTTTTCGTATTTGAAAAAAAAAACTCGACTTCATTAGATATGTCTAATTATAACAAGAATGTCAGTGTTTCCCAAACTGTTAGTACTGCGACGTTTAACTGCTCCACAAAATTGACCACGTGGGTCGCTAACCACGATTAGAACACGCATCTACCGTGTAAAAAAGGGTTACATTCAACTGGCTGATTTGTTCTAACAGAACCGTAACAATCCAATTATAATTATCTCAATCTCTCTCTCTGTGTCTCTCTCTCTCTGGATAATTACTGTATTGTAATTCGCCGCTACTACGGCCACCGTCACCTCTCTAACAAGACTAGCATAGTAATTAACGACGCGAATCTATTCGAGTTGATAACAGATGAAAAGAGATAGAAAGCAATAAAGTCTAACAGGGTGGTCAATTGATTTAAAATATATTTGTGTGTGAGTGTGTGTGTGTATAGAAGACTGAAACAGAGAGAAACAGAGATAGTGAGAAAGATCGTCGTCTCTCTAAAGACCAATCTTCCGAATTGCACGCTTTGCGATTTAATAAGTTTTATGTCCGATTCATTGGCGTAGATTAAAGTTCTTAATGAAAAATGGACGTTTAACACATATTAAAATCGTTTAAATTATTCTTGTTGGTTGTTTTTTTTTGGTTCGTTTTTGTTGGAAAATAATTGGTGGTTGAGAAGTGTCGTTTATTTCCCCATATTTCCAACCCGGCCTTATTGGTGGTTTATGGTTATTTTTATTTCGAATGTCTCTCTCGCTCTTTCGATCACTTGTCAGTTTTTAAGTCGGTGTTAACTAACCAAAAAAAACAAACAAACGACAAACGATCAAAGGCGCGCTTTGCACTACTAAGGAGCGCCATGTAATTAACAATGTCCACTAACGAGACTTTGAGTGGCGTGTGAGTTACAACTTTATACAATTACACCGACAATTAGCGCTAATGAAAAATGAATTACAAATTACTTGTAGTAGTCTAGTAATTCTATTAACACATTCACAACTATTGCAAAAATTATAAGAGAGTGAGACAGAGAGAGAGAGAGAGCAGCGATAGAAGATTATCAACAAGATCAACAAGATAATCAACAAACCGATTTATCAACACAACACACCAAAACAAAAAAAATCTAATTAGTTTAAATGTTGATTATAAAGCGGTAGCGAAAATCAACCATCTCGGCTTTTAATATATATAAATATATATCTATATAAAGATAAATAATGATGGGGGGGTGAAGGCTTCTATGACGTTGAAATGAGTTCTATATGTGGCGTTGCGCTGCTTCGTCTTGCAAATCCCTTTTCCTAGATTAATCAGTATGCTGCAGCGCACCAGTAGAGACTTATTTCTTAGCCGTACAGATGAAATGAAATGAGGAAAACTTAGCAATTCCTCAACCCCCCGCCCCCAAACATGTACATCATAGTATCTGTTAACAGAACAAAAAAGCGGCACATTATCAATAATCGAATGGAATTAAATGATGAAAATTATCTCAGATCGATGTACCTACTCGATTCTCAAATATGCTCGAGTACCAATCAATTCTATCGATCCCGTTGCGTCTGATAATCAAAGGGTTGACGGCCGCTCTATTCGTATGTCGCTCCATACTACACGTTCTTATGATACATCAGTTGTGCCAACTTAATGAAAAGATATGTAGTGTATACGTTAGCGCTGCTTGTTTTTTTTTACACACAACAAAAGAAAAGTGTATTACATACAAAACGAATAAATATGCGGCTATAATGGTGTGATTCGTGGGCGTTTACCATCTGATTAAACATATCTCTTTCTCTCTGTACGCTTCATACACGGTCCCATCGGAATGGAAAGAACAAATAATTACCATCAAGCTCCATTATAATTTGTAACTTCTTTTCTAAATTAGCTGCGGCTTTTTTACATCACAACAAATATAATATATATAAAAGAGAGAAAAAGAGAGAGAGGGATATGGGAATTTAAAAAAGGGCGTCATTAATAAATCATAGCATAAACTTGACTCGAACAACCGTTGTGTACGATTTTCTATATATTATAATAATAATAATAATAAAAGATTATTCATAATATAAAGTGCATTTGTAATTAGTAATTAAGTGTAGCCAATTACTTGGCGTGTCCGACCAATCAATGATACTTGATGATAATAGTTTCGTAAGATATCTCTGTCTCTTTTCCTGTAGGTATATATATATATGTGCGCTTAATTTGCTTTTAAACTGTGTTGGCGATTTATTGCTTTGCTTTACATAAATTATTCTTATCGGAATCACTGGTTGTGGTGGTAACGTACTCCTTTATAAAGTCTCTCACTCCATACGTATATATATGTATATACCAAACTAGTTAATAACATCACGATCGTTTCTCTTAACCAACTACAGGTTACTGGCCAGGAGTTGCCCTCAATTTCTATCATTTAATACTCAAAATATACAGGATGTACCACGAAAATCGATAGAATTAAGAATGTAACTCGGACTAGACAATGCCCTAAACTATCTTAAAGTTTAGTGACTGACGAACGATTAAGATAAAACGGAAACATAACACCCTCAAGCAAATTCTTCTCTTTAAGTGGTAAAAAATTTATACAATTCGCTTAATGAACAAGAGCGAAAAACGGGAAATTGTAGCTACATTGGATCAATTAATCGCCTTTTTTATAGAAAAATTAGACTTAGGGAGCCAAACTATATTCATAAATCGATAATAATAAGTGAGCGAATTACAAATTGAGCAAAAAATTAATCGCTACACAATTGAGGCAATTCAGTTGATAAACAAGACTGAAAAACGACGATTTTTTACATTGACGCTTTAATATATTTGGTTCAAACTAAAGAACAGAAACCTTGTATCTCCCATTAATTTACAATTTGTTGTTGTTAACCTATGCATTGATGAGTTTTTTCTATTTAAAAAATGCTTAATATTTACAAAAATGTCACGAAATTGTTCGGCTAATCAAATTTTCGTATACAAAAAATGCATTCAAATCTAGAAAAATCGAATACATCGCACTCTTAGGCACATTGTCCGTCATTTTCGACATAAATGTCATTCAATTTGGTTAATAAATAACAGAGCAAAGATGAAAATTGTATTGAAAGTGGATAAAAGTTTTGGATTTTCCTATTAATTCAACGTTAAAGCTCGTTACTATTGTAAGTGAAACAAACGAATGTTCTTCTTAAAATATTCAGTCCTCTGCTAAACGACTAAACCGTGGTACATTCTTTTGATATTGATTTGGTAAAAACCTGCTAACGTATGTTGGCCAAAACTAAATAATATAAGGCGTTTAAATCTTCTTAAATACGAGAACATCTAAAATGAGGTCAAAATGATCTAAATTTCTTCAAAATTTGGAAAATACATTAAAATCTAGAAAATAGAAAATATAGAGATCTCAAGTAGGTACATTATACTCTATAACTAGTAGAAAGCTTACGCATTTTGATTGACAATAGAGAAAAACGGAAAATTGCAATGGAGCTGGCATAATTTTTCGTGTTTCTTCTAGAAAAACCTAAAAAAAATCGTTTATTCCAACTTTACTCATAGATCGATCATATTAAGGGTGTACCTTCCACTATTTTACAGCGTACTGTTTGAAGAGATTTGAATATTTGAAAAAGTTTCTGTCTTCCGAGATTAATTGGAAGTTCTTATTTGTTTATCAAAGTTTCTTTAACACGGATGTAAGTCTAAAAAAAAGGACCACATAGTACCGTTAAGCACATCATCCGCTATAATTCTCATGAATTTCATTCTATTCGATTGACAAACAGATGAGAAACAGTGCAAATTCGAATTGTAAATCTCTAGTCTTGTAATATTCAGCCCGACTAGACACTTTTAAGTAATTAGAAGCGGTCATGGGCCAAAACTAACGATTAAGAACTGTTCGCATTCATCAAAAGAAGCGGATTTTATTCGTGGATTCGTGTTAATTGTATGCTAAAAATAAAGCCATCATTTTTCATCCACACTGTCAGAATAGTTATGAATATTTATAGATAGTCCGAAATTTCCGATTCTATTTTACATACAAATTTCTATAATCAACAAGAATTTACTATCCCATAAATCATAAATAATTTAATATGCGCAACTAAACGTACCCTCTAATTCTTATAATTTCGCAATAATTTCGCAGACCTTCTCATCAATATAAAGACACCAACAAAAAAAAAGAAAACACACACAAAAACAAAACAAAATCAGACCCTTAGAAATTAAATTTCTGAAAATACAAATTTCAACCTGTCATTGAAAATATAGCTTAGATTTTGATTGATGCATCCGTTCATCCGTACTTTTAACACAATTTGTTTACTGTTAACAAAACTAGAGATAGGTAAAACGTCTAGATTGGAAACTTTTTGTCTTCTCTAACAACAGAGCTACTATACACACAGGTAGAAAACAATTTGGCGCCATCGAGAATAGTTTACATTTTTGAATTTAACAATAATAATTATCAGATTCTACCACAAGGAAGACGAGAGAAAGAGACGAGATTAAACTGTATTTTAATTTTTTCCCCGACTCGTAACGATTGTTTTCTTAATAAAATTATAGAGCACGGTGACGTAGGCTTTGATTAATGAACTTTATAATAAAAACAATATTATTATCAACTTTCTGTTGTTTTTTTTTTCGGGGGGTGGGGCGCTATTTCAAGATTCAGGTGTCAAGTATTCACAATGTACTGTGAAATTTCTTTATTGATTCTACCACTCCAGTTCTATTTGTATTAGTTACGAACATGAATATTTTTCGAAAAAAAAAACAAACTAGCAAAGATCTTGAGTCGAGAGTTTTTTGTAGTTTTTCAAACATTTCAACCCTCGCTTGGTTTGTTGCTGTTATAAATTGGGAACGTGTTGCCAAAAAAAAAACAGCTGCGCATCAGAGCTTTTATTTCCAGTGTCAAAGAACTGGGAGTCGGAGAATATAAATTTGCGCTTGTTCTGATAGAATGTCTTGATAAGATAATTGCTTTATGGATAAAGTTTGTCGAACTTGGCCTAAATTGGAAATTTCACAATAACAACAACAAGACGAAAAAAGGCAGCAATTGAGAATGGTCAGTTCTGTTGTAGTGAATCGTTATTTTTCCACGCAACACGAGACGAGATTTTTTCAGGATACGATACTTTTAATCGTATAATAAATAAAAGCGAGATATTTCCGGTATTTGTTGCTTTTTAATATTGTCCAATCAACGCCCCCACGTGTGTCACTTATTGTTCGTGTTGTATAGGTGTGCATGATCTAGAGTGCTGATGTTGTCACCAGATAGGATCCGATGGCCAGGAGGTGAACTTGTGGCGATGGTGGCGATAAGCGCCCTCTTGCGGGTGGTCGTCCCGGTATTGAACACACGACCTTACTGATTTGAATACGATCGTAGATTTTCTAAAGCCGTTTGGGGAACGTTGCAAACAATCTGCATCCGGTTCTTGTACAAGTTGTATAGAATCGAAGGGTGGCAAGGGAGAGAGGTGTATGTTGGACTTGCACATACACACACACATACACTTTTAATGATGTGTCTTCTCTAATGAGATAAGACAAGATTTTAGATAATATAAATTTAATAGTGCCGATATTCAACAATTCAACCTGAAACGCAACAACATGCAATCTTAAACATGCAGCAGATGATTCTGGTTTTTCTTCCACTTCTTGTGTATTTATTATTAAAAGTGACAATGTTTCGTTGAAGATTGTACGATGATTTGATAATACCAGACGTAATTGTAAAATGTAAAACAATAACATTTACATCACATTACCATAGAAAACAAATAAACTCATGATTAATAAGAGTTTTTCTTTATTTGCACACGGCAGGGGAAATACATTAACTATTATCAAAACACACATCAAATTACTGAAATAACAATAATTACTTTTATTACTGTTATCACAGTGTTTAATTCAATAATATTCTATGTGTATGCGATAATCATCATAATAATATTTATTATTATCAATATTATTAATATTATTATTATAGCATTTATCAGATGCGATAATATTCGTTTAAACTGTGAAAATTTTCGTTTACTTTTTTTTTGTGAAACACTTTAAAGTTGGTATAATTGGTATGATCGTGATGTGAACACGCAAGGCCTCAACCGATAATACTTCCATTCCGGTTACCGGCTACTCACTTATTTAATTTATTCGAAAAGCTACCATATTTCACCAATTTAAAGAGCAAAATGCAATTAAACCGTCGTCCAAAGTTATGCACTCACACAAAAAAGAGCCTCCATGAAACGGCACTTGCACTTTCACTTTCAAATTAAAGATGGGAGAGAAAAAGATAGCGTGCGCACGAGAGAGATGATACAAGAAATCTGTAAATCCACGGTAGTTTCTCTCAATGTAGATTGAAAATAGAAGTTTTGTGCAGAAAGTACCACTTTTCGATACATTCTTGGCGTTGCCTCCGGCTTATTGCGAATGAAAACTGTATTTATATTGCAGACAAATCTCAAGCCCCATGAAGTGTCAGTTTTGCTAAGAAAATGAGGCTGCATTTAAGAGTTATTTTGCTAACATAATCCCTCCACTAAAAGTCACTTTCACTTCCAAGGAGGACATATTGTTTTTTGTTAAACATTGACCAGTCTTAACACGTTTAGTTGAAGATGCGTGCACAAGAGAAGGGGGGGGGAGAGAGAATGGCCTCATATGATCAAAATTTATCTACAAAAGAGTCTCCATGGAGAGGAGATGATTACAGAGATCAGAAGCTGCAATTCCTGGAATAATGGGATCAGAAAATTCCATGATCTTTCTCTAAAAGCGCAGGAAACCCCGATTTTTGGTACACATATAAGAGACAATTTAATATAGACAAAAACTGGATTGGGGAGAGAGAGAGAATTCCAAGAACTTTCTTCTGAAGCCTAAAGTCCCAGTTTTGACAAAAAGCTGCGTCTCTATTTCAAGATTGTTTTACACACAAATATTGCTAATTTATGACTCCACGAAATATCATTCTCCTCACTTTCACGTTCAATGCCTCCTGTTGTAAGATTTTCCACTGATCATCCCCTAGACGGATAGTTGTGCTGAACAGGAGAGGAGAAAGAGAGGGGAAAGAAGAGAGATGATGATGATGATAGGTACTGACGCATTATTCAGTTTCTAATAAGACCAGAAAATTCAAATAAAAAAGATCTATTTGTGTAACGCTTCCACGAGACGTCACTGTCACTTTCACTTTCCAGCTAAACATGCTGTTCCTTACACTGACCAACCCTCACATGTTTCCGTTTAATCTACCATGCAACTCATTTCAACATGTGTTAATTATTATTATTAATATAATTTAAAATAATTATTATGCATTACAATTAAATATTATTTCCTTTTTGATGCACATTGCAATATTTCTTTTATTATTTATTTTCTTTTATATGTAAAAGCAATGAATGTTACATTCGTTGATTTCACGTATTCAAATGACTCGCATGTAGCATTATACCGTTGTGTGTGTGAGTTCTCGTATTTTATATATTATATTATGCAAAAATTGTTAATTAGAGGGTTAATAATAAACACGCAACAAACTGTACACAGATCCCGCCATATACAACAATTTATATTTCCGGTGTCTCAGACCTGCTGCATGGAAATTGTCTTAAGCCAAATTTTTCAGCAGGAAATTCCGGCCGTTGTATAGTAACTTTGAGGAAATGACGTAAATTTTTTTTTGTAGTAGACTGACGACAATGAACCGGCGCATTCCAAAAAAAAAACGAAACAAAAAAATAACACCACCACAATCGGATGGATCAAGTCCCATAATCATCGACCAGATGAGTCAATATGTATCTATAATTAATAGAAATTCGTTAATTGTTAATAAACATTGTTGTGGCCAAATTTGGTATTGTCTATGCGTTTTGCAAAAATTCCGGAATTATTTAAACAGTTCTCAATTACAAACCATATTGACAGTGAATTACAGCAATATGTAAATTTATTCATAATAATAGTCGGCTCTGTTTCAATTGTCTTAACAAACGGACAGTAGTCGTAGATTTCTTCAATTATTTGCATATACTTACACGTTGTGCACGTACATGCAGTTTATGTGTTGTTAAATTAAAAGGACACGAGTTTCTTGGAATATTCATGATTATTATTGTTAACGATATAATAATATGCCACAACATGTCACACAATCGTAGGAATACAGAAGGAATCTGTTGTTGTCCCTTTAAAATCATCTCTCTTTCTCGTTTTTTCTCTCTCTCTCTCTCTGTGTACACCACACACAAATGCTCGAGATTCTCGAGAATGTCATTTGCAGGAATTTTACTATCAAATGATCATGAACGAAACTAACATGGCGTATGATTGCCTAAAATCGCTTGCGGCCAATGCAATTCAACCACCCCATTTGAATTCCAATTCTAGATTAGAATCCAATTTTATTTGTTAAAACATAGAAAAATCGAATATTTTAGTAATTTATTCGTATAATTAGAGCGGTTTTCAACGCCTGATGATTGTTGAAAGGTAATTCGTTTTCGTTAATTTTTTCTTTTTAATTAAATTAATGAATCAAAATCCCAATTAAAATGGTTTATAACACACGAAAAAAATTAAATAATAGATGAATATTTATAATATTGCAAATCTTCAAAGATTTGAATAATAAAAGGAGAATTATTGGAGTGGTAAAAACGCACAAGTTTATTGTTTTCCAAATTTATTTATTCACAAATCGTGTCCTTGTTTACCATATTCATTAATATTGATGGTAATTACGGGCGGCGAGCACGTGCCTTGTTTTGCAATTCAAACACAATAATTTTAGAGGAATTCTACGGTCGCTCGTGTCGTCCTTATTTCACTCATGTAAATGAGCGGCTTCCAATCGGTGCGAACAGAAATAGCCGATATCCGGCTATATCTAGGTTGAAAAATAGGCTACAAGGAGCTACACGAAAATTGGTAATTGCTAGAAGGGCACACTGAAATATGAGAAATGTGAGGTCAGAAACTCGTCAAAATACCAGCCTTTTGGATGGCGAGCTACAGAAACTCTACAAAAGATTTCTTTGAGGATGATGTCTTCCGAAAAAGCAGCCAACTCGACCTTCTTCTGCGCTTTCGAATATTTTAGCTGGATCTATAGGTAGGCAAAAAAGATTTCTCTTAGGTTGTTACAAAGGGATTGCTATAAAAAACAAAAGAAGAACATTACCATTTTTATTAAAAATGTGTTTTTTAAGCTCACTAAAGCCTACTTCGTTTGTATAGTACACCAAATTTCGCATCGATTTTATGGTCTAGTGACTTTATGATTTTTTGAATTACTGCAATAATTTAACAAAGGATCTTGAAATAGTAGCAACTATACAACTATAGTAAATTCAGCGAGTAAACGGACTTCTTTTGTAACTAGATAAGTTGTGAAAACGAAATTATAAATACTCTTAGGTAATGGCGAAAGCCACTTCGATAAACAATAAATAGAATAAAAAAATTTCTCACAGAAAATCTCTTCTATGCGTTAGGTAGAAGAGCTACAAAAAGCTGCGTTTAGAATTAAATATAGGAAATTTTATTCTATCAAGTTGGTCACTAGGCTGTCAAAAGCTGTCAAAAAACTCCCTTCTCTCAGTGAATAGGTTATAAACCCAGAGTTGGTGGATGGACGAAACAGCTGTTCAAATTTTCTACTGGAAACGAGGCAATAATGTTCGAAACTAGATAGTAATTCTGTGGATCATAAAGTCATCAGACCATAAAATCGATACGAAATTTAGTCTACTATACCCACTTCGAGAGATCGATACTGTCTTCGAAATCATCTGCAATTCTTGAGATATTTCGGTACATTTGAGTAAATTTTGAGTGAAGCTTGAGACAGGCAAGTGTAAATTAAAGTACTCCACAGAATCGTTATTATTATCGACGTACAATTTGTGAGGATCTTTAGGAAAACACCAATAAGACAGCAACAAGCAAAGAAACTGTCGGTTCCTTCTTCTTCACATTCAAATGTTGCTTTCAAAAGGCAAAAAAAGGATCACCGCTTCAAAATAGCAGCAAACAAAAGTTTGAGTCTGGAAACAAAAGAAAAAGCCGTCATTACTTTCTTCAAAGTCCTGAATAGATGCCAAATTGCGGTTGATGTCTGTCACTACTGTAGGTTCGTTTTTTGTGAACTATTTTATTTCACCACATCTTTAGTGGAAGCCGAGGAGGTGCTCAGCTTGCTGAAAATCCCGAATTCATGGCAAATTGAATTGTTGTTGGCATTGAGCCTTAAAAACCGAAAAATTACCTTTGCTTATTGCCATCAATATAATTGAGACTCATTGGAAGTTGATGAAAGCAAGCGAAAGTCTAAATATTTGCCAAAATCGTACAATTTGACAATTTCTCAGGATAATTAGAATACCAGAAATGTGCGACTAGAAATCTGCGAAACAGCAAAGAATGCTGAAAATAAACCAAAAAAATAACGGTTTTGTGAAGGACAAAATGAAGCAAATTGATGACTTGTCCGGCAACAAACAAGAGAAGAAGATTTCGACTAGAAGCCGAGCAAGGCAAACGGAAGTCCAAACATTTGCCAGAATCGTGCACTCATTATTTGCATGCAATTTGATAATTTGGGCCGTTTTATTAGACTTAATAGCAAATAATTTTACAATTCCACTGTAATTTCTTCCACAATTCTCACACCCACCTCGATGGTTGTTTTCTATACGATTAATTAATTAATCTTAATTTTTTTTCTTGAATCAATAGGGCTGTTTTCCCTCAGTTTCATCCATTTTTTTTGCTCGTAATGAAAATGCATGACTAGCTATCATATTAAAACATAAACAGTCCAACATCCATCTTCCAATAAAACAAGATGACATCCTTAAATTGTGATGAATAATGACCCATATATAGAGTCGGGTAGATGGGACATCATTACCGTTATCCTCTCTTTCTTTTTTTTATGTTTGTTTCGGTCCCATCAACGTCTTGTAATCATTTTCGACAATATATGAAGGACATATTGTGGCGGGAATCATTCATGCAACCGAAATGATTATTATAATTAAACAGTTTTTTTCTCTCTTCGTTGTTGTTATTGTTAAATGACTCATAATCGGCAAAGATAAAACGACCAACACAAATGGATGGAAATTAGTGGGATATTTTCAAAATTAGCATGTCATTTTGTGAACTTTTTAATATTATTTGATATTTTGCCGACAATTCACACTCAAACGGAGATAATAATTCAAATGTAAATTATTCATGTTTTTATATATGATTGTTATAAATTGGACTGAATAGAGACTGTCTTAATTAAAAATAGTGTTTTCGTTAAGTGGCAGCTGTTGTGTGGAATTGTCGCGCCACTACTACGCATTTAAAAAGATTCTCTAATTGCAAATTGAAACGCACCGGTTTCGGCATATCGCAGCCATCCTCAGCAAATAACAATAAAAAAAAAACAAAAATCTCACCAATAAACTTTCACGTAATTGTAATGTGATGGTGAATGCGTAATGCAAATTAGTAATTCCTGATGCAACAAGTTTTATTAGTGACTTAACCTGTAATTTATTTCGTTTCTCTCATAAAAGCGACATCGTAAAAGAGCGTTTCTTTAAAGCTCCACGTACACTCATTGTCGTTATATTTACTCTTCATCCATCCATCTCTATTGCGTCCGATTCTCTCCTTTTCTCTATTATAGAATTTTTTTCGAGTTGTTTTCGATATTCTCAACCCACAGTTCGTCAATTTTTTTTCCTTCAAAATCTTTGATTGAATAGTTTTTACACTGCATTAAACATCATTTTTTAAAGCAAAAAAAATCCACCCACATGTTTATCAAATCTTTTATTTGGGGGATATATTTTTTTGATACAGGTAGAAGCTTTCGCGCTATTTACGCGATTTCTAAAGATTCCCGAAAGCTTCGTGTGAACGATTGTGAGATTTCCCCCAAAAAAAAACCAACGATTTGCATACGTGTATTGGAAATTTGATGACCACAGGTGTTAACAACAGGTGTCAATCAATATTCATCAGCATCGCGTTGGCATTGCAGAATCACCAAATTTAGTTAATTATTATTTAAACATGTCGCTGAATTTTAATTGAACAACGCCGATGAATTTTTAATTACAGGGTTGTTCTCTGAAAACGTTCAGGTAGAGTGCGGCAAAATTTCTGAAGAAATGACAGATTATGTGCTATTGTCGACGATGGCCAGGGAGGCATTAGCATATTTACCGCTCTTTGTCGAGATTCCCAAAATTTCTACACAAAAGACAGCACAACACAAAAAAAAAGATGATTGTCCTCCACACAAAAATCTATAATTTTCCGTTGGTTGGAACGATTAACTCGGAACTGTATGCAGAATATTAGTCGTAAAATTGTTAATGGGTTTTCTAAAGGGATGAAATTTCGTTAATTATCTTTACACGTACGGATAATTTCAACGTTTTTATGGTTTCGAACATTAACGACCAAAATCGACAATGGTTTGTTTTTTAAATGCTCGCATACCATTATCGGCGACAATAGTCAATTTATTTTATAAATAATTGGAATTATTCAACGGCACACTAACGGAAATCATCAAAGATTTGCTTGAATATAAACGCCAGAATCCGTTACAAAATCGTTTAAAATTGTGTGTGAGGGGGTGAATCAATTAGACGATTGCTCAATTGATGTGTCGCCAAATTGGTAGTATTCATCTACAACTAGCCCATAATTCATTTAACGGCCATTGGCGAAGAAATGGTACACCTTAAAGAAATCAGCCCCATATTCTAAATAATTCGAAAATCGGTCCGAATTCCTTTTGTATTTATTGTGATTGTGTAACCACCCCCATAGAGTGTCATTGCTGCTATGTTAGCGACAGCTGCTCTTGCTAAAAAAATGAAGTCTTCAACTGCTATCCTTGTTTATTCGTCCACCTTAGCTACAGTTAATTTAACTTAAAACTTCTCTGCGTGTGTGTATTGGGAGAGAGAACGTGAAAAGGCCAGATGGTACTTTGTATTTATTAAAATCTCCCTTTTATTTAAGCCCTTAAAACTATTATAACCATTTAATAAAGAATGTTAACTGTCGATGATAATTAAGTAAAAATTTTCGAATGTCAGGCCACAATTGGACGTTTTCGTTTTTTATGAGAGAAATCTTAATGCGAATCCAATGTCACCTTGACGTATGAGGGTTAAAAAACTACCTGCCGCATCCCTAACCACCCTCGTATTAGCGAAATGCCCAACAATTTTACGAATTATAGGAAAATCAGCCGAATGCCGGGTAAATATAACGATGCTGGCCCTTCGCACACATACGAATAATGGAAATTATTCAAACAGGGTGCTTTGTTACCTTTCTAACGAAGAAGCATATGGATGCAGATTTTCGTCCGTTTCTATTCAGGGTTGTTCAATAAAATAAAATAAAAACAAATACTTGTTGGCACTTTACAGCGATACAAATGAATTATTTCGAATGATAATAGAATAATTGCACATATTTCCAAGTATTAGAAAAGAGAAAAACGAACGGGGTGGGTTATCGTTCGCTTTAATAATAATAACGTTTCGGTGTTTATTATTGAAGAACATTGGCGCATAGAGAATTTAAGATCCAATATTCATGAAACATAAGGACGGAAATTGTGCGCTGCAACATTAAAATCAATACAGGACACACAGTGTATATATATATATATATGCCATAATATATCTGCAGTTCGCTATTTCCATAGAGCGGGGTTATTCGACAACACATAATTAGCTTGAAAGTCGCCAACAATAGCTGCCGGTTTTTGTTTAAACATGTACACCAGAACAAGAAGAATTGACCTAAATTTGCGATCGATTCTCCCCTAAATTTCTATACATTTCAAAAAAAAAATCAACCAGACGAAAGGTGGTGAATGGATTTCGCCTTGAATAAAATTCATTTTTTTTTCCAAATAATAGCAAGAAAAAATCGCTAAGTAGGTCGCCGGTTTCCTGGGAACTAGATAGAGACTACCCTCGGTTTTTTTTTATACGAAACCCCTCAGATTTGACAAGAATTTAAAAAATTCTCATATCAAATCGTGAGAATCAATCAAATCTGAAAAAGGGGGAAGTTTGCAACAGAAATTGTTAAAACAATTAAACCTTTTATTCTAAACTTAACCATCTGGATGAGGTTTTTGTTTAACAGAGAGACAAAAAAAATGTGGGCGATTTATTAGCAGTTTCTGGCGGAATTGTGGCGCAATCTCACGCCTTGGATAATTGCCAAACAACCCCCCGACAACAACTGTCTAACCGAATTACTTTATAAATTAACCGTCACATCTTCATAATTTAAACCCAATAACGTCGACTTTTTCCACTGGTTAACCGGGCCACACAGATAATCATCGTTTTTGTTGGCGAGTCAATGACATCCTTATTCAGGTAGTTTTGGCTATTCATCCACTAGTAATAAAAATTTTATCAGTTATTCCAGAGTGGCATGTAAAAATTGTAAAGAAAGAAAGGAGGCGTAGTTCATGTCTTGATAAAAACGGCCTCCCACCAATCATCCAGTTGGTTGTTGTATTGATATCGTCGTCGTTGTTTTTTTTTTTCGTTTCGTAGCCTTCATCCCTATCTGTACGCATATTCAGATTTGATATCGTGAGGTGCTGTATAAGAAAATCGTTTTTCAACCGGTGGCGCGGGGGGTGTGCGCGCGCAGTCGCGTTATCAACATTAGATATGCACCAATGCGAATCTTTCCACCCTTCACACAGATAGGGGTGGAGGACTGTTTGAGATATTTTTATTTTAAAACGCTCCACCATTGGCCGTTTATATGGTTTTTGATATCAGGCGGTGGAAGACAAGGATGACACGTTTCCATATCACCTATCTACACACACACAAACACACCGCCAACTGATAATAAATTCTCGGCGATGGCGGCGACTCTACAATATATACAAAATTTCTATAAAAAATGCGACCATTTTCAAATAATTTCCGGACTGTATGAGCGGCACGTGTCGATTCGAATTGTAAATGAAACACAACCCTTTCGTATTGCTGTTTAGAAATGGTTCGAATTAGGGGGAGCACACACGTGTTTGGTGGGACATCTTGCGATTTATCCATTCGCGCAATTTCACACTTTAAACTGTTCAAAATGACGACAATTTTAATCGTTGAAATTTTGACAGATTTACCACGATAATCCGCTTTGGTTACAGTTGAGAATAGTGCCATAAATTTTCGAGTAATTCAGGAAATTTAAAGAAAAGCGGAAACAATCTGCATATACCTGAAATTTTGTAAAAATTCGTCAAGGATTAAAACTGCAATAACAGCTATCTCTGTAGTTCGAGTCGTGAAAGTTTAGCCAACTTGACTAGCATTTTTCGAATGTACATGTAATGTAATTTGTAAATAATCAAGTCGACTGATGGTTATTATCAATTGTTAATTAAAAACAAAATCTATGATTGCGATTGGTTATTCAAATAAAGTCGTCAATCTATTGGCCATACCAAAAAATGCACCTCTATTTTTATTGGTTAGCGTTAAATAAATGCACCAATTAATGAATAATTTATGTAAATCATAAATGGCGGTAATATCGATTTATTTTTGAGGTATTTATCAATTTTTTTTGCGATATTGTGTAGTTGTCCTGTAATGTAATCCTTTGCCTCGTATATGCCCATAAATACATATATATAAGATGTGGAATAAATAAATAATCCATACAATTTATATACTATTGTATATTGGAATATAGTGTGTGTTGATTGGTGGAATCGTGTGCCCCCACCTATTCCGGAGGCCCGGATTCAGATCCCCCTCCATCGTATTTCCAGCATCCTACCGATGCAAATACGCGTTTGTTATACGGCTATAGACGGTAGCGCCGTCCACACACATATACACGATCGTAAAAATTATGTGCTTTTTTTCTTCTTATTGCTACCACTAACAGTTCAGCTAGTGTTTTGCAAAAGTCCCCTCGACAAAAAAAAATAATAATAAACAATAAGTCTAATGACAACCGGAATTGGTGTAGTGCATGTGAACACATATCAACCAAACCAGTGCAATTGTGTCAGTTCCGGACAATGTGTCGGATTTGATCCGGAATACCACCGCGACGGTCCGTGTGTTTATTATTATTATATTTAATAGTGTTATATTTAGATATTTAAATCGAATTGAACATCGAATCTGGCGGATTTCAAAAACGACACAGTACGGAGGTGGGTCGAATCGAACCCTTCACCCACCCTCCAAAATAACAATATCGAAACACCGAAATCAATTAAAATCAGTAATAATACAATCAATAATAATATAATCGATTTCCATTCGAATTATTGGACGACAACAACAACAGCAGCAACAACGACAACAACAACAACAACGACAACAACAAATCGTCAATATAAAGACAACGACATGCCGATGTTGTTACAACAACCACCTTCGCATGTTTTATTAACAACAAATCACGAATCCTGCGATCAACCATTGGATTTTACAATGTCGAAAATCAAAACGAAAACAACCCATCACCACCAATTAAAATTTAACAACAATTTCACAACTCAACAACACATGATGTTTTTACAAAATAACGGTGTTTACTTTAATCGAACTAATAACAATAATAATAATAATAATAATAATAATAATAATAATAGTAATAGTAACCAAAATTATTCAAGAACAAGTAGTCCGTCGAGTAGTTCAGAAGAGGAGTGTGTTGGACCGCCAGCAGGATCACCGAGGTCCTTATCACCGATCCGTACCGACGGTAAGTACACCATCAGCATATGTTTTCAATTAAATAATAATAATCATGATGATAATAATAATAATAATGATGGGGGTAGCAGTAGAAACCGCAAATCGTTCCGCGTACACCTGCAGGATCGTTAATAATTAATAACGGCTCTAGTATAACAAAAATTCGACGTTTTCAAGTCAGGTACGGAATTTTTGAGCTGAATCATGCTTGAATCAATCACCAATTGTCGATATTAATGGTTCATTATTGGTTTAATAATGGTAGTTCGTATCTAAATTTTTGTGTCTACAAAACTATGTACGAAGAAGAAAAAAAAACGGTGTGTAATTGATGTGTTTAGCTGTAGGTAAAGAGCTGATATTATAATGAATGTGGCCGTCAAATTAACGGCTAATGCACACGCTTTTGCATAAATTTACATGGGAAAATCAACCGTCGCCTTCACACATAACCGTAATTTTTGAATGAATCAAAAATTAATCCGCCTTCTTCTATCACAATTATTCTGGTGGTTCCCAATAAACCGACGAAATTAACAACAAGTTGTTGTTGTTGTTTTTGTTGTATAGAAGAGAAAGAGGGAAGGTGGCCCATAAATCAACCGACTGGCAGTATGCAAAACATAAATATTTTAATTTGTAAAGAGGCGTAACTTTGTAGATAAAAATATAGCATGTCCGGTGTATTAAATATGAAATATTGTTCAACATTTTCGGTTGTGTTTTCATTTCTTATTATTTGATGTGCTATATCTTTCGATTATTCGTAATAGAAAGCAGTTAATTAGATTATAATTAAAGTTGGATACGGTTTGAATTGCTTTCAGGTACTAATTTTTTGCCTTCATCATCCCATTTTCGACTATGTTATATATTTTTTTATTTTTTTTAACAATAATAAAATTTATTTTTTTACAGAAATCCCCAATTCACCTGTAACTCCCGGCGACAAACACTACGGTAAGTTTCTTGGAATAGTTCTTTTTTTAAAAAAAAAAACTTTCTCTATTTTTTTGGGGTCGGTAATAAAACAATTTTTTTAAGTAAAAATTTCTATTTTATGATCGTTGTAAAATACAAAAAAAATTGTAAAAAAGTTCGGATGCGATTAGTTATTCACACGTTTTGCGGTACTAAAAATGCCATAACCTTAGGGGGTGCCTGCTGGTGGTTTATTGAAAGGGATCGCGTGTGTGTTCGTTCTTCTATGCATGCCAGAGAGTTGGGAAGAAATTGCCTTGTAATATAACAAGTCTTAGGGGGTAGTTTGTTGCAACAGGTTTAAATGTTCTTTTCATATCATATATAGATATATAAATCCCTGGGGATGTAGATGAGAGAAGTATCGCAACCCTCTTTGTGTCAAAACAACGAATTTATCATGTTGTAAAACATGATTTTTTACAATTCGCTTTTGATTTGAATCATTCTAGTTTAGTTGGTTGTTTCTATAAATTTTTATGGTAATTTTGTGGTTTCTCCACAAGAATAGCTTAATTTAAAAGAATTTGCTACAACGTCCCATCCGCTATCAAATCTTTGATTTTGGCTTTCTATTTTATAGAAATATATTTGTAAAAATGCCCGTTTTTATTTAATTCTATTCAAGAATTCACTACATAAAACTCTAATGAATTTGCCACGACGTTATAAAGTTTGAAAAGCACTTGTGGGAAAAAACAATAAATTGTGGGTGTATTGCAATTTTTGGTTTTCTACATTTTCTCTAAAATTTGTAAAGAAAAGCAAAATTTTGAGACTTAGTTAAGTAGATTTAACTACTAGCTACTTGATGTCGCTTTTACGCACTAGTGTTCAAAATGAATTTATTAGAAACTTTTGTGACAGGAAGATTAGTAAAACATTCTTTTGTGGAAATACAATTGTAAAAATAGATCAATTAATCGCCGGATTTTTGTTCAATTCTTGTGTTCAAATAGTTGTTTAGTGTTGCGCGACTTTAAAAAGTTTGAGAATTACTGGTTTAGTGGATAAAACAAAAAATCATTCCGTGTTTTTTTTTTTGAAAACCAATGAAAAAGTTAGAATATTGTCTTTTACAATTCTTTTTCAATTAATTCCAACGCTTATTTGTACACAATTGGCTACAAAGGCTTTTCTGCTATCAAACAATACTTATCAGTGGCTACTTTTTGCTTTTCATTTTATCGATAAGTGGATGAATTTTTTGAATACCTAAATAGTAAAAGATTTCGATCTTTTGAACATTGTCTTCTATAATAATTCTTAGAAATTCCAATTCTGGTTGTTAATAAAAAAAAGAAGAAAATGTTCCTCGACATTTTATTTCAGCTTTCCAAAAATCTCTCTTTTTTCTTTAAAAATCCTCAGATTTCGATATTTATTAGCTGCAAGAACTCTTCCTGAGTGTCAAAGCATTCGTTTTTGTTTTCTCATTTTGTGGATTAGTACAGTGATTCTCAAAATGATTTATAATAACTGAAAATTGTTGCAAACGAAGTCTTAATAAAACGGTTTTTTTTTGTGGAAATGCAGTTGTAAAGAGAGCGACTTAAGTTCAAAAAAGCCCAGAATAAATCAAAGTTTGGTGTTGTCCGACTCTAAAAAGTTTAAGAGGCACTGCATTAGTGAATAAAAGAAGAAAATAGTGGGTGTATTTTCAGCGTAGTGAAAATAGCACAATCTCCCAACAGTTTAAAATATTGTGCTCTTTAATTTTTATAATTTGCCAATCAGCGGAAAATCCTTTCTCTTATTTTACTGCTTTTCCGGAAACATCCACTTTGTAGTACGTATTTTTGTAAAATAATGCTCAAAAGTTCGCATTTAATAGTGGAGATTTCGATGCTTATTTTGTACAGAATTAGCTACAAGGGATCTGGATCTGGCAAACAATACTTAACAGTGTTTTTGGGCTTTTTATTTTATCGACTAATGAGGAAATTTCTGAGTAAATACGAAAGATTTTCGATCTTTTGAACCTTCAACAACTCCTACAAGTCTCATTTACTAATCGTTAGAAAAAACTTATTTTTCTTCAAAGAATTGTAGAGAAAAGCAAAATTTGAGCCTAAGCAATGACGCTTAAGTGTTTTTTTTTGTCCTAAAGATTACTTAACTTAAGGTAGATTCTGGGTTTTCCAAAACACTCACATTTTGTACATTTTGCAATTAATCAGGACGCTTGATTGCACCAATCAAAGGTTGGCGGTTTTTATCGGATTTGCTATACAAGGCCTCGTCCACTATCAAACACTTCCAGCGATTTCCGGATTAGTTTTCTGTCAAATACAGGAGGGAGCGTAAATTATGATTTAAATTATTCCGATTTAATTGGTTGCTTCTTTAAATATTTATAAAGTTAATTATAGTAATTTATATATGAGATTTTGTGGTTTCTTCTACATTACCATTAATTTAAATAAGTCGGTAAATTACCGTTTTTTCGCTAATAGAATTTACAACAATTATCTGCAAAAATTCTCGAGGGTGGCCTACGATTTTTGTTAGAAATCGTAAAAAATCCAAGGACTATTTCTTGTAAACCAAAAAATAAAAAACGAAAACTTTTTACAAGTTAACCCTAGAAATTACAGTCGGCAAATCTATGATTGTACGAACGACCCCCCAATTATTCCCCATTCGTTGCCATAAAAATAATATTAATAAGCAAATTATGTCGTAATGTGGTAGCGAAATGTGTTTAAAGCGACCAGTGAGTTCTTTCTTCTTTTTTTCGTTTTTGTTGTTTAACAGGATGCACATATAGAAACCCACACACTCACACACACGCACATTGTCCGTTAATTTACAACAGAGAGAACCTTTGAGTTTTACCTGCGAAACCCGACATATTTTAAAATGCATTAAGTCATAGTAATGTATGGCAGCTGACTGTGGAAGGTCGTGTTATTATACTAAAAGATGTACAATAATGATAATGGCATATAAAAAAAACAATTTGATCACCAAAACAAAATTCTACAAATCTTGTGACTTAATTAAAATTCAACCTACTTTGATGTAAAGTCATTTATCATTCCGGATGGGGTAAATTAGTTGCAAAATAATTCGCCACACTTAATACCATTATGATTATAGTTCGTTAATAACCGGAAGGTGAACGTATTAGAGCGATTTCCATTCAAATATTGTTGAAATTTCAATTTTCTCCACAGCTTTTTGTTGGCTTCTCACTGAATAATTGCCATTCTGGCGCCTACACATTTTTTTTCTCGTTCGAACATTTCAAATTTCTCATTAGGATCCAGGTAGATGGGGTGGTCGAGTGGCAGGTTATCGTATGCGAAATCAAGGAAGTTTTTTACTAGCGACCCACTGGAATTAATTTTGACGACGGCGTGCACACAACACAACACAAAGACTTTGTATTGTGAATAAGACTAGAAATTATCTAAAAATTTATTGATATTATTATTATTATTATTAATAATGTTAGAGATCAACGATATAATGTTGTGTTGTTGCAAGTTTTGCTGGCAAGAAGGTCAGATCAATCAGGTGATGGTGAGTTGGCCATTAATGAGATTTAAACCATTGCATCCCGTTATGAGAGAGTTAAGTCGTGATGTTACGCCCTTTTTCTCTTAAACTCTACCAAGACGTTTTATATTTTTTTTGGTTGGAATGATAGAAAATTTGAGCAGATGTTTGAGGGGATGAAATGGCACACACACACACCTGCTGATCGATTTTTCACTCAAAATTCAGCAAAATTATTTGACCTGAACTAGTCACAATCGCCTGAAAACGACCAGAATTCCTGTACTTTATGTAAATTTATACTATATTTTTTGTATGTAGTTAAATTCAATCACTACTTGTCGCGATGAGGGGATTATTGTTGAACATATGTAACCTGTTTTTTACACCTGAATTGAATACATTATCGGTGGGTAAAGGGTGGTCGGGTATCAGATGAATGTCGCCTATTTAACATGATAATTAATTAAATGGTCGACATACGGTCGATTTAAATTTGGACAGAATTTTTTTGTTAAAATTGATTGATATTAAACGAAAAAACAAAACAATTTTTAAATATTTCCGGTAGTCGATTCATTTCTTCCCCGGCATAATTTCCATTAATTTGAATAATTAAAACTCTCCACACACTAATGATGTTATAAAATTTTTTTATAGATATTGTTGTTTCGTTAATTAGGTACAATTAAAATTTGATAACTGTCACGAAAATTGATAAGAATAGTATTTTACGATGCTCAGTTTGTTGGATAAAATTAATCGAAGCAACCGAATTAGCTACAAAGTATCCTGCGCTATCAAATTTACTAATTGTTAGTAGGAAAAGCGGAAAATGCTTTGTTATAGTGTCTAGAAGCACACTGCTTGAATTTAATTTTTCCCCAAAAGATTGTGAAAAAAAATCGATTTAGTTGGGCAAATCAGTGATTAGCTTCCATACTGACTTCGCTACAAGGGCCTATTGTGGTGACAAAAAAAGTGATGAGACGCTCATGTGGTCGTTTTACACGAAATCCAGATTTGAACAGATTTAGCTACACAAGCTCTTCTGTTGTCAAAAACTACGTATCAGAGGCTGAAGTGTTTTTTTTATTTTCTATTTTCCTGATTAACAAATAAAAATGCTCAATCATTAATAGAAAAAAACGGAAAACCTTTATTTTATTGCGTTTTGAAACTTTTGCAATTAATTCTTAATTGAACAGATTTGTGGTTGGCTTTTATTAGTTACTGAACTGGCTATTTTCATGTGAATTTTCTGGAAAAATTGGCGAAATTTTTGGAATAAAAGTGGCTTTCAATCTTTTGGAATATTAAAATCTGCAGTTCTTATAGGTTTTATTTACTATTCGACATGAGAAAAAGCGGAAAGTGCGCCCCTACATTTTCTTGCGCTTTTCAGAAAATTAATTCTTCTAATTACGTTGTCTAATGAATTGGAAAGAAAAGCAAAATTTTTAATGGAAACCACAATAGCATCCAGATCTTAAAAATTTAAATGACTTAGCTTCAAGGACTCTTTTAATGTCAAACAGTACTTATCAAATGTTGAGAGTTGTTTTATGTTTTCTATTAATTAGCTGTTAATAGAAACAGTGGGAAAAGCATTTCCCTTTATCGTGTTATACAATTAATTGATGTTCTGTGACTTATTGTATTAGCTACAAGGGCGCTTTCACAGTCAAATTTTGCCTAAAGGTGGCTGCCATAAAGCTGTTTACCGTTTTCAATTTAATGAATTAATGAATGGAACTTACACGAATTTCAACAACTTTCAATTGAAAATCTGTAAATATGAGAGACTTAAATTTCGATCTTCTACAATTCTGATAAATTTCATTTGTTCAGTAAGTGGAAAAGCGGAAAATGCATTTCCAGTATTTGATTGTTTTTTCTGAAATTTGTAAAGAAAAACAAAATTTTTACCGAAACAGAAATGTTGCAAATTCAGGGATTGCTGAAATCTAGAATTTGGCCAATTAGCTACAAGGGCTCTTCAAAAAATACTGAAGGGTGAAGTTTCATTGTTGGCTGACATGAGACTTTCCATTTTATGGATTAATAGATAGAATTTTCAGCAAAACGACTAAAGATACTTAAATGGCGCCAAATTATGCAGTTTCCCACCCGTAAATATTACCATTGCAGACCAATTTTTCAGTAGATTGCAGTCGTGTCTTTGGCAAATTGTGAGGGCGTAACTAGGGAAGAACAACTGAAATTCTGAAAATGTCGCTAAATTACAACGTTCGATTTCAGTTTATATTTAATTCATTTGAATTTCTATTAAAATATCATGTCGCCAATCTTGACTTGTTTATAACAATCGTGGGAAATTACATTTCTGCCTTTTCTTATAATCATCATACGTAAATTATAGTAAAAACTAGTTATTTTTTAATTTCCATACCGTTTAAGTATCTATCTATCTATCTATCTATCCTTGTCTTTACTATGAATTTATTCTAATGTCCAAACAAGACCTTATAAGTTAATGTCATTGTTTCACAATTTCAACAGAACAAAACAACTGATTAAACTCTCATAAATTACCAGATAATTGATTCGTATTCAGAAACAATCGACCAATAACTTCACCAACACGATCATATAATATTTTCACGAAATTTTCGTTATGCTCGATGGAATTTATAGTCAAATTTGTTAAACCAGCATATCCACCGAAAAAGACACAAACAGAATTATTAAATTAAAATGTTCTGGTAGTAGGTGTTACGGCATGATTGTCACATCTATTGCGACATTAAAATCAAATTAAACCTAATTTACAAGTAAAATTCTCGGTTTCTGGTAGTCGTTTTTTTTTTTGGTTTTTTTAGTTCAGATCAAAATACTACGGCGGAATTAATCTTTGTGTTGTTGTTTTTTTTTGGCCGGCACCGAATCGTTGAAGAAGTATTCGAAATTAATAATAAAAACGTGTAGAAGAATACACGACTTTCACTCAATCATGTTGTTATTATTATCATCATTATTATTATTGTGTATTATGTAACAATAAGAGAAACGAATAGTAAGTAGAAAAAAAATAGTAACAAATCAATTTGTCGACGATAAACTAATTAGAATTTCGATTCGTTACGGTTTTTTGCGGGTAGTCTTTTCAGGCAATTTCAATTAGAAAAACGACGATAGAAGTTGGATACTGACCGAAAAATCTGTCAACACCCATAAATTCCAACACTTTCCTTGCCAATTTGAAAGTTTGCCTTCGTCGTTTTTCCAAAGCGTTCGTTCGTTTGTTTCTAATCAAATTCTTTCTATTATTATTATTATTTTGTTTTTTTTTGAAAGAAAAGCAAGCGTGTCACTTTAATTATTCTGAAAGTTACATACTTTATTATATTAATTTTATTCATTAACAATCGTTATATGTAATTAGTTCCATTGCATCTACGATATTCTCTATATATTTTTTTACCATTATCTAACAATTGTTCAACGGTATTCTAATTGATGTCTATCCTTTAAACAAAAGAAAAATATTGTAATAATCAACATACATGTGCATGAACGAAAACAAAACAACAACAACAACAAAACATAACGAATTAATAAAATGCATATTGCATGATGTCTCTCGTAAAAACCGGCCGGAAGTGCACCTGTGATTTATTAATTTGATTATTATTCAGTACCTGTAATGCAATTAAAACGGATACTGACAATAATCGCTGCCAACAACGCAATAATTTTTGAGAAATAAGCAACTTTTACTGTTCACTATTATTATTATTATCTGGGACATTTTCATTCATAATTCTTCACTGTCGGTCGTTTCTGTTGAATCAGAAAAAATGCTTTTAAGCGAATATACAGGTGTGGTTTTTCACCTAAATGTAGACAATACCCGTATCGGTATAATATAGCAGCAAGCGTTTCTACACGGTTTGCCGCTAGGGTATGTAGAGGAACACAAATATCTAAGATGCATACAAGCTTCCACCTTTCCTTTAGGTACATATAAGAACGCAAAACTTCTTCTATCACCCTTTATCAAGTGTCAAAAATCGAGAAACCTTGACTTGCTTGAGAGAAGTATTCTGAAAGGGGGGGGGGATACTAAAAATTGCTCAATGGACAATGAAAAGAAGACTACGAAATAATATCATCTGCTCGTCAATTCAGTTAATTTATGTCAATATATAAATGTGGTGTTTGATCCAAGTGCAGACATAAGCAGCACTTCACAAATTTTATTTTATTTTAGACCCGTTAAAGGATGCCTACTTTGTTTGTGCTTGTGTATGTAGAAAACTTTGTAGTTCTCTGCATTCACCTTGGATTTTTGTAAATCCAAGATGTCTTGGATAAAAGAGCACATCTTTTTTCCTTCTTGCAGAAACTTTGGGAATAGGCTAATATTTCGGAAATGCCAAAAAAACAGAAATCTTCTTCTGAGGAGAGTACTTGCAACTTGTTGCCGAGTATGTAGAAAACTACAAAAATCCAAGATGTCTTTACGCTTCCTCCATTGAAGAGCACATCTTTTTCCCTTCCTTCAGAAACTGTGGGAATAGATAAATATTTCGCAAGTGTCCCAAAAAAAACATAAATCTTCCTCTGAAGGGAGTTATGGCGGTACTTGCAACGAAAGAGGTTTTTGTCACTATTGAGGTGGTATAGAATCATTTTAGGAAGCAGGAAAACATTCTAGAAATTCTTCTATTTTATTTTTCCCAAATTCTTTATGGTTGCCGGTTTTTAACATTTTCGGTTTTTCGAAAACAAAAAAAAAATAGAAATGTGATCTAAACAACATCTCACAACTTGCATTTTATTTTCGACACGGTATAACAGCAAACGTGCCTGTTCTGTTTGCCGCTAGGGTATGTAGAAAACCACAAATATCCAAAATGCATACTTCAGGAAGCCCGATAATAGACAAAAGGTCTAACATCATTCTGCCTCAAGTTTCAAACATCAAAAAATGTTGATTTGTCTGAAAAAAGTATTCTGATAGGCGGGGGGACACTAGAAATTGTACTATGGACAATAAAAATACAGACAAAGATGTGGCGTTTGATCCAGGTGCAGACATAAGCAGTACTACACAAATCTACCCGCTATAGCAGTAAGTGTCTACTTTGTTTGTTCCCATGTATGTAGAGAATTAGAAAAATCCAAGATGTCTTGGATAGAAGAGCACATCTTTTTTCCTTCCTTCAGGAACTTTGGGATAGGGAAATATTTCGCAAGCGTCAAAAAAAATAAATCTTCTTCTGAAGACAGTTATGGCGGTACTTGCAACGATAAAGGTTTTTGCCACTGTTGATGTGGTATAGAATCATTTAAAAAAAGCAGGAAAACATTGTACATTTTCTTACTAGAAATTCTTCTATTCCAAGCGTAAATTTTCTATTTTTCCCAAATTCTTTATTATTTCGCTATATCAAAAACAAAATGCGATCTAAACATCTCACAAATTTTATTTTATTTTCGACACGTTATAGCAGCAATTGTGCCTTTTCTGACTGCCTCCCGTTCCTTCAAAAAGTCTGCGAGGTTCAAACTTCTTCAGGTGGTAAACTTCTAAATATTTCTAAGACTCCCCAATTCAGTTGCCGTCCGCAAATATACAGCAACGGTACTTGATCTAATTGTAATCTTCACACAAAGACTTGTTTCTTTACGTTATAGGAGAAGAACAAATAATTTCGTACAGTTGTATGCCTCCTCTGTTTTTAGGCACATGGAAGAGAGAAATTTCCACGAGTCATACTTCTCGCTTCTTCCATTTGTTGCTTCTTCTTTTCGTGTTCCTTTTACTATCCGATATAGGCGTTAGAAATTAATCCACAGTAATCAAAAACAAGAAAACACACAGTAGTCTTCTGAGTGGTCGCTGCTGAGGAGGATTTGTGGAAATTCCTTCTTTTTGAGCAGACTTTCTTTAGACTCTTTCGAATCGAGTGTGGTACATTCCTGTTATTTCCGGAGATGCAAACAGCATTGCAGGACAAACGAATTGCCTGAAATTTTGAGGTGTTCCAGATAGAAGAAATAATAGGGAAAATATTGAAATTAACTGTGAAACTTTTCCTGTTTGAAAAATTGCTCTATTACAAGCTCAACTTTCCTATTTTTTCGTCTAATTAAACACTAATTCCAATTAATTGCCGATGTTTTAATAAAGAAGATTGAAAGTGTAATCCATAGAATGCTGTTAGATTTTTAACTGTTTACGTTTCTTTACATATATTTTCTTTTCGGTTTGGGCATCAAAATTATCACAAGCAACTAACCATAATTATTGTGTGTATGTATATTTTACGCGACAATTCTTAACACAAATTTAGTAAAGAAACCGTGAAAATATACCGTACTATCACTAAGATTAATCTAATTTTTTTTATGTGTTTAAAATAGGTGGTAGACCGGATGGATTTCTTTGTTGGTTTCTCTTTTTCCTGTATGTAATTATTATATTCGCTTCTCTGTTGTTGTTGTTGTTTTTTTTGATCTATTTTTTCGTTTTATTATAATTATTAGGTCGGTGGCAATCTTTCTAAAATGTTTACTAAGAAAAAATAAAATAAAATAAAATAGAAGCAGGAAAAAAACGACATGTTGATGAATCTAGAAACTCACATATTAAAAGAGGAGCTTTTATTGTTGGAATCAAATGTTAAAAATTTCCCATAGTAATTACATCCTTCTATATGTATGATTAAAACAATATTATGTTAATTGGTTGCTTGTAGTTTTAGATAAATTCGAAATTTGATTTAATTAATGCCTTTACAATCAACTCAACTCATGTTACACAATAATTCTCGATGTTTTATGAATTTTACATTAAAAGGGAAAAAACAGTAAGTCGTGGTACTCGAGCGCTGTACTCGAATGTTTTAATAATTTTACTATAGAATTACCATTCAAACCAACTGTTTTTAATTAATTTGTTAATTCGATATGCTCGAATTACAATCGACAGTTGGTTTTTGATGGCTAGAATTGTTCGAGTACTCGAGCCTGTCTCTGTGTACTCGATTTGCCGTGTCTGTAGATTGAATTTAGCTTGGGATTCGTTGATATCTGGGAAACAGTACGAGTAGGTACTCGAATAAAATTTAAAATCGTCTACCATACTCGAGTATTTACAGTACTCGAATCTTTTAGTAGTTTTAATATTGTTCGAGTATACGATTCACCGTGTGTGTAGGCTAGTTTTTGCTTGAAAATAGCTCGAAATCACGATTGTCTTGAAGAAAACAATCGAGACAATATAGAAAAAAATCTCCCATATTAATTGTCTGTCATGCATAGATCATGCCATCTACAATAATTAACCAATTTTTTTTCCTCACTTACAACTTTTAAAACTCATTAAGTCCAACAAGGCTCATCTTTCTTAGAATTCATTATTGTTTCGAAAAACATTTTCATGACACACAGATAACCCTATAAAACAACAAATTATATACTTAAGTCCTTTTTAAACACACACACACACACACACAGAAACGTTTCTAATGATGGCTATGCTAATTGCTGTTACCGAAACCAATTCTTGTTTGATTTTATTTACAATTTTCTCTGTTCTTTCGATTAAGTGTACGACTTGCAAAATTACTTAGTCGTCCATTAAAACTAATCAAAGATTCTCCGTTTAACAAACCGTGCTTAATCAGAATGTTCGAGGCTATCAAAATGATTAAATTTTATGACTCTATTTCAAAAAATAAAATAAAATAAAACAACAAAATTACAACAATTTGAATAGGAGTAGATACCGACCAATCATCAATTTAACGAAATAAAAAGGTATAAGATCTACTGAAGTAATGATTAGCGTACCCCCTGATGGGCAACACTGTACGCCGATACTATAATAAAATCATCTCAACATATAAATATTAGTTTATGATTATAAAATACACGTGTTTTATCACGACTATTCGACACAACCAGGGCTGTATTCAGCACAATATAGGCTCGTTTTATATACGTTAAGTCGGCCCTGAGTTAACTGCTTCTAGATTAATGATCAAATTTAATTGTGATATTGTGTGTATGATGATTTGCATGAGCAAAACACCATAACGGTTCATGTTTGTTCTAATTGCAGTCAAACACACAGTCCAGACATACGGTTTCTATAGAATTAGAATAAACTTAATTGGAATTATAGCAACGCTATTTTTTTTTTTAATTTTATAATAATTCGTCTACAAGATCCATGATTGATTACATTCAACTGAAGAACTTTCCAACGACCAATTAATCCTTAAAATATAGAAGGAATCTAGCAAGCATAAATAATGAAGATGTATCTGAAATTATATTAAAAGCATAAGCGGCCGGCGATTTTACCCGTAACCGTAGAACGGTGTAATTATTCGAAAAATGAAATGAAAGGCAAGAAATGTTAGAAACTAATGACATTAGATGAATATAGAACAAAACGGAGCAATAATCTCATTCATAAATGACTGAAAAATTAAATTAAAATATATTTTTTTTCTGTATGCACATAGAAATTATAGTTTTAAACAGTTCTACGAAACTAATTAGTAGGAAATGTAAAAACGTTATAAATCCTAGTAACAAGGTTGAATCGGTGGGCATTGGCGTAACGTTGATTTGGTTTACGGGATCACAGTTGAGGGCAATGTTGTAGTTAAGGTCAGATTTGAATGTTGCGCCCCCTAAAATTTTTTTAGTAGGAATTTAAGTTGTATTGCAGCTCCACGAGTGCGCTGCTTTGAGCGACCAGCTCCTTGCTCCGACATTGGTGATTATTTTTGGACTCTTTCAATTCTTGTACTAGAGAGATTCTCCTCTAAGTACTGCTCATTTTAGAAAATGCCTATAGAAGAAGAGTTTAAGTAACATGATTGATGGACAAGCATCATTTATCAGAGATTTGAAACCGGTGTCTTAGGAGATGAGACTCTGTAATTCGGAAGGTTCGCAAATTTTGCCAAATTTTTGGATGATTCTACGAGATTAATCAGTGAGAAATATAAAGTAGTCGTAGCTACAATATTAGCGTAGCATTATTTGAGTCTGCAGTACCAAAGATAGGGGCGCAATACACTATGAGTTTTTAGACTCATGAAATATGAATTATTTCATATTTTCGGCCTTAACTCTTTAGAGAAAGAGAGAAGAGCATTATACTGTTTGTAGGTACTGAGAAAAGTATTTTAATTGGATCATTTGAGGGTTTCGTCCATCCATCCAGGAGCGCCTCACAATACTCAATCTTGCAAAATATCTAGAGATGATGAGTTTAATTAAGTTTTGTAATGCAATATTATTTGCAAAAAAATAATTTAAAAATACAACCACGTGTCTGTCTTACGGTAGAAGACAATTTTCGTACACCTTTAAACTTTGTCAAATTTTTAGATAATTATACTGAACTAAGTAGCAGGAAATGTCAAAACACTACAAAGTCTAGAAAAGTACTGTTCCCGTGCCAGATCGAGACGAGATAGATGGATGCGCAGTAGAATTCGTCCAGAGGCGTACAATTGGTTTCGTTGAATGGCATTTAATAATGCGAATTCATGCAGAAATCTCCCCAAGAACACAACTAAAATAAATTATCTCAAGACTTGTTATAATTTCCTCATTGTAGGATCTGTATTGTTAACTAATAACTAAAGAGCGGATATCATGTCCAAGATGGAGCAAGGCAAATTCTAGTCTCCTGACAAATTCGTATGGAGCGTGTATTGGCCACAGCTGTTGTACTTGCATAGTCTATCTTTTCTTGTGAAAAGTTTTCCTTTACAAATAGTGTCCGAACTACGCCGCACATAGAAAAGCAGTGGACCAGTTGAACTGATACAGTGACATCGTGACGTTACGGCGAAAAAACAGGTGCCTAGTTGTTCCGAATTTCTATGAAATTCTGGTCGCTCTTTCTCATTGTTTAAAAACACCTCGTCAGGGACAACAAACTGAATCTAACGTAGAAAAATTTAAAAAACAACAATTTTTGACAAAAAGAATTTAAAAAAAAAAGTTTTAAATTATGAACACATTTTTGTTTATTTGTTCTACGTGTCTTTTCTTATAAATTTATGTAAATACATGCATTAAAATTAAGCTACGCTGATGGTGCATTTCGAGCGTTGTAATTCTAACCAAATGACCTTCAATCCGCACTTTATTAATGACCTTTACGGATGCCTATGTATTGCAGGTCAGTTATAACGCTTCTTATTTGATAAATAGAAGAAAACGGATCCACCCTCTGCTGTTTCTAACACGCACCGATCTGCATCAACTCTCGCCTCGGTCTGGAGCGGGAACAATAATGAGAGCATTGCTTTAGTCTTTAATTTAATTTTTTTTTTCCAAAAATATGATGCTTGTAGGTTATTTTTTCGATATCTCTCTCAGCACCGACTGTGCTTCCATTCAAGTTCTTCTTTGTGTCAGTACTGAAGAGCATTGAAGATCGTTCTAAAATGTTCAAACAAGAAAATGTTTCAAATTGAAAATCACTCCAAAATGACGCGAGAAGTCCTAATTTAGCCCCAATTGGAAACTGATATTGCTCGTAAGTCAGGCATCATTGGCATATGATTGCTTTAGGCTGTGCAAAGTTCCTAAGCTACTTTTATTTCATGATGTGTAAAAGCGTTATAAAAGTGACTGCCAGTCACATATAACACCTTTCCTACCAAATGAAGCCTTAATTTTTTAGAATAAGAAGAACGTGTTGCTAAAACTACCTTTGCAATACCTCTTTTGACTGCAACTGTCCATAGGTTCTGCTTCACAACAAATGCTTAGTAGCAAACAAGAGCACTGAAGAAGTCTTGCAAATGTCTAGAGAAGAACTTGAGTTGCACGGCTCAATATCACTCAAAAAAATTATGTGATATAAAGGCGACTCGACCGAAAATCACGTGACTTACGATAATACAGATCCAGAAGTGTTGTGTGTATACTTTTCAATTTTTTTTCAAATTTCAGTTCCAGTGTTACGTTGACTTGTTGCGGAATGAAAACTTTTTTTATAATGTTTTTCGAAAAAATTTTCACATTGGGAAATAAAAACAAATCCAACTCGTGATCGTTCCAACATACCAATATTTCATTTGAACTCTGTTAAAAGTTAAAGTAACTAAATTACTAAAGCATGATTAAATAGTGGACTTTGATAAATATTGCTCTCATTTTATAGCTCACAGACACGATATTTGAGACGAGAGAAAAATGACGAATAACAAAAAAAATGCAGATATATCTTTTAAAAACGCTTCAATATTCATAATAATAATAATACTAATAATATTTAAATTGATATATTGCAAATTACAATATTCCAAAGAAGCAAACGTATCACTACATTGATATTAAAATCTTTAGACGACCATAAATCATGAGGATCAATTAAATTGAAAGAGCCCAACAAAGGGCTATTTTGGAATAGAAACCACCAATTATAGTTATAACCAAATCGTAGTCAAATTAATTAATTTAAGTTTCCGTTAGTTTTATTTCAACATATCGTTGGTTGCTTTTTTTCTTCCTTCTTTCTTCTACGCTCGATATAACAAAACATCAATTTCTAGTACTCCGGTCGGCCTGTTCAACAAAGAACAAAGAATTCCACCGCAACTGATTAATCATATCGCATGTTCCAATTTAATATTCTTCGGATCAAATCGAGAACCTAATAATCCATGGTGTGTGTTTTTGGTTTGTGCACCACTTTCAGTAAGTGTCGTTTTACCAATTACACAACAACAAATCTTTCAGATATTTGAATCTTTGCCTATTTTCGTAGGTATATCTGAAAAACGGCCTACTTAATCAGAGACAAAGGGTGGTTGTCATTTCAGATACAGTTCTTTTCATTCGGTAATTATTGGTAATGTGATTCGGTTCTTTTAATTGTTGGGAATTATGTGGTCTGGTATCAATACACAAATGTATCGATTTCGATTGTAATCTTATTTTTAAATTGAACCAGAGAGAGAGAGACTGAAAAAATATCATGTAACGTGATCCTGAAATGTTGTAATTTCATGACAAATGTCCGAGGTCAGATAGGTGGCGTCGTTTCTATTATGTTCCGAATGGATATTCATTTCCCATATAAATGTAATCATCGATTCCACTATTCTCCTCTCTTTACGTTCGTATTTCTGCTATCAGTCCTAACTAACACACGCTACCCTTATAAGTAGAAAAGGGGATGCGATACTATCTCTGTTGTACACACACATAGAAAAATCTCAACGTCGATGGTGGTGTATAGCTTTAAAATCTTTTTCTATCGCGTCTCCTTTCAATATTAGCCAGTTTTAAACGAAATTCCATTTTCGAATTGGAAAATTCGAAAGTCTTTTGTGATTTTTCCAACCCCCTCCCCCCACACACACACTACAATATTCGTATTTTCGTAGCAAAAAAACATTCAGATTGGGGGGCGGTAGAATTCAATTACTGATTTCTATAAATATTGGGGTGCAATTGTAGGCGTACTCTCGTCTATTTTTCTATCCTAGTTTCTCTTAAAACACTTGTAACGATGCAGAAGCTTGCCAACAAGACAATTCAATTACTCGTTCTATTCGTGTGGGTAGTTAGTGGCAATATTAACCCAACCCCCCACATCAGCGCTTATAATGGACGGCTTAAATCAAGGTGGCTGATTCCAGTGGTCACTAGCCATTAACATCCGCATTTCGCCCGTGAACGCAGAAGGACTGCAGGTGGGTATTCCGTTTATTAATAGAATCGATTTGGGTCATATATATATTTTTTTTATTATTTTTAATTAGATTGGAACTTAGTGGAGCGTGGATTTATAAAAATTCTTTCGATTCCTATTAATATGTCAATCATCTCAAAACGTGGGGGCTTTCTATGGAAAACTACCTGTTTTTCAGCCAAGGCCGGACGTGCATATTATTCTCGTTCATTCATTCTCATCACAACAGAATTCAAAAACATATATTCATCTATTAGTAGAAAAATCACGTTATTTTCGTTAAAGAGGCCTATTTGCTTAATAGTTTTGTTCCTGTCTCGCTCTTATCTAGATCCATTCTTCATATTTTGACAGTGCTAAGTGTAATTAGTGTGAGATTAGATGCGTAATCTAAATTGGAATTTTCGAATGTGTCACGGGCTAGTTGTTCCTCAACTATTTGTTAGTCTAACGTACAATTTCACCCCTATAAACACTCAATTAATGATTGTCGCCTTTTTGAGAGAAAAAAAAACCGTTATAGTGCGCGAAAAGGTGCAAAAAATTCGTTAGAAAAATTTCTGTTAAAAAAGCAAGATGAGAAATTTCAAAGGTTTAATGTGAAATTCAACCTTTTCAATGAACCCTTGAGAAATTCCGTTGCAGATTTCACTAAAAAACAGCCGTTTTTTCCCCAGTTTTATTTTTTTATTATACTGCCTCTTTTATACAAAAGAGAAGATTTGGGTCAAATCATCAGGTTTCCCTCGATATTCCGTTTTTTTTTAAGGGTAAAGTGCTGTTTTGTCCCCAGTGAATTCGTGGCCAATTTTACCTACTTGTCAGAGTTTTTATTCATCAAATTGCTAAAAAAAATGGGGTGAATTTCGGGGTTTTTTAACGTTAAATCGCGTTGACTTTAAATCGTTTTTTTTTCTTTAAAAAATAACCGTGGGAATCCTAAAGTCGTGCCTCCATTTTGGATAACGTTGCATGTTAAATTTCTACCGGGTATTATTATGCAAAACCCTTCAATCTATTGGTTGTTACTCGGATCCAATGGTATGAAGCAACGGTTTTAACAATAGTCGTTTTTTTTTGATATTTGAACACGTGATTTCAAATAATAACAACAACAATAAAGCGAGTAGTAGTAAGCGATCAAACAAGAAGGGTTCAACCCATTCAAAGTAAATATATATAAAAAAATCTGCTACTTTATAACACGAGCTGTGCACACGCTTTAAACATTTGTCATGGAAAAGGTTACAGGAAAATATTGTTTAGATTTGAAAAGGCTTTGTGTTGAGAAATGTAGATAGAAAAAGGGCCGCACCATTGATCATTATAAAACACAAATTTGCAACGCCATATTTTTTTTGAAATAAAATTTATCATTAAAAATAGAATAACGGTTTTCTTTATAAAATCAGTACAATACGAACATAAATCCTGAAGTGCAAATATGGACACCATTCATTAAAAATAACGTTGCTTTAATTGAAATTTAAAAAGAAGCATTGCATTTTTAAATGAAACTGCACCTTGCAGCTCGAATGGTACTTAGTTTTGGCTCAATTTGACTCAGCATCCGGAAGCTTTAAGTTCCAAAAATTGCTGGAAATTACATAAAATTGTCGAATTGGGAGCGAATTGATTCATGGCGTTTAAGAAAGTTCAATTTTGTTTAAAATGTCACCAAATATTTCAAGTAAAAACGATAGAATAATAGTGTATCAAATTTTCCATTAATAATTAAAATGTTTCTTCATTTAGTACCTGAAAATCCGTGACTTTAAAAAAACTACACTCGTCTTAATCGATTTCAGTTATCTGCTTTTTTCACGAATTCTTCACTACACTAATAGGTTTTAGGAAAACGTTGTTAAGTTTTTACGAAGACTTTTAAGGCATTTTCGTATTGCTTCCAAATAATTTCTCATGAATAATTGGAATAATTATAAAATTCTGTATTAAATTCTCCACCGTAGTAATCAAAGTATGATGCTGAAGCAAGTTTCTAAAAAACTGTCTTCTCTACGGTAACTATTTCGAGAAAAACTGCATCAAAGTGTTAACTTAATTTGCCAACCAGGTTTCTCACACAAAATACAAATAATTGGAAAATTTACACAATTTTCCACCAGTAATTAACATATACTAATGAAACAGTGTTAAAATGTTTCTCCCCCTACTTCCTGAAAAGTGCACGATTTAAAGAAACTTCACTCGTCTTAGACGATGTAATGTTTTTTTCCAATGCTTCTCTACAGTAATTGGTTTTAGAAAAACGTTATTAAGTTTTCAGAAACGCAAATGATTACAAAGATTACAGGATTTTGTATGAAATTTTCCACTAGTAATCAAAATCTTTTGCTGAAACAATGTCCAAAAGTTTGCCCCACAAAAAATACGAGATTTACGACGATTTGTTATAAAACCATATCGAAATTTCTGCAGCATTTTTACTTTGAGAGAAAATAACAAATAGTTTGAAAAATTACAAAATTTTGTATCAAATTTTCCACTTGTAATCAAAATGTGGTGCTGAAACAATGTCCACAGATTTCTCCACATAATTCGTAAAGAAATCGCAATTCGTAATTGTTTTGTTTACTTTTAAATAACTTCGTTTATATAGTAATATTTCTCCAGTTGTTTCTAGAAAAACGATTTCAAACTTTCAGGAATGCTTAATCGAGACGTTTATCGAATAAGTGTTAAAATCATTGGATTACAAACATTTTCCACTAGTAATTAAAATTTGTTCCACTTAGTCGTAAAAAATCCACTGTTCTCAAGTTTGTAGAGAGTAGAAAAACAAAAACCGATTTCTGTTGAAAAATCGACAATTTTACAACTTCTACCCGTTTGTATCAAGTTTTTAATTAATTTACTAGTAATTAAAATTGCCTATAAAAAATTCTTTAGTATCGATTGATTAATAACGATATAAATTGGCCTTATAATTGAATAATTTTTAATAGTCTTCCCATACAATTATTAAATAATAATCGTTTCATTTTGTATGGTTCAAGAATTTTAAATTTTTATTAAATAGATTTTAATTTCAGTGTTGTGTTGTTTTTAATAAGAAGGGTTGTCCGAACATTTCCTCAATTATTAAGGGGTAGCGACTGAAGACAACAGAAATAATGATTTTTTCCTAAGAATAACCCGAACGCAATTATAAAACAGCTGGATAATTAACGAAAATTCCCCACAAGTTCGTTCTTTTTGTGTTTCGTCGTTCAGTTTCGATTTGATACAATTACAATTCAATCAAACCGTTTATTATTGATAATTTCGAAAAAAGACGGAATAAAATTCATCGAGTTTGCACGATAATCTAATGAGAAAAAAGAGCAGAAATTGCAACTCATTTCCAATGCGATTTCAACAAACGAATAATAGAAATCCTGGTTTCAGCTTGTAAATTTATATGAAGCAAAAAAAACCGAACGGTTCAACCGTTTTTTTCAGCCTTTATTCTGCCGTCTTCTCGCACTAATCCCAACGTTTCAGATTGAATCTTCTAAGACGACAAATACACAACAACATCATCATCATCATCATCTTGACAATAATGTTGAAATATTATTTTAGGTTCCTGGGGTTAGATTTACGTTTTAAAAAAAAATCCGTCACGAATTGGCAGATTTCTATTCCAACCAAACGTTTGTACATTGTTTATTCAGTACAGCTGATGTGCAAAATCTCGGGGAGATTTGTCGCAAGAGAGACAGTTTGGTAGACAAAGACAGTTAGAGGGTTAGGGTTGCTACCCCAGGTAAGGCGTGTGTGCACAATAGAACCACATGCTTTTAGATTGTTAAAAAAAAATTGGGGTAAATAACACTTTTGTAACGGCATGTGGCCAATAGTATTGTGGCCTCAATTATCATTTTGCATAATCATAATTTAAAACGATGAACGAGTGAAACGAAAGCCGGCGATATAAGCGAACGTTAATATTCTAGCTGAAGTGTTTGTTTCTGTTAACGGCTCCCCCCCTTTTCCCTTAAAGATCTGAGGAAATGGCAAATAAGAAAAGTAAACGAAACGATCGAATGTCGAAGGGGTTATTTTATATATTATATAAAGACCGTTTAGGCACCCGTTGAGCACGCGTTGCTATTGGGCACCATTCACTATTAAGGGTTGAAATCTTATATAAGTATCAAACGGGACGAAAGGGATGTGTTCTCATAAAAATGTACATGTAAAACGCGTTAGGTCGCGCACGCGTCCCGGTTTTTACATAATATCGATAGAGAGATATGGGCGGGATACGCTTGCGCTATATAAACTACCCCTTTCACATCTGCATACGGTTAAAAAAAAAAAGAATCGTTTGTATATATACGTGAGATAGTTGGGGAAATGGCGGCCAATATAGGGTACGAACAACCAATCCGGATTTTTTTAATAAAACAGAATTGCCACTAATTTTCGTACCAATATAAATGCTAATATCCATTTATCATATAGATAAACCGATTTGTGCATCTGTTACGTTAAAATTACCATTTGAAAGAATATCTGAACTTGATTTTGTCTAAAAACTAAATAAAAAAACACTGATCGTGTCTGGTAGACATCATCAAAATCCCTGAGAACCAACGGAAAAGATGTAGGTACAAAGAAAAAACAAAGCTATCATTACCAAAAAAAATAATAATCATCGACTTGGTGGCTACCGCATTGGATATTTCTATGAACCGATTAGGATGCATCTAATGTCGACAAATAATTCTCTCGTACACCTTGGGTGATATCGTGATGTCTCAAAAAAAAAAATCAAGACACGCTACTTTTCTGTATAACTGAATGACAATAATTGCCCAAGAACGAAGTGCAAAGGTTGAAGACCTGAATTATTATTGTTGGAAGCTGGATATGTTGGCGAGTAAAATAGTTATTGATTAGTGCGACCCTAGTTAGCCGCCGCCCCCTCATCGTATCCATCCAGAATCGGCTTCTATTTACCTAGAATAATTGCAAGATTTCCATTTTTGTTGTTGTTGTTGTAAGTTGATAATATCCACCATTTTCGCCCGCTTTAATCTTCCATTTACTATAGCAAAGATTTAAACATCCCAATGGCGATGTGATTTACAAAGATAAAAACTTGGAATCAAGTGAAATAGGGGTGGTTCTCTATTCTTTTGAAGATTCCCAATTTGATTCGTACATCAGGCACAAAACAAAAGGGGGTTTAAGTAAATTGCGACTTGCTTCCTGAAACGCGGTATGTTTACTTTACACGGACCAGTTGCCTTGCAACTTTACACGTGTATAACGGACAATGCCTTTAAGGCTCAGATATCATCCCCTATCAATGTTTTAAAAAATTTTTATGTATTTATTACAGGTAAATTGTGGCTGAACGATCCGGAAATGACATGGCGACAAGAGATGCAAATACCGTCGAGTGAAGAATCGAAACTTGCACTCCAAACACGATTAGGTCTATCGCCCAGTAAGTTGTGTTATTTTTCTTGTTCTAACATTATTATTATTAAGGGTTGACATCATTGATTCTCGAAACATACCCCATTGACAGATTATTAGGAAACTACCCCAAAAATTGCTGACTCACTCCTTCTTGTTAATGTCACATGTTGCTTGATCTATATGAAAAAGGTTTGCGTGTTGTGCAAGAATGTAAACGAGAAATTAGTAAAAGTAGTTGATTCTGTAGATCAAGATAGAAATGTACAATCAGTCTCGCGTTTTAATTACTGTCGTCAGTTTAACATGCATGGCTACTTGAAAACGTTAATTATTTTCATTCATTTTTCTGTAAGAGAGTTTGAGTTAAATAGAGATTGGCGCACTCCGGACAAGTTCAAGTATAATTCGATTTAAATAAAGAGAAAGTTGTTGAATGAACAGAGGGCGAGTTTGGAGAAGGGCAATCTGAAAACGAAGGGACAAATGGACCACGCCAGACGTGAGAATTCGATAAAGATTGACTGTTTTACCACCCCACTTTGAGTCTTTTAAAAGAGAGCGGCATAGCATCTGAGATGGGTTATGTAAATCGTTGTCGACAATCGATTGTGATAAATTATTCAAGTCAGGACATTGTTTAATCCAAGAATACATTATTTATCTCTTTTCCATTTCATTAATTCTATTTCATTCTACCAGGAAAATCTAGCGTAAATGATGAAACAATAATTATAATTCTGTCTCTCTATCTATCTTTCTCTTTAAAAGTATCATTTAAATAACTCGTTGGATAAGTGCAGAATTTGCATCTTCAATAATTCATCGAGTGTCGGTAATAAATTGTTCATCTAGTGTGCGTGCCAACAAACATTTTTTAACCCTATGGAGAGAATATCAAAAATGCCATATCCGCTGAAAATTTATATCCTAATCAACTTACAACGTCCATTTTCAGTCATATTCAGTTGCACATATGCCGTCGTCCATCTATTGACATTTCAATATATGTTTTATGGAATGTATAACCTGCTCTGGCCATATATCAATAGGGACTATCATGGCAAGGTGGCGGCGGCCGGACTCGTAGTAATCGTACAGTTTCTGGTCATTTCGTATATTTCACAACGGACGAGGAAAAACAGGAAATATCCCCTATAGAGACATAGTGTCCCTTAGTTGATACGATAATATATACGACCTAGTCACCCGGTACTTAGAGAACCCCTGGATATTACAGCAACTTGTAAAATGGTATATAGAAACGAAATTTTTTTTTTTTGTAAAAAGTCGGCAAGTATATGTGGTTGCCTAGTCGATTATTATTATTATTATTTTATGTTTTCGTTGTTAAATCGAATAAATAACAAATGTCGATAAGGTCGAATAAATTGTCTCAAACCGTCCCTATAATTCGATAATTAGAAGGCACAACCCTATATGCCACTCCTCTAATAATATTACACAGAAAAAAACAACTGGTTGTACGTAGTCTTCTATTATTATTTATGAAAATGCAAAAATTTTAACCATTTCCTTTTTGAATCGTTTTTCTTTTTCCATATCAACTACAATTACTTCAATTACAGCAATAAAACTGGCTTGACTTTATGATAACTATATTTTATTAAAGACAATGTATGCGTAATGGTAATGACAGTGGATTGTGTCGCCATTTTATTGAGATAATTGCCATCTTAAACATGAACCGATAAATGGTTCGGGTTTTCTAGATGCAGACGGCCAAGATGACGATAAAAAGACACATACAATGGCGACTGATAGATTGACGGTTTTGGACACCCCTACAATATTTTATACAGTAATGGCCAATAAAACAGGTGCCTTGAATTATTAAAGTAATTCAGAAGTTTTCTAATCTCTATCAAATCTAATCTATGTTGAAAAGCGTTTCCATAAGGGTTGCAAATCTTTTTTTTTGAGTTTCACTATAAAAAAATACAATAACACGATAGATTGTTTGAATTATTGGTTTGATCGCCCCTGCTTACATTATACAGTAGTGGCCAAGGAAACAGATACCTGGCAGGATTTTCGGATTGGAAAAGTTGAGAGATCTCACAATTTCACCACTTTTCTGCACTATCGCTAAGGAGTCAGAAATAGCACAGAGTTTCCCAAGTTAGGAAAGCAGATTTTTTGTGCTTCATCTTTGGAATTTTTCAAGTAACTACTTAAATAAAAACCACACAAACACATAAAAATGTCTGACAGATTGAGAGTTAGTGAAATACCTCCGTTTGATCACCCCTTATTTTATTTTATACAGTAATGGCCAATCAAACAAGTATGTTAGAAAGGAGCACGTTTTCCAGAGAATTAAAGAAACTATGAAATTCAACCAAAAGTTGAAATGTGCCGGAAATATTGTCCATCACAGTGCTTCCGTAACTGTGGCTCACTAAGCATTTCAGAAATACCTTTTCTTTTTCAGCACGGTTTGTTCAGCCCTACTATATTTTATACAATCATGGCCAATGAAACAGGTATCGTGGAGAGAACTTGTTTTCATTTAAAGTGATTGAGAAATCTCCTAATCTCTTATTTAAAAAAAAAGAAACACAAAAATGATAAATTGAGAGATATTGAGTTAACCCGGTTTGGACATCCCTATTATATTTTGTACAGTAATGGATAAGAATTTTCACGTTTCCGGAGTAGTTGAGAAATCTCACCAAATGGTTGAAATATCCTCATTCTTAAGAAAATTCCTAAAAACGTTAATAGATTGGAAAATTTTCAGATAGCAACAAGTTTTGGTTAACTCTACTATATTTTATACAGTAACGGCCAATCAAACAGGTATCTTTTCTAGAGAATCGAAAAAGAGTTTCCGAAATTATGGGCTAATGATCGACTTCATTGCGTAGAAAAAGAAATTATCTGATAGATTGTAAGGGAATGCAGTTTGGTCATCCCTGTTTTATCTTATACAGTAATGGCCAAAGAAATTGGCTTGTTTTCTGGGAAATTAACAAAAAATATCTTGAAAATATTGTGTATTACAGAATTAAGTCCACATTTCCTAAGCATCTGCTTAAACACTTCTAATATATTAAATTTATCGAAATATCAACAAGAATTAAAAGAAATTGCTACAGTCTTAATCAGTCGAATTTGGCCACCCCTGCTATATGTTGTACAGTACAAGCCAATGAAACAGGGATATTAGAAAGGACATAGAATTTTCATTTTCTCCGGAAGATCTCTCAGTTTTATTAAACATTAACACGTTGACCAATTTTGTCAAATTACCACAGCATAGAGTTGTTTGGTTTAAAAGTTTGGCAACCACTGATCCATTATTGACACGTTCACTATCACCTCTATTTCGTGGCTTGGTAAGTCCTTGTTTTTGTGAAAAATTTTCAATTTTGTTTTTGTTTACAAATTTCTCTCGACAAATCGACCTAATTACGTTCCAAAAACAAAAAAAAATTGTAATCATTGTTTAATTTTAGATAAACCCAAAGATAATTATTTCACAAAATACTCTATCTTAAATCGATGGAATTATAATGCAAATAGATCGCGACAAGCTTCCTGTCATTGATGATGATAAAATAAAACGTTAACCAATTAAAATTTAATAAAATTGTATTGTAAATACGCTTTTTTAATTGTTTAAACAATTAACAAAAAAAAATTGACGCCAAGTATTGCGACACATCGAATTTTTGAAAGAATTTAAACAAATCATATCTAAATATATGCCTTATCTAAATTGATACAATAATAATAATAATGATAATCAATAAAATTTAATATTTATTATTGATAAAATTGTAACAAGTTGTAGTCTATCCCAGAAAAAAAAATTCTTGATTATGCGAGTCGGTTTTTTCCTTGATCTTTTCCTTCTCTCTGTTCGTTTTCTTCTTCTTCTTCCTCTCGAATAGAGATTGATGTATTTCTTTTGAGTAAAACATGAGTGATTTTTCGAATGGCAAATACTTTGAATTCTTTAAATTGAAAACGGGACTGCATAAGAAAGCATTATACAAACAATGCAAACTGTAGATAGAAGCGGTCAGAGCCTTTGACTTTCCTCTTACTATTCACCACAACACACTTTCATCTTTAGCATTTAAAATGATTCGATCGAATTTTTGAATAATTGCATCGATGGGGTGAATTTCCGGAACGTTGAAAGTGGCGAGGGGAAAGGGGGGGTATTGTATTAAATACGCACGTCTTTAGTCCTACCTGTTAAAGGTTAAATTGGGACGCGTGTCAAACGGTGGTAAGCCGCTTGGGACAAGTTAAGTGTTTTGAAATCCCCATACGAAAATACTTTAAATTCCATCATCCCTCTAGATCAACCCTAATTTACATCGTTCTCAAACGACAAGGGGTGTTGTCAATTGTTTGGCGAACGTCTTGATACAATTTTCGAAATTTCTTTAGAAATAATTTATCAATCGATTAAAATTTAGTAATAATTTAAACAAATAAAGTACTCGATATTTTCCAATAATTGGGAAATTTATATTTGTCATGTATTATTGGAATCGATCCAAACTAATAAATAAATCAACAACTTGTTTATGTTCGGTACCAATTCCTCATCACAAGACTGTTTTAAAATGTATTTGAAATACATATCAAAGTGGCTTTTAACCTGTAGGCAACATTTCAATACTAAAAGCTGACCGCAAAGAAATTGTAATAGATCGAGCGAAGAAGAAAAGAACAAAAAAAGAACGAGAATACTGGTAAACTTACCCGAAAAAAGCCATCGTATATTCTATGCATTAGAGGCAGAGAAATTCGACGTCAATTCAGTCCCAACATGGTCATAGATTTGTGTAGCAGCATTCTCTTATACTTCGGGTCCCTTGTCCTAAGTTGAGGGAGTATATTTTGCAATTCCATAGGGCCTTAGATGGTCAGCTTGTTCCCCTATCAAATACCCTTATTGATATACTGTGTAAACAAGAAACGAAATTTGCTCGAATATCTATACAATATTAGTCGTTTTTTTTTTGAAACGAAAAAACAATTACAACACAATATTGAAAAGTTTTCGTATAGTGGACGGTTATAAAAATCTGTAATTTAATAATATTGAAGCTGTAAATAACTGAGAAGCGTTCATGTCCGAAAACTTTACTAATTAAATTAATTAATGTGTGCGCAAAAGTTTCACAATTTCGCTATATAGTCTTTATTGTCGGCCCCCTTTAATGTCTTTTTGATAAATTGACATTTATTAATACTGATATTAGAGCGTTTTTCCGGGTGAATTTTGAAAAATTTGCCGCTAATGGAAATTTCCTCGCATTTTTCCATATTGTTCTATACCTTATCGAGATCATTAATTACATTACAAATTCAACCTTCGCGTATCGATTATGTTGAAATCTAAATATTACTATCTAAAAAGAACAAATTTATTTTATTTGTTATTGATAAATAATATTGTAAGCACCTGTCTTATCTTTCTATCAATTACATGTTAATACCATTTAAATAAATATTTCGCAGTTTATTTAAAAAAAATAAAAAAATTTTTGATTAAAAATAAACGAGGAATCTTTCTTGTTTTTACAATTCCAAATCTATCAGAAAATTGTTTATTTCGTATTCGATTAATCAATTATAGTCAAACGAACACAGATCAGTCAACTTGACTGTGAGATTATCAATCAAAACTATGAATGACCGCACTTATATCTAAACGACAGGGGTGTCCAATTATCAAAAAGAAACTTATCCAAGCAATGAGTATTGAAAAGTATTCAAAGTTATTTTCTGAGGCTCAGTGCGATCAAATACTTCGACATCATTACTCTATAAAGTTCTGTTGATTAAAAATGCCAAATCCGTGAAAAAATATATATCGAGTTCATATATCATCGGCCAAAGTTATGTTCCACTGAGGCTCAGTGAGTCTAAATGATTTGAAAAAAACTCATTATTTATAGAGGGAAGCCAAAAAAAACTACTTCTTAAGAATCGAGAACACAATTTTATGACTCAAAGTTTCTTTTCTGCGACTTTTATCAATTAGGTATTCTTACTAGATAGGGCATGATAAATTTCCGCTTCAATCATTGAGGCTCGGTAAGTCCCAATAATTTGAAATCCCCAACTCTATAAATTCAGTAGTGTTGTAGTTGCAGAAATCCAAAAAAAATCTGAAAAAAACAAAGTCAAAGATAATGGTAAATTTCAATCAAAGATAATTTGGTAAATTTTTTGCTTGAAAAACCATTATCTGCGTTTTGTATTGAAAATTAATGGATATCAAAAAGCAGAAGTTCTGTTTTATTTAATAACCCGTTTTCTGAAACATTCACTTGGAAATCGATGGAAAAATCACTTTTCAGCAAAAATACTCTTTGACTTATTGTTTTCAGGAAAGCCGTAAATTCTACTCGAGGCAGACAGACATAATTTTGGGGACGGCATATTTCAGTGCATCTTATATTCGAATTTACGCGTAGCATTTAAAAAAAAAACGCTGGAAAAGTCTTAACTCTCATGGTAAATTATTAACTTATTCTTATTATTTTTCTCGAGAGGGGCTCCGAAATAAGTTTTCCTGAAGCTCCAGGAAGGCAAGCACCGGCTCTGTTTTCAGCTGTAAAATTGATAAAACTCGTAATATGTTTACATGGAGAAGAATATTTCACTTTTTTTCAGAATAAAAATGTAGTCTCAACAACGGTTGCTATTATAATTGACTGTGGAAGTAAAACTGAACGATATCAATCGAAAAAAAATATTGTGGATAAAATTGAAATGTGTAAAAATTCTGAAAACTATTTGTCGCACTGAAAACCTGGATGCCAAAAGCTGTATTTCAATAAGAAATTCATCGACAAATAGCTAGAAAAATTAATTCTCAGCAAAAGTCTCTTTGGCGTACCTATGATCTCCTATAAGCTACACGAATTTGAAGAAAAGTGACATTTTTCAGGATAACGAACATGAAAACGTAGAATTTTTCAAATCAGCAGATCTCACAAGGTGGAGTCTATTCCAAACGAATAATTTCAAAAGTTTTTCCATAAATTGCTGAAAACGTCATAAATTATTTTTTCTTCAAAAAAATCATAAATGTTTCTCTATGGCAAAATTAAAACTCCCCAGATTGATTTCTTCACAGATTAGAGAGTCAATTTTAATCGAATAGTTTCAGAAATTGGTGTAAAAAGTATTTACTTGCTCTTAAAGTCCTACTTTATCAATGGTAAAGTAGCACTTTACCCACCTCAACGGTAAAGTGTTTACCGTTAAGGTGGGTAAATTCCATAGCAGCCAACATCAAATAAACAAAATCAATTACTTGTTGTTTAGAGAAATCCAGTAGCAACCAACAACGATTGACAACTGTATATATAGTTAATGTCAATACTTGTTAGAAAATTAAAAGAATTAAATAAAAAAGAGTTTGAACGGCAAATATTAAACAAAATCTTGTACTGCACACGGTGGTAGTCTCTTTATCCACTCACGGATTTGTCTCACCCGGCCTTCGGCCTCGTGAGCCAAACTTCAGCTCCTGCATAAAGTATGACTTTACCACCTTGTACCGTAAATAGCTATTTTTCACAAAATTCGGACCAACTCGCCATTATTTGGATTTTACTGTGCGTGTAAGAGCGAGATAGAAACAGTATGAGAGAGATTTGACGTCTTCCAAAAAACACATAATCATATTCCACGAAAACAGCGATAATACCTGATGATAAGTGATGAATAATAAACAACTCATCAATAATTTGTGACGTTATGAAAATCATTCGATTAGCGGAAATTGCGAAAAAAATCAAATTCCACCCAAATTTCTGCTATTATTTAACATTACAATAAAAAGGGATCAATTAGCTACAGAGGCACTGCAATTGCTACTACCGAAAAATCCTTCTTTCCGAGCTTCGAAAGCTCGACAATAATTGAAAGTTTAAGTAATTTATGACGTGCAGAGGAAACTTCCGTAACAAGCCGCCAGGCACAAATCAATTTTCTACCATTATAATGTTTCTATTTATAAAATTATACAATTTTTTCTTCTAATAATAAACATAATAAGCAATCCTATTGCACAATCCGAGAGGAAAAAAAATAAATATTAATCAATATTTATTTTTCTCAACAATTGATTTAAAGTACATTAAACTCTCGATTTTTTCCCATTTCTTCTAATCAGATAACTACCTAAATTGACCTCAATTTAATTAACTAAAAAAAAAAAATTATTCGTATTATTTAAACATTTCTATTTTGTTAATAAATTATTTAGTAGGGGGTTAAAGAACATGCGGCATATGTGGAATAGATCGTCTGCCATACACGAGAAGGGTGAATGTATTAAAAAACACGTCTATATCAGATTCTGACCAGTGGTTATTCTGTCAGTCTTCGGATTCCGTTGATCTTGAAATGTTTGGTGGCTGAAAAGCTGAAAAATTCTTCAGCTTACAAATGTCGCTCGTAATTCTAATAATACCAATGTTGTTTGCTAGTGTTATAATTTATTTATTGATCAATTCGATATTATTGTTTCTAATATGAGACACCGAATTTTTTTTACTCAAAAACGTGTTTATTTTATTATAACAATTTTTTATCAGTTCTTATCGATATCTTATAAACGGTTAATTATCTATCGTTACAAATAGTAAATATCGTCTTTTAAATATTCACTTAATCATAATATCTCCAGTATGACATCTTTATTGTCGCTGAATATGCCGCATCGAAATTTAGATTTTTTCACATTTGGCATGACACCAAATATGTCGCAATTCTACAGTAAGTACCACTATTTTTATTATTAATTGTTTTTTTTTTCGTCGCACGATATTTCAACAATTCCCAAAACAAATCGTGTTTCTGATAGCCGCCAAAATCACACACAATAAATTGCTACAATTATCAACGTTAATTGTTTTTCATATATCCAATACGAAAAAAAATGGCCCACAATTAATAACGGTAATTACAACAATTCGACAAACTGCCGGCGACATTCCGCCGATTGTAATTAATTTCCAAACGATAGTAATAAATAATTGTCAAGATATATGCAAAGGGTAGCCGAGAGAAGAAAAAAATAGGGGGTCAACTGTTGTCTCACGGGACTCGTAAGACGTAAACTATCCGAGACGATGGACATTTCAGCCACAAAAGCCTCACATTTTATAAATAAAATATATTTCGATTCATTCGAATTATGCAAATTTTCCGATTTGTGGTTTCTCATTCGTTATAATTGAATTTTTGAATATTCCAATAAATATTAATAACAAGATATTGATAGAGAAACCACCCCGAACACGCGATATTTTATAATCATGCAAATACCATTCGATTATTTTATTTATTATTGTTCCAGACGATAATCGTCCAATTAATCGACTGGATAAGACGCCATCAACACCACCATCAAATGATGGTAAGTACAATTTTTTTTCCTTCAACCAACCCCCTAAGGAAATGTGCACACACAAAGAAACCCTAAGTAGTGTTTAACCCTTTTTAATAAAGATGATGGGCACGTGCCGGGGGTAATGCGACACGTGTCCCAGCTTGTTGAATTATAAAAGATCAACGATTCTTTCAAAACACCCTTTTTCTACAGTTATTTTTTTGCAGGCGTATTTAATAAATTTGAATTTAACGTAAATCCCGCTATAACGAGCACATGCTGCAATAATCGATTTATATCACATTTCAATATAGTTAACACCCTTTTATTTTTTAGTTGATTCGACTATCAAAATGCACCCTCCTCACTTAAATCGTGTTATGATTGATTGATCATTGATGAAAGCTCGGATTCTAACGAGTTTAAATTATGTTGAGAATCGGGGATTCTAGTCGGGCAAAAGCTGCCATTCAAATCGTTGCGACTATGTTACTAACGTTTTAGAGAGCTTTCCTTATATAATGTCGGGTAGTATATTTTTATTGTGATCTCTGTTTTGTTATTCAAAGCATTTTGTGAATGCGATCTGAATATATTTTCGATTTTTGTTGAATAGTTGTGATTTCGCCTTGGAAAACTATAACGCAGGTGTTTTTCTAGTATTTTATTTTATATATTTTTTTTAAGATAAATTTCGTTGCCGATAAATATTCAAATCACGTAGATTCAACTTAAAATCAAACCCTATTTTACATAGCCAGTGACGCAAAAATTCTTCATCCACACTATTTAAATGCTAGCAGGGAGAGAGAGAGTGTGTTCTGGTCAAGCCCATCTGAATATAGCCTATTTGATATTCAAGTCATATATGTGAAAAGTTCGATTCTATAAAAGAGTGAAAAACTGTAGAATAGATCGATGGAAAACCAAATGTTTGACAATTTTTTTTTAAATAATAATCGCAACACCATTGGCGTGAACGATATGATTACAAAGTTAGTTTAGGGGTGCCTTCACTACCCCATCTACAATGGGCGATTTAAAAAATTAATCCATTTTAAAAATGGCGTACGCCAAAGGGTGATTTACAGGCCCTATTGTCACCGTTGATTGGCTGGAAAAGGGGTGACATAACCAGCAGTTTTAAACAAATGTTTAGGGGTGCTATTTTAACTACAAAAACACACTACAGTCTGTAGATTAGGAATTTCCAGTTGGTGGTGTAGCAGAAAAAATACTTTCTACTTATCTTTTCTTTACAATAATTGTGCATAAAAAAGAGCTTCTAGCAGCTGCTCCTCCATCAAATACTTTGTCGACTTTTTATTTTTGGTTCACCATTTTAAATCGGGATCCAGATAGGAATGAACAATGGGTCCAGAAGGGGGTTGCTTAGCTCCAAAGAAGACAAAATAGATCAGAAGAAACAGTTGCATCGTTTTGGGATGCTAGAGACCTCCACTTGATACTACAAAAATTTTTCCAAAAACACAAAATTCTTCGCGTCTTAGTCAGCGTTTTCAACTCGCTCTTTTATTTTTTCGGTTTTTGTGTTTTCTATGAAAAACATGAAAATATTTGCTAGGTTTCCAGAAAATTCGCTCACGAAAACAACTAAAAATGGCAGTCTAAAGAATGATCCGGAAGCGATTTGTCCAGTTCAAGACCGGCAAAATTGGGTGAATTAGCAGAATAATTTGGAAATTTTCATTAAAACTGCTATAATTTTTGAACCGTTTGAGATAAAGATTTTATCCAGGCATATTCTTATAGGGCATTAAATTCTATAAAAAATGCTTTGAAGTTGATTCTTTGAACTCAAAAATTCATATACTTATGGCCTATGATAGTTCAAAAAAACATATATTTCTTTCATCAAATTTCATAGCCTGTAAGTGTATGAATTTTTGTGTTAAAAAAATTAACTTTAAAACACCTTTTTAGAGAATTTCATGCTCTATAAGAATATGTCTGGATAAAATTTTTGTCTCAAACGGTTCAAAAGTTACAGCATTTTTAATGGACAAAATGGTCACCGAGACCTTTTAAAATTGATCTAAAAATTTTTCCCAATGGGAGATTTTTTTTCTAACATATAGGCCCTTTTGAGGCCTTAAATTCGATAGGTTAGCCATTTTGGCTCACCCTAGTGTCTATATTTCAATCGTTTTCCAGAAAATTCGCTTAGAAATCGCTAAAGAAAACAGTTGATTAGAAACGGCTATCAAAAACGTATCCAGAAGGCCGGTATTCTGACTCAAATCGAACAAAATTTGGTTAATTATTTCCGGCTTGAAAGTACAAAGATTTAGCTCTTTCTGACTTCGCTTTTTTCCCCCAAAATTACAACTCAATCACAACGCTGAGCATTTTCGATGCTGCTTTTTATGAAAAGTCAATTTTTTAAGTCAATGACTTGAAATTCTATTTCAGTCATCGATTTCCACCCGTTTTTCAAATTTAATAATTAAAGATAAGAAAGAAAAAATGGCATTTAAAATCGCGGTCAAAAGCCAGTTGCACCATATTAAAGACGACAAAATGGGATTCAATAGCGGAAAAAATTGTTACGTCTGTTTGAAGCACATAAAGCGTTATAAGAATTAACTCGACAGCTTGAAGCTTCAAAGATTTGATTTTTTCCCAAAACCGTGTTGCGCTAGTCAGAATTTTCAGTACTAGGAGAAAGAAGAAATAATTGAAAACAACGATAAAATCTATGGCCAGAAGGCGATTATTTGGTAAAATTGGTTCATTAGTTGGAAAAGCCGTAGCGTCCGCATTTCAGCATACGAAATTAACTCTAAAATACAAAAGATTCCCGTTTGAGCTCTATAGAGCGTTCCAAAAAAAAAAACTACCCATTTTTTTAATTATTTAGTAGTAGAATAATTCAATTTTTGTGCTTCTTACAGAAGATCTATTTTCTATTGAAGCTTAGTGATTACCAAAGAGCTTTTGCTCTTTTGAAATCGAAAATTCTCTTCCGTTTTTCCAGAAACGCTCCGACATTTCTGGAGAAAACAATTAATTAAAACCGTACCCAAAAGGCGGTTACTCCAACCCAAATCGAACAAAATCGAAAAAGTTGTAGCGATTTGACCCCTTCCGGAAACCTATAATCTGTCGCGCTAGTACTAGCACTTCTGTAAATATATTCTGTAAAGACGTTCTTTTATTATTGGCTTGAGAACGTTCACACCACCCTTGTATACATCGTTTTTTTTTTAGATTTTTTGCGCCCATTTTCACGGTCCATGAATCGACGACACACACACCAACTGACCGCTACTGCATCCCTAAATATCAAAATTCAGTTGGTGTGAAATTTCTTATAGTAGACTAGGTCCTGGCTTATCGAAGCGTTATTTACTTTATCAGAGTGTATGCAGGAGTTAACACCACTCACTCTGTGTGTGTGTGTGTGTGTGTGTGCGTATTGATGTATTGGAAAATTGCTACACATGAAGCTTTTTATCGATGATTATCACTTCTTTTCCGATACAGAAATAATCATTAAAAAAGAAAAGCAAAAAAACAACACATAATCGAAAAGCAACAAACAAGATTGATTGTTGTTTATTTTTTTTTCTCTGGAATTTTATCACACTAATTAAACGAAACATATTTGAATTAATCGTAAAAATTTGCATTTTATATTCGTCCACAATGTTATCTACAAAAAATTTTATTAACTAGTAGTTAAAATATTATAATACGTAAAACTATTTATCAGTAAAAAGATTTAGAACTTTTTTAGCACATTTTTTTTTTGTAAATGTTTCCAGATGGAGATGTGAATGGTGATTTAAGTGGTGATGATCAAAGTGTCACCAGTGATCGTCCACATGAACACGATGAGAATTCAATGGATTCGGATAAGGGAGGCGCCTTAAATCTAGTAAGTTTACAGAAATCGTTCTTATTGATAAAAATTTATTTGTTTACAATTGATATCAACAAATACCCCTAAAGGCTTGTTTATTAGAAATTTTCGTTATTTTCCAACCCTATTTGTGTTGTTTTTTAATATAAATCTCAAGTTGGAAACAATCGCAATTCGATTACTAAACTGACTCAATTTATTACGAACACAAAAAAAAAACAAGTTAAATGTTTAAATTCTACAGGGATTAGTCTCCCTTTTTTCGTTTCGTATCCCGAACTAGCTTGAAACTTGTATAGTATTAGCGATGATTGAACAAACTGAAGTCAATAGGATAAAATTAGATTGAGTCCAATCCCTTAAGTCATCCTATTGACTATATACCAGCGTACAATTGTGAACTTATAAATGGATTTTAAATCATTATAATATACTCTAATGTACGTCTAATTTCCCGTTGTATTTATTTGTGATGAGTATAATTACCTGTTAAATTACCCATTGATAATTGCGCCAAGCTTACGGCCATTTCAATTTCTCTTAATTCATCAAAGATTCACACATCATATATTTATGTGTCATTACAATGAAAGTTACTAAACCAATTTTTTTTCTGTTTTTGTAGGTAACTAATGAGAATGATCAGCCGCGTGTATCATCGCCCAATTCACAAGTGACCAGTTCAAATACGGGTGGTGGTGGTGGTGGTGGTGGTGTGGGTGCAGCTTTAGCTACATTAGGGCTAGGCAGTTTCTTGGGAAATCCACTACAAATGTTGGATAGTTTAAGGGCATTCCAGAATCCACAGAATTTACAACAACAATTACAACAATTGGCAATGTTACAGCATGCTAATGGGAATCCGCAAGCACAATTTTTCCTACAGAATCAGGTAAATAAGTGTTGGTAATCGATTTAAAAACAATCACCACTAAGGGCATTTCATTAGCGTTCAACTCATTATAACAACCTTGATGCCCTACTCAACAGTATTTGATTGTAACATTTTAAAAAAACTTTTATATTCAGAGATCCTCTTTAAACATTTTTTGTAATATTTCAATAATTATTAAATGTGAAGCTCGCCCGCTCAGTGAATATTTCCTCCAGATTAGAAGAGTTTTTGGGCCTGATCGCGTAATTTGTTACTTGATGCTCTTCAGACGCCCTTCAATAATATCCTTTGCAACAGCACAAAAATTGATACGATCAAGAGAAACCTTCACTTTCTACTCAACAAAGCTTTGATATTTACATTTTTTTTTAATTATCTTATAACCCTTCTTGAGACACGTTTTATAATGTGTTTTTTGATTGTAAGCAGAACACAAGATATTTTGGCACTTTTCTTCTGTCACAACCTCATTGTTGCTTGATGCCCTGCAGTCCTTGCAATAACTTTTAAAGGTCCTCCGCTCAATGAGAATGGAATTGTTTGCTTGTAACCCTACATAATTAACATTTAATTGAGTTTTTGCGCCACTGTAGCGATAGCCTCACGTCCGTTATTACCTAAGAATACACCTGTTAAGGTGAACGATCCGATTGTTCAAAACTATTCAAAACAAAATAAAATCACTTTTTCTTGTATTTTATTTGATTGAAAAGAGAAAAATGATTTCTATTGAGTTATTCTATTACTTGCATTCAATAAATGACATGCAATTTAATTTAATTCTATAAACATTTCATTTCCTTTCACCTGTTTTATAAATTATAAAAAATAATCTCATTTTTTGATGAACGCCCTTTTTTGGTGATGGTGAAACTCTTTGCAGAAGTAGCTTTCGTGTTAATTGAGTTCTTTGTCTAAAGGGCTTTTTGCAAGGATTTCCTAGGTCTGGATTATCATCTAGACCTACTCATCCAATGCAGGTGTGTGATTTCTACAAAGAAAAGCATGTTTTTCTGTTATCGTTTTTTTTCTGTCATTATTTATGTTAATTGAGAGTTTCTAATGGTTTGTTTGCATGCTGCTACTGTGCCATAATACTTTAAATATTTCAACAGATTTGACATATTTTCACACTTTCTATTCGTTTTTCTGTTCAGGTACAACAAATTGCTCAAGCAGCTCAACAATTACAACAATTGCAAAAGGCACAGCAACAACAACAACATCAACAACAACAGCAGCAGCAGCAACAGCAGCAGCAACAACAACCGAATACAAATCAACACAATACGAGCATAACATCAAACACACAACTACCACAAACACAAACGACACCACCAAATAATTCACATATTCCTGCCAGTCTTTTAACGCCAAGCACACCAAGTTCCGGTGGATTAACACCACAACATTTGAAAACACCGTCTAGACTGCTCGAACCGTCACCGGAAGAGACGACTGATTTAGAAGAACTCGAACAATTCGCCAAAACGTTCAAACAAAGACGCATCAAATTAGGTAGGCATTTGATGATCGGCCGGATATTGAGACCGGATACCGGATAGTTGTGCATATTGTAATATAATCGATTTTCTTTAAAGGTTTTACACAAGGCGATGTCGGTTTGGCTATGGGCAAATTGTACGGTAACGATTTCTCACAAACGACAATATCCCGTTTTGAAGCGTTAAATTTAAGTTTTAAAAATATGTGTAAATTGAAACCGTTATTACAAAAATGGTTGGAGGATGCTGATAGTACATTAACAAATCCGGGTGCATTAAGTAATCCATTAACAACACCAGAAACAATCGGTAGACGACGCAAGAAACGTACATCAATTGAAACAAGTGTACGTGTAGCATTAGAGAAAGCATTTGTACAAAATCCAAAACCGACCAGTGAGGAAATATCAATATTAGCTGATAATTTATGTATGGAAAAAGAGGTGGTACGTGTGTGGTTTTGTAATCGTCGTCAAAAAGAGAAACGTATCAATCCACCGGCAGCTGCAATTGGTTCACCATGTTCTGTAAACAATGCAAATGGGGCAATGTTTGCAATTGCCAATACATTAGCGAATAGTCCATTATCATTAGTAACAACAACAAGTAGTCATAATAATTTCAATCCGAATGTGATGGTGAAACAGGAATGACACCACGCGAACTTCTTTGCCGATCACTATTTGGAATAAAGTCATTAAAAACAAACAAAAATCGAGAGAGAAATTGTCCAGGTCGTGTGTTGTGTGCAATCAATTGTTGACGTATTTTTGTTGGTGGTAAAAAATATACAAATATATATATATATATAGAAACACCAGGAACAATTCCGATTCATGTTGGATCTTTTGTTAGTTATTTACAGTGTTTTATTTATTATTTAAACAATAAATTTGAAGCACCTTAATCGTCGTCACAGTCTCTAACAGTCTTCCAACTGGATAACGAGTTCCTAATACGTAGAATTAGTAAGTTTATTAGATAATAATCAATCTTTTCGATTATATTGATTTTATGCCAAAAAATCTGTATACTAATAGTGTTTTTTTGTTTTTTTGTAACAGTTTTATTTTTATTGTAAAGTCTACACGCATCATCCACTCACTTTGTACATAAATTTGGAAAATTTGCGAAAAATCCCCGTCTGATTGCTGGATTTTTCGAAAATTCTTTGCGAAAATCACCAAATGGCATCCATTATTAAGCAGGGTCTCTATTATAAAAATTTCACACAAAAATCTATGGGTGCCATCTGTTGATATTTGTACAGGGTGGTGCAATTACGATGGTCTTTATCAGGTGGTTTTCTAACTATAATATTACAAAATATTCGAACTTTACAGTGCCATGAAATAATTGCTAGTATATACTCCATTCGCTAATTATTTGATAAATTTCAAATGTCAAGTTTACAGCTGAAGACCTAGTTGCGTTCTTTACAATTTTGAAACGATACGGACATGCGCAGATTGAAATTATTTAGGTAATCGGCGCATGCGACAATGGATCAGTCCAAATAGTAAAGGAAGTCTAGGGATATTCAGTTGCGGGCTTGGCATTTATAATTTATCATAAACAGTGTAGGCGGCACGGCTAGCTCCGTTAGTCTCTTTTGTTTTGTATTACCTATATATCCGAGCGAACTTAATTTCCTTACGGAGGTTCGGTGAACCTAAAATCCCGAAAGCCTCTGGATAAATCAATAATTGACTCATTTGCTCATTTCGCTTATTAAACAAATTTTGTAAATCAATTTCAACGTTTTATGGAGTTAATTGATTAAAGATAAAGTGTAAATTTGGTCACGAATTTTAAACCAAAATCTTGATATAGCTAGTTGGTTTGCCGACACTGTATAACATTATATAATAAAAACAAAAATAGATGACTATCATAGCACACCGCGCTTTCTCCACGTTCCCATTATTTCCACCTCTAATGGTGTTTGTTTTTTTATAAAATAACTCGAAAACAGAAGAATACACCATCCCATTGTTTGTTCAAAATAGCTGAGACAGGACCATCGTAAATGGGCCATCCTGTACAATTCGTTGTAGATAGTCTATGTTATTGTACACAATTAAATAATTAAATTAATTAATTAATCAAGTATTCTAGTATTAGTTCTTTGTTTAGTATTAAGTGTATATGAATGAATTTTATTACATAATCCCACACTTTATGTATTTGTCAATGTATATAATCGAATTTTTAGCGGTTCTTTCGTTTATAAGAGGACCAAAAAAAAAGAAAATAATGATAAACAATTTAGAAATGTTGAAAGTTCCTACCATTTTGAAATTAAGCGATTGTTGATATTATCATTATTTGTCCATGTTTTTATTAATTATTATTAATTATTATTATTATGAATATTATTAATCGAGTATCACCATCAAAAAAATTTAATAAAATTTCAACCACGCAATTTTTACAAAAATCAGACTGACCTGTTTTTTTTGTGTTTTTTTTTGTGTGCTAAACAAACATCGAATAGGGTCCGCTAATTTCCTGATTTCCACATTCCCTTTTATTATTATTAATATTATTACTATTATTGTTGTTGTTTTGTTTATTTGTTTACTTGATTACGAAATATGTTAACTATACGATTCTCAGGTGGAAATTTAATAAAACAAAAAGTATTTTGACATATTTCGACTTTTATTTCGTTTCGTTTCTGGAAACAAATTGTATTTGTAATTGTGGAAAATTAATGTTGGATTCAAGAAATGTCCACAGATTCGTTTTTTCTGTTGTTTTGTTTTTTACGTAATTGTTGCACATATCCTGTGTACATAATGTACATATCTGTGGACATTTTATTAATTAATAAACGGAGGAAATCTACGTCATATCAATGTGTAAATTTTAGTATTTTTTTGGAATTAATTAATTAAAAAAAAAAACAATAATCATTCGAACAATTGATAAACATTTATGTTATATATACATATTGATTAAAAAAAAACAATAGGCTTAGATCCAGTAGGTATATGTGTGTAGCATAAATGTGTCACAGAATAGTTGGGTGCAACTTGATGGGCGGTTTTGGCAAAGATTGTTTTGATTGAGAGAATTATAGAAATGTTTATCAAAGAAATCAACCATCACAGTTGCAGCTCGTCAAACAAAAAAATTCGATTAAATTCTAGTTAAAAACTATATCGTATAAGACCCTATTCTGACGTGTAATATATTATAATGGTGGTCTAGGCAATAATATGTACATTATTTTCATTAAAGAAAAGGATTCGTAACGATGTCTTTCATTTCATGCAATAGACGCCGAGATGTTGCCTTCAGCTCAAATTCACCCTACCGAATTTACCCTCAAAAACAGCATCTTAGTGGACTCAGTAATCGACAAATTTGCAAAAATAAAAGGTGAATAATTTGTCTTTATACGATTCGTAACAAGAACTAGAAGAAAACTTGAAGGTATGTACACGTAATCAACAAAAATCGAAAAGAAGCTACATATTTAATTGACTTTAAATTGCTAATAAGTCTATTTCATTTGCCGCCACTGTATACGCTCCATTCTTTGAGATTAAAATAATAAATTGATAATTTTCGTTATTGTAAATTTCATAGCAATTGTCCTAAAGACAGCCTTACAGGATAGGAGCCGGTACATGTAATTCAATAAATAATTATAACTGTAGATTTAATTAAGCTCCGCTTTTTTATTTGACTATTAATTTCCTGAAATGGAAGTTTTTAAGATCGATTAAATGTCCCGAAACAGAGATTTTTTTACATATACCCTGGTAGAAATTGCCCGACTATTCCCGATTTTCGACCAGCGCCCGATCGGGGAATGAAAACAGGGCCCGATTTCGTGAACCCTATAAGGTGCCAGAGCGGGGCCAATTCTATTAACCTGATTGACTAGAATCCAGTTAGGTGACTAATCGGGGCTGATTATTAGGCCCACATTACAGGAGCAGAGTCGGGAGCCTAGTGAGTTTAAATGCAATTAGCCCGGCGATCATGCACCTGACCGGGTAACTGGCCGGGCAGAATTTTGTTAGCCCGATCTCTTATGCCCTGTCGGAAGCCTGACGAGGTCGAAGCCATGAATTCTGAAAAACATTTACCCGATCAGGCAACTAACTGGGCAAAATATGATAAACATAATCATATAAGCCTGATCGGGTATCTGTAGAGGCTAAACATAAGTATCCCGACAATGTTTTACCCGATCGGGCAACTTACCGGGCAGAAAGTCGAAAACCCGAGTATGTAAACCTGATCGGGTATCTCGACAAGTTTCCGTTAGATGGCAGGCCGGATATAGTTCGCGAACACTTGACTAACATAAGTTCTATATAGACCCGACCTTTTTTTTTTAAATGAGGGGACGTAGCGAGCGCCTTTTGGGCATAACTCAACAAGTGGATATAGACCCGACCTGCCGGACCATCATCGTGCTTCGACATTAGATCAGAAGGCATGACCGCCGAGTACTGCCAGCACCAAAGCCTGAAGTGAACCTTCAGCACGTCTTCGTCGACAGATGAGCCATCTATTATAAAAACTGTTCCTGCTAGAACTAAAATTATAGTGGTCATCAATTTGTATTTTATACTGTTGTAAATAAATTGTCGTCTTCTGGAAACCAAGACGTTATTATTTATATTAATGCGAATAATAATAGTAACAATGTTGTCCAAAGTCGGACTAAATTTACATTCCAATAGGTTTTCCTTTGTTCTACCAAGTTGTCCCCCCGACTGTTTACCCTACCAGAAATTTCAGCCAGGGCCTTCTCAAACAGCGTTACATTCTGATCAGTCTAACAGTCGGAGTGATTTCAGAAAACCCGGTCAGGTTTTCAGATTTGTTTCCCGATCATGCAACTAAACCAACGCCCGATCGGGCAACCAAATTGCTCCCCGATTATTTACCCTACCAGAAATTTCAGCCAGGGCCTTCTCAAAAAGCGTTACATTCTGATCGGGCAAACAGTCGGGGCGAATTCTCGGGCCCCAATATCAAACAGGGCAAATTGTTCGGAACCTGGTCAGGTGCCCGGAATCATTTCTACCAGGGTTATTCAATACATAAAATCAAATATTGCGCTTAATATCGAAGAAATAAGACAATAAATTATGAAAAAATGTGCTGAAGTGGAAATCATTGTACATTGTTGATTAAAAAATACTCTGAAATAGAAAATTTTCACAAATTATTACACAAACAAAATCCATAAAAATTTCTGAAAGTCATTGTAAATTGTTGGTTAAAAAATATCCTGAAACAAATTTTTCACAAATTATTAAACAAATAATATAAAACATTTCAGTTAAAGTTAAAGAAACGGAAAAATTTATGAAAAAATGTGATGAAATGGAAGTAATTGTAAATTGTTGGATAAAAAATATCCTGAAACAAATTTTTCACAAATTATTAAACAAATAATATAAAACATTTCAGTTAAAGTTAAAGAAACGGAAAAATTTATGAAAAAATGTGATGAAATGGAAGTAATTGTAAATTATTGGATAAAAAATATCCTTAAACGCAGATTCATTAAAAATTATTAAACAAGTAAATTAAAATATTTCCATTAAAGTGGATTAAGATAAAAATTCTGAAAAAAATACGCAAAAATAGTAATCGTAAAATTTTGATTAAAAAATATTCTGAAACAGATATTTTTTACAAACTATTGAATAAATAAATCGACATTTTTCAGTTAAAGTCAATAAAAATAGGGTGGTACTTACAGAAGTTCCTGAAAAATGTGCTAGAACGGAAATCATGATAAAAATTTGAAAGATATCCTGAAACAGAGATTTTTCACAAATTACTGGACAAATAAATGAGAACATTTTTACATTATGGTGCAAATCCACAGATGAAAGTGTTTATTAAATTACATGTGAACCGATTTCAACCTTGCAGGGCCCTGTACAAGGTAGAGACCGGTTCTCACATGTAATTTAATTCGTAATTTCAACCGTGGATTTGAACTTTGTTTTTTTTTTAGTTACCGTAATTACCAGAAATTGTCTGAAATAAAAGATTTTAAATTGGTATTGAAAATCAAAGAAATGTCCTGAAACAGAAACGTTTAAAAATACGAATGAGAACATTCTAATAAAAGTGGATAAATATACAATGCTGATACAGAAATGATCCCGAAATTTTCATTAAAAATGTCTTGAAACATACTTTTCATAAATTATTAAATAAATGAATGAAAACATTACTGTAAAAGTGGATAAAGAATACTCACACAATATCTTGAAGAATAACATGCTGAAACTCATTTCACATCGAAAAATCTTTAAAAAAACTGAAACAGAAATAATAAAATTTTCATTAAAAGTGTCCTGAAACAAATTATTAAGCAAATGAATGAGAACATTACCGTAAAATAAATTTCTCGTTCTGAAACAGGAATGTTGATAAATGTTCAACTGAAGGTCAAATGAATGTAAACATTTTGATAAAAGTGGATAAAGAATACTGACAAAAGATCTTGAAAAAATAATATGCTGAAACTGAAACACATTTCACATCGAAAATCTTACAATTAGAAAAACTAAAACAGAAATATTAAAATTTTCATTAAAAGTGAGCTGCAACAAATTATTAAACAAATAGATGAGAACATTTCAGTAAATGTGATTGCAAATGGAATACTTTCAAAAATTCGTCGCAAATTGCATGCTTAAACTGAAATAATTACGAAATCTTGACTAAAAAAGTCCTGAAAAAGACTTTATTAAATGTAAAGTTTATTTTGTAATACTTATCTGCTAAATTTCACAATTTTCACTAAATCACACATCAAATCACATCACGTTATTGAAGAAAACGCAAATGTACATACACTTTTTCTTTAAGGTGGTTACTGCTAATTTCACCAAACCAATGTAATTTTTTGAGTATAAAAAAAGCACAAGAAAAAATCCGCGTTTTTGTTTCAATAATTTCAGGGTGACTGCGGCTTAATTTACCAAACCCTGCCTCTTATGAAATTTTATTTAAAGAAACACGAAAAAATACGATTTTGTTTCAACAATTTCAGGGTGGTTACTGCTCATTTCACCAAACCCTGCCGCTTATGTAATTTTATTAAAAAAAAAACACAAGAAAAAATACACGTTTTTGTTTCAACAATTTCAGGGTGTGGTTACTGCTTATTTGACCAAATCCTGCCGCTTATGTAATTTTATTTTAAAAAATACACGTTTTTGTTTTAACAATTTCAGGATGATTACTGCCCATTTCACTAAATCCTGCATCGTGTACCATCCTAACTCATCCCTAACGGGGCAATGGGAGGGTATCCTAACAATAGGTTGTACACTTAATTCTGTTTTTACGCGAACTTTTTCTACACGATTTGAAAATTGAAAACAACGATTTTTGCACGACTTATTTTGATCGATTCAAATTCTTAAAACACAATTTTACTAAACTTCTATTATGTAAATCCTTTTCTCTTCTAACTAGCGGCTTCAGCACTTCACGGATCTCTCAGTAACGTATTCATCGTTTAAAAACTGAAGTGGGTGCATATACCTACGTAAAAATATAAATTTCCCTTGCCAATTAGTCCATGGCCTTGGCATGGACGAATTTGCAAAAGCCTACCTTTTACGGATTCCTCTTCTCAATATCCCACGACGAACCCACCTTTGTAGCGTCCTCTTCTCCATCCCACGGTGATTATCTTCAATACTCACTGTAAAGTAAAAGAAAATCATGTTTGAAATTAGTGAAAATTAGTGAAAAAATTGTAGAATTTACCCCCTTGACTAGCTACGGTTGCATACATCCAGGTCGTCCAGCAACTCCCTCCGGTCCATGTACACAACACTCGGCACATCACTGCACTGATACTAACACTTTGCACTTCACAACACTTCAAGTATCACTACACATCACTAAATATCACTACACTTCATGTCCGTAAAAATTTAACGACCGACAATGTCCAGGGACCAACTGTTCTAAACTTTTCGAAAATAAATCTAGAAGAAGATGTTGGATAATCGAATGTAGGTACATATTTTCTTTGTCTTGTTATCACAGATCGAAAAAAAAATTATGAGGGGTATGTAGTCGAGCGAACTCTTATCATTTATTGTCGAAAACAGACGTTTTCGAATTTAGATTGATGTGAAATATTTTTAAATTATTTTTTTGATAAATTAAAACTTATTTCTGCTTAACTTACGAGCCTATATTAATATTATTTAAGAGATATCGAAAAGGGCTGTGTTCTTTATTAAACAATTGCAAGCTATTCACTATTTCTAATAATTAATATAATTATCTTTTTATTAATTATTAGGTCAGATTAATTATCTTTATCCATTATTAAATAATTAATTATATAACAATAATTTTGCCAATAACTACAAGTTGCTATTGCCTCTATTCACTATTATGTTATTAGTTAATCGATTATTCAATAAAATTAATTAATTAATGATAATTAAATTCTAGAATTATAGGAGTACATATATAATTTAAGTTCCCGCGTTCTGAATTCAAAAATCTAGTGATTATTAACTTAATACAGTTGGCATAGTTGGAATTTTTGTTCTTCAACAATTGGAGACTATTATTCTTTCTATTCATTAAAATAATTTTCAGCAATTATTGAATCAAATTATTCAACATTATTAATAATTTAATTAATTTATTAACCAATAGTTCTAGAGTTGTGTGGAATTAATTTGACACGTTTTCAATTCAAATATCTAGTTACCTTCAAATTTGTAGTGCTGGCACTATTGAAAATTGTGTTTCCTTGTTCACAGAAAGTTATTATTTTGATTGAATATTAGAGCATATTTGTAAATTTTTATCATTCAATTAATTAGTTAATTGATTAGACAACAATAACTACCTTCTAGAATTGCATAGAATTAATTTTCCGCGTTTTTAATTCAAATATCTAGTTACAATGGATACGGTTGGCAACATTGGATTTGTTGTTTTTATAACAATTGCAAAACTGTACAAATTTTTGACAGACTGTTTTTGATGGAACAAAAATAAAGAATAAACATCTGCTTAAAATCCTACAATTATCCAATTAAAAACCGGTAATTAATTCGAATTTCAAATAATTAATAAAGTATCTATTAAATTGTTTAACGAATCAATCAATTAATCACAATTAATTCTAATTACGTCTTTATGGATTCTTATATATATGTATATATTTTTAGAAAATAAAATATGGAAGAAGATCAATCAAATAACGATAATATGCCGGAAACAAAACAAACGAATGAAAAAACAAATGATGTGAAACGTTTGAAAACTAGTGATAGTGGACGTTCAGAAGAATCATCAAGTTCATCCACGAATAATACGGAAATAGCGAGCACTAGTGATGTACCAACGAATAGCGATAGTGGTTTTAATAGTTTACATATATCGTTAAGAAAAACACGGAATTATCGTAATCATCATGATGATAACGATAATGATGATAATAGGTGGATTATTGATAACTATTTATTATAAATTATTAATAAAAATAATTGTAGTGCTGAAAATGTGTCAATGATAGCAGAAGCGACAGGACCGGAAGAAACAGTCGGTGAAAGCGACGAATGGGAAGATTACGAGGAAGAGGACAGCGACGATGATAATGATGATGATGATGATTTAAATAATGATGATCATGATGATGATGATAATGATGATGAAGATGAAGATGTAGAAGAATCACCGTTCGATGAATCTCTATCAGGTTTATCAAATAATTATAGTTCTGATGATGATACGAATTCAATACACGATACAGATAATGAAGATATCAATGATCATCCATTATTTAAAAAAGAACAACCGAAACATACATGGATGGCTATCAATGAAATCAATAAACGTCAATATGGTACGAGTGCCAAATTACAAAGTCGTGAATTATTCCAAAGGAATTGTTATGGTTCACTATCATCAGTGAAACGTTTAGAATTGATGTATAAATTAGAAGAACATCATGGTTGTGTCAACAGTTTAAATTTCCATCCAGATGGTACATTATTGGCTAGTGGTGCTGATGATTTACGTGTTGTTATATGGGATTGGAAATTAGGCAAATGTTTAATGAAATATAAAACCAAACATAAAGCGAATGTATTCCAAAGTAAATTCTTACATTTATCAGGTGATTTACATGTAGCCTCGTGTGCCAGAGATGGTCAAGTAAGATAAAAAATTATCCTTTTTTAATACATATTGATATATATTTAATATTTCTAACAAAATGATTGCTTTAATTAATTGATTAATACTGATTGAAGGTACGTTTAGCGCAAATCTCCCGCGACAGTGGTGTACGTAGTACTAGATTGTTGGGCTCACACCGGCGTCCCTGTCATAAATTGATTGTATTGCCCGAACAGCCGCATATTATTTTGAGTGCCGGTGAAGATGGTGTTGTATTGAGTCATGATGTTCGTGGACCAAAAAGTACCAAGTAAAGTTCTTAGAAATTTTGTTCTACTATTAATAGATAGAAATGTTACGTAGCATTTGGCTTCAATTGAAGATAATTACGTTGAATTTTGTCCAAATTGTGTTGATAGGAAAATTCCGAAACTATATATTGATAACGATTTAATTTTTCTAGAATTAGAAGCGATGCGTACGCATAAAGACGTTTTTTTTTAATTGTGATGAGAATTCATGGAAATTATCCAATTTTAAACATTTTTGGACACGAATTCTTGATCGATTTTCTCTGTTATCTCTCTATTATTTCAAAATTGTAAGGAATTTCTGTGGAAAAATCTAAAAGTTGAATAGTTTTCACAAAATAATTGGCTTTGTTATCGAAAACCTCCAAATTTTCTTGGAAATTTATATCATTTTGTTAATTAATTAAATTAAAATTCTTCAGTCCTCATAATTTTTGGATAGCTTCCGGAAAACTTTGCAGTTTCTATCAGAAAGTCTACTCTACTATTTGATGAAAAACTATACGATTTGTGGACTAACATTAACGAAAATGGGATAATTTTCCCGTCTTAATATCGAATATTTGATGACAAATATGCAATTAGTGGAAAATCATGCAGAATTTCTATGTAAAAATTTCTTTTATCCCAATTTTCATCGCTTTTATGACAAAATTGTGAGTCAAAATATTGAAGACCGGATAATTTTCACCAAAAGTCTTTATAAGAGAAAATCGATCAAATTCTCTTGGAAATTGTCCAGTTTTTTTTTTGTGACGATTTCCCACGAATCGTGTCCCCCGAAATTTCCAGTTTTGTGTTTACTCTGCCAATCTAAAGCAGAAAATAGTTATTTACTGTACAAGGTGGTAAAGTCATACTTTATCCACGAACGGAAATCTGCGAGTGTATAAAGGGACTTTACCACCGTGTGCAGTACAAGATTTTTTTCAATAATTGCCTTCAAACTCTTATTTAATTTTTTATTACTCATGCGGCGAAAGTGATAACTTTCAGCCCGCAATTTCCTACGGAAAGCAGCAGATTGCACACGCTATGAAATAATAATATAATTTGCGTGCGGGAAGTTTATTTATGGAGACCGTTGGAAGCCATTCTGGGAATAACATTTATAGTTTTGACAGATTTAATTAAATTTTTAATTTTGAATTTTTATTTTCTTTTTGTGGTTTTGCCTTTAGTTTATTGCTGCATTCGTAATAAAAAATAGTATGTGCAACTCGAGCGGTGATCTGCTCTCGTGTGCAATTGACAACCTCCCGCACTAGTTGCACAATGTACTATTTTGAATATTCTAATAAATTGTGACATTAATTATTCATACAGTTGTCAATCGTTGTTGGTTACTATTGGATTTCTCTAAGCAACAAGCAATTGTTTTTGTTTACTTGCTGTGGAGTTGTTCGATGGTAAAGTAAACACTTTACCCATGGAGACTAGACAAGGAGCACGAATTCAAATGGGATAAATTGACAAAATCTGTCCTAAAAAAATCACCATTGATGTCGCTAATGTTCCTTTTGTACTGCTCTCAATATAGTAGCATATTGATACGTAAAGTGAGCGACGTAACCTTAGAACTGGTATATAAAAAAATAAAAATTTGACATTTCGGCATCTAGTTAGTTGAAATCAATGGTACAAACGGAACACTAACGTCCTCTTATTTTTAGAAAGAATTTGCATACATGGAGTTCGACCTCCTTGTCTAGTCTCCATGATTTTACCGTTGAAGTGCGTAAAGTGCTACTTTACCATCGAGTTTTTATAGTAGCACTTTAACAGCAAGTATTGAAAAAAAACTATTTCTATATTATCATTGCTTTACAATTCGTATTGTCGAATTTTCTATCTTTAATTGAATTCAATTTAAATCTAGGGTGGTGACGGTTGAAGAAGATGGTAAAGAAGTCGCCTTATACAGTATCCATGGTCATCCCTTAAAAACCAACGAATTTGTTGTTAGTGGTAGAGATTCAATTGTTCGTGTTTACGACCAAAGAAAATCGAATAAGCCCGCATCAACATATACACCATTCAAAAAAGTATTTTGTTTTTATTTGAAGTATCTATTTATTTATTTTTATTTTTAAACTTTTAGATGCGAAGTAAAAGCCTTAAAAATTACCATGTAACTTGTGCTGTATATAATTATAATGGTACAGAAATCCTAGCATCATATAGTGATTCGGATATATTTCTATTTGATGTAAATAATCGTACGCCCGGCCAATATTTGCATCGTTATCAGGGCCATCGAAATCAAGCAACAATAAAAGGTGTGAATTTCTTTGGACCAAAATCCGAATTTATTGTGAGCGGTTCAGATTGTGGTCATATATATTTTTGGGAACGTCAAACAGAAAGTTTAGTACAATGGTTATTAGCCGATGATAATGGTGTAGTGAATTGTCTTGAACCACATCCACAATTACCATTCATTTGTACAAGTGGCTTAGATTGGGATATTAAAGTATGGGTACCATCGAATACATCCGAACCAAATATGGATGGTTTACCGAAAACTGTTAAATATAATACACGAACGAAAATGAATTCGGATCCATCTGAGATCAATGAGAGTCAAATGTTGTGGATGTTGTGGACACATTTGAGAAACACCAGTCGATTACGGGTAAATTTGGTTTGTTTGTAGTTTTGTTTATGATTAGCTTATCGATTGATTTATTGATTCTTTTTAGGGGGATGCTGATGTGTTTCCACGTAATCCTACTCAATTTCTCGATTCGAATACATCAGGATCGGAGAGTATGTCCAGTCCGGATAGTGATGATGATTTTGATGGTGCTCCCAATTGTAGCACTTCTTAAATATGATAATAATAAATCAGAGAATTCATATATTTGTTACAATGTTTGTCCTAAGATTTTTTTTCTGTTATAGTTTATTTCTGCCTATATGTTATCATATTATTGAAGAAAAAGAATGTTATATAAACAAGTATTAATATTTTTCATTATGTGATTATCACACGTTTAGATTTAAGGATAAGAAAATAAATATGGTAACTTTTTTTTTAATAAGAAACTATTCAAAAAATACCAATAACTTGGGCCAATCCGGCGTAAATCGTTAAAGTGAACGCACTAATAATAATCGTAACTAATGCTTTAATAAAAAGACCACTCCAAGCGCCGATAATCAAGAATTTTAGCACCAGCTCCAGTATCAACGGTTTGTACGATGAAAACACTAGAAGTATCGTAACGACCGGTTTGAAATTATTCTTCAAATCGTGTCTCGACCACAACCATATTAACGTAGCCGTTGCAATATGTTGTACTAACGAAATATTCGATTCTAAACATTTCTGTATATATTTCCAATCGAATTCAGCACCCCTTGCACCGACCCAAAGCAACAAAGCTCTCGACAGAATAACTTCAGCTGTCGCCCAACCGATGCCGGCTGTTAACACTTTACTATGACCTTTACCAGGAATGCCGGCCAACACTAAATAGAGACCAACTAAATCGGCTAAATCGACCGTCGATTTTAGAAATTCCTGAAAACGATCCTTTATTATAATACAATCCTGATGGATCGGTTCGTAACTTACGCCCAATAAATCACCGCCGCTACCTGAAAGATTGTCGGGGAAGAATGTGGCCAAAATCAACATTTTCGCTAATTGTGTGAACATGTAAATGCATCCGGCTTGTATGCATTTCCAAAAGGCACCGTATTCCGATCTGAAATTGCCCCCAAAATTAATTCGAATCGAAACATTTGAGAATTACTCACAATCCGGAATATTTGTACGTGAAATAATACGGCACGTAAATCAGTGCAACACAATTACCGAAATGATAAAGCGTCATTTTTTATTTTAATTCAAAATGTTTGAAATTAAATTATTCCTTGACTAATTGGCAATTTGAGTTGTCAATGATTTGAGGTTATAGCAGTGTAGCCAGATCAAAATCTAAAAAGTCACTAGATTGAACCAATTACAAATCAACTAGAGATCGTTTCATACAATTTTAACAGCCCGCAGGCGTTTATTATGGAAAATAGAAAAATAGAAAAGGTGTCTTTAAATCCTGCAACTTCTACTTTTTCATAAAATGTTCTAAAAAGAGAACATTACTAGAAATAATAAGAAGGAACACCTATGTATTTAATCTTGATTAACAAAAGAGCAATAAATCGATTACGCCTACTACAATAAAGAAAGTGAAAATTTTACACACCGCACACGGACAATTCAAACACTTGGAGATGCTGAATTTTCTCGAACTGAATACTGAAAACCATTAAAAAACAGCGCATTTCATTAATCTTCATTGTTTGAAAAGGGAATAAATTTAAAGAATCCGTGCTAAAAGTGGATATATTTAAGAGATTTTTTATTCAATGTCGTTGACGGAACACGTCCAATTTTTTCCTCATTCTCAAAATGTTCTTTTAATAATAATCTACCGATATCTGTGAAGAAAACTGAAAAACGATTGGTTATTGTGAGGTGACACGAAATTAAAAGAAATTTGATCAACTCGAGGGAATTAGAATCAAAAGGACGCCATTTTGTTAGGCTCAGAGTTTTAAAAAAATAGGCAAAACAATTTTGTTTTCTATTAATATCACCGGAGAAGGCTCTGATTTCCTGGCATTGCTATAAACCAGTCGCACACCTGTTTACAATGATAGAGCAACAATTGAAATGAAGAGCAGTATCAAGTGTGCTCTGGAAATTTTCTAGAACGGACGCCATCGACGCCATCTTAGTTTGTTGTGTATTCAATAAATTTTTGTTTTCAATGAATTCTCCTTTAAATTAACTGAAAATAAATTAATCGAATAAAGTTTTTGCATAGAAATTCTACAAATTTTCTCGATAATTCAGATAAAAATTGAGAATGAGGGAAAATTAAAGGAAAATGTATGAGACAACACTTACCAATTAGGATTATGGTTAATTTTCTTTGAAATGGAAAGTAAAACTGGAAAAATTTTCGTCTTGAAAGAGGTACAAAAATATGTTTGGCTCATACGTCAATTCAGAGCGAAATGAGTGGAAAATGGCGGATATAAACTGAAAACCCTGAAAACAGTGGACTTCCGTGAATCATCTCAGTGCTGCCAAATTATTCTTTTCCCACTAAATTTAGGCATCTTTTACCTTGAAGTAATTTAATCGGAATTTATAGGAAAGTTGCCATCATTGCGTCTTGTGATTTTTTATGAATTTAACATGACAAGAGTGCAACTGTATACTCTAAAATCCCCATATTTTTGTACATAAAATTGTAATAAAATGCTACATATATAGGGACTTTTAAAACTTTCAGTTTCATTCTTGGATTTATCACAGAACACTAAACATTTATCAAATACCTAAATACCGATTTATACTAAATTCACCAACCAAGGGGTTACTAGATTTGGCAGATATCTCGTTGAACAAAGGATTGTAAGCGTGATTATGACACAAACCAATAAATCTCTAGAAATATCACTATATTCAGGGAACCAACTTAAATCTAGGAAACCTTTGGTCGATAAATTTACTGTAGTAGGTATATCAGATTTCTGTGGCGTATCCAGAGAAGGGGGAGATATAGAGATTCAAGCAACCCCCGATTCAACAATAAATAACAAGATTGTGTCTTTATTGTTTCAATAATAATCGCTGCCTAATATCCCGCTCTCTTCAGTATCAACATCTGGATACGCCACTGTCAATTGTTTAGAAATTCATCAAATCTATAACTTCCAATTTTCATCAGAATAATTATAATGATCTTCTTAATTACCCACAATTAGAGTTTAATTCTGTCTCACTCATACAAACCGAACGGTCTCTCTTTTTCTCTCACACCCGTCAACCAACAAAATTATTTAATTAAGTATTTTTTTACAAACAACTTTTACATGAATAGACTTCTCCGTTTTCTCTCAATTTACCTGTGCTCTGTGCCAGCACTGTATATTGGGTGATTGTATTTATATATCAAGCAAACTGGTTCAGTATGTTTTACGTTATGCATAGGCAACACAAAATACTTTAAATGGGCGGCAATTTTAAACACTTACTTCTACGTAATCACTATATCCCCATCTTTGTTTGGCAATTTTTAAACGACCCCAATTTAAACAACCACTTCGTACCTGTCCATTGTTAATACAGTCAATAAAAGAAGACTTGACTTTTACAAGTATATGACAACAATAACAAATAACAACAAAAAAAATCGAGTGTTTCCGGTTGTTACAACAATTGCACCCACTTCAACATCCCCTTAAAATATTTTCTAGGCTTTGTATTCAATTTGTTTAAAAAGAAAATAATCGAACCGTACCCGAGAGACACAGATACAGGTGTGTAGAGAGAGAGTCCCTTTGAAATATTTGTATTGAAAAGGCACAATTGACAAATCATTCGTTCAGCGACGATGTTTTCAGCACTAAAACAGTTGAAGAGTTAACTGTAATTAATAATATGGTTAATTTGGAAAGAGATAGAAGATGATCGAACGATAGAAAGGTGTTACAGATTGGTGCTGTATTTAGTAGAAATTTCGGTATCTTATCTGTGTTGTTGGTTTTTTTTTTGGGTCGGTCTTAAATGGGACCGGATCTAGTAGAACTAGCACCGAAACGAAGGGTACACCAATTAGGACTGAATTCTAATTAAGCCCTTTTATAACTTCATATACAAGCACAAATATATGTAGAGATGTGTTTTTATTATATCTATATTTTGTATGTGTGCGTGTGTGTGTTGGGAGTAACTCGAACCAAGTGGAAGTCGACAGCAAGTCTGGTACCAGTCTGATCGAAAACACCGTCGATACCAACACTCATTTTTCTAATTTTTTCCAATCTTTGATTTGTTTAAACAATTTGTTAGAACAAATAAAGGGGGACAAAAAAAGGCGCGAAATCTCTAATTAGCCAGTGTTAGTTACAAGTGCAAAAGTGTGAATTGTGTGTTTTTCAACTATTCCAAAAAAAAAATCATATAATAAATTAAAGAGTTTAATCATAAAAAGTAAGAGAGAAACGAGGTGCGTAGGTGGCCGTTTCCTAATTTACAACAATCTACGCGACTTGGGAATTCGTTTTTTCGTTTGCCCGGATCTAAAGTGCACATATTATGGGCTGGTATTTCCCAAAATTCGAGTGTTTATCATTAGTGTAGTGCTGTTATATATATTTTTTTCGTTTCGTTTTTGTTTTTGTTGGTGTACGGATTATTCGATTTGGCCCGGAGGAATCGGGACGGACCATGTAGTAGGTACCGTTTTCCATCATTATTCCGGCGGCAACATCCACATATATACACACACACACTCTGTCAGAGGCCCCCGTTCTCATAAATCAATTCAATCAACAAACAACACACAGGTAACTTGATTTACTAGTGCTACAAAAAAACTCGGGTGCTAGTTGGAGTACCACGTGTCCGAAAAAATTCGCGTACATTCACCTATTTTCAACTAACAACAACAACAACAACAAATTGAAAAATTTTCCATTGCGGCTTTCACTTGTTCAGTTCGAGGGGTGTTAGAGCTAATTGTTTCGGTGTGGCACCATTTTTCGAATACCAACAATTTGACACCGTTACTACTACGATTTTACTACGATTTTCGATTGGAAACCAACAAATATACATTTTCCCTCTTTTACGCAAGTGTATAAAGCCTGTATTTTTTGTTTCTTTCCTTTTCGTGTTAAACTAGCTTCCTCGTAGCAACCTAAAATATTCATTTATGCATATATGCAAGTTGATAAATATTTTAATATTATTTGTAAAAGTTTCCGTAGAGTGACATTATATGTATACATATCTACATTATATATATATATAGGTATATACAAATACAGAGGACAGATGTCCACCATAATCTAACCAAACTGGTTAGTAACAGCTCGCGGCACTTTCAGAGATTCCATACTATGTCTATATATATAGGTATTTATGTATAAAGAGAACTGTATAGTTTGCATTTTCCCGGTATGAAAATAATTAATACCTAACACCAGTGAAATTCGGATGACCCGTTAGATCGTTTGGACTTGAGCGCGGCCTAAAGATCGCCCTAATCTAGGCTTGGAGTACCTGAAGAAGGTCAGTGGCCGAACTAGTTCGTCGAATTGCTGCTGCGCTACGCGACGTGTCATCCGAAATTCGCCTATTCAATTCGCCAACACTGTACATCGTACGTTCTTGGAAAAATTTCGTTAAAAACACATCACCAATTTCCGGTAGTTTTCGGGAATTGTTTATTATCCGGAAATTTTTGTTATTTACACATAACTATTAGCGTCATGCTGTCTACAGTTCTTTAGAAACGATTTCAAAGAATATATATGTATAGGTATAAAAACAAAACAACAGCGATTAAGAAAGAGAAATTTTTAAATTAAAAGGTCATCAACTAATGACATAATTTATTTCTATTTTATACGATAAATATCTAAAACACGACACCCAACTACAACAACAACCAGGAAAAAAAAAGGGTGAATTTCTAGAAAATTGCAAAATCGAATTATTTCTTAATTATTATTAAAAGACGTTTTTTTTCATGTTTATCTTTTCAAGAACATACGTACTTAAACACAATCTTAAATTAACAACAATCTGTAAAAATCCTTGAATTATCACACTGTAGTGATTATCATTATTTAGACTTTAGAAAAAAAATATTTACATAAATTCCGATAAATTTCTTAAATCTTTTCAAATTTCAAAGAATTCATTAATTATAATAAACATCGGGTGATCTTAACGATCGTTATGATTCAATCATCGACGTACGTTTCGCTAATTTCTAAATCATCCATGACCTACTATGATTGCCAAATTTACCATTTCATTTCAACAACTTTATTTACGGTCTGACACGTTATCATCACGTTTTTCCAGTCACTTAGTGTGATTAGAGCACAATGTAACCAAAAAATAGCACGTTTTTCTTTGCGTTTCGTTGCGGACTGCTGCGTCTTCTATTATAGAGAGCAATAATTTTGTTCAAATGAAATTCCATGTAGGCTAGAAAATTGGTGTTGAGTTTATTGTACGTTTCTACCGAAGTAGACATTCAGAATTTGTAACTTTATTACTAATAGCCAATTGAAACAAGAAAATAGCACGTTTTCTCTTCAATCTACAAAATCTGGTGAATTGATTACAAAATGGACTAATATTCTACTATAGAGAGTAATAAAGGTGTGCAAACGAAACCTTAGTGATTTACCAATAAAACGTAATTCTCCAGCTCCTCATATTCTAGTATGGAGAGTAATAAAGTGATTGGAATCAAATCTTGATTGTCTCCTGTAGCCATTAATGTTATAATGTGTACGTTCAATCGATCACTAAACTAATAAACAGCACCTTTTCCTATCGACAGTCAACACATTTCCCTTGAAGATCTGTTGCGGAGGTTTTCATCGATTAAAATTTGAAATTTAGTGTCAATAATCATATTACTCTCTCCCTAAATTGGATGAAGAGAACATGTCGCATAAAAGTAGGAAATAGCACATTAAAAAAATTGATGGTAAAGAAAAAATCACACATAATCGCCTCATATTCCAGTCTGGAGTATAATAAAATTGTTGAAACGAAATTTCTAAAATAATCTGAAAGACACACTACATCTAATAAACAGCACGTTTTCTTGCACTTTCCGTTGCCAATCTATTAAGAGAAATCAAGTGTTTCAGTAGGGAGAGTAATAAAGTTCTTCATTATTATAGAATTTAGCAAAAGAGTTGAAATTTGTAACTGCCAAAAAACAGATATTCAAAATTTGATGCTAACAATCGTATTACTTTCACTATACATGTAGGTATAGTAATTAATGTATCAAGGGCGTTATGAGACAAATAACGTCTGAGTGTCGACAGTGTACGTTATGCCCATAACGCCCGTGGTGCATTCGTTTTTTTTCCAATTTTTCTTTGACCTCTGAAAAATTGAGGTTATGATCACATTTTTAATGGCAACAAAAAATTTGTTTATCATAACAGCGGGCTATTATTTTTCATAACGCCATCGTAATGCCATAATTGCCCGTTGTCAAGTAAACAATTATTATTTGCTTATTAATGCGATCGTTTTGATATCTATTAATGATTCAATAATATATACGAATGAAATAAAACATATTAAAAGAATGTATGATATATATGATATTTCAGCCTGGAGAGTAATAAAGTGGTTGCAATCAATTTCCCATTGTCATAATGTCCGAATTCAATTGACCATAACAAAACTAATAAACAGCACGTTTTCTTTTGCCGATTTGTTAACCGAACTTGAGTGCCGCACTTGCTGAGGTTTTTATCCATAATACCCCTAAACAGATGTTTAAGAGTTAGTGTCAATAACAGCATTACTCTCACCCTATGAAGAGAGAACAGATCATATAGAACTAGGAAACAGCACGTTCGCCTAAAGATGACACCATATAGTTCAATCTGGAGAGTAATAAAATTGTCGAAACGAAAATTTCTAAAATCGAATTAAAGACACAACACGTTTTTCTATCTATAGTAATCAATTTGTTAACAAAGAAATCATATGTTTGAGTATGGAGAGTAATCAAGTTGTTGCAGTGAAATTGCGATTATCTGTTATGGCCAAAAAAATGGCATAAAATCGTTTTTAAATCTATCTATCTATCCAACTACGACCATTTCGTAGAACTACAATACACACTTGTCATTGTGGCATTTCTCAAAAGTCGTTCCAAGAAGACGAAGAAGGGCTTATTTACGGTTGAATTACAACCGAACTAACGGTAGTTTCTACGCATACACACGTAATTTCTGTTCGTTATTAATCACTTGGAAAAAAATAATCTTTCAATTAGTTGTAATTAAATTGGTCACAATTGTGTGTAAGTGTTAGTGTGTCTCTGTGTGTGTGTGTGTATGTCTGACAACAGCTGGCATTAATTTAAGCAACAATGTAGAAAAATCTACTAATAATAATAATAATAATTAATGATTGAGTGTGAGGGTTAAAGATGACACCAATTGTCGGAAAATAAAGATAGAAGATAGCACGTGTCACTACCTGGTGTCTATTGGTTGTTGCGTTGTTTTCCCCCCACCAGCAACCCCCCGAAAAAAAAGCACCCTGCAAACACTCATATTTCTACAGAAATTTGAACAGGTATACGGATAAGGGTAGTTATTAACAACACAGTCAACCTGTTGCGGTTAATGTGCAGTGGTTTAAAATCGAGTGCTCTTGTGATTTTGTTGATTTTTTGTTTTGTTTAATTATCAACAATTTCTAGTAAATCATAATAATTGATCAAAATCAAGTAAGTTTGTTGTTGTTATACAATTGTTGGTTTTGTTGTCGATGATGATGATGAAAGCGAATTGAGCGCGTATGTTTGCATTATGAACAGACAGCACGGCGCTACCATACCCATAATGGTAAATCAAGTTCTTCAAACCGTACAGAAGAGATGGGTTTTTCTTTCAAATCATTTGATTCTCGATACATTCAAAATCAACCTTGTAATAGTTAAATTGATGGTTTCTTCACACGTACACACACTCGAATAGTTTGATCAAAAATCGACACAACGCAGGAAAAAACGTTTGATAAACCTTGACTCTCCTGCTGATTTGTATCAGTAATCGTTTATTATCATTATTTATTTCTTTATTTATTTATTTAATTATTGCGGTTGTTGTTGATAAACAAATAAAATTTGGAATGTAATTGTGAGTTGTTGGATGTCAGCTTTCTCCAATCCGTTGGTTTTCTTGTTGTTCGGTTGTTGTTGTTGGAAAAAGGTGAACAAGTCCAACTTGCTTGACTTCTCTGCCATGTTATAATAACGATTACAGTGATCGCAATGACTTAAAAGATTCGAGTCGTGGCCAATTTAGGCCGTAATTGTACGAACATTATGAAACTGTACGTTCCACATGAAACGTTTCGATTATTTTCGTGTAGAATTCAGGATGAGTAATTTATGATTGTTTACAAGTTATTTGATGCGTCATTTCATTAAAAAAAATAATATCGAGAATTCCTGTGATAATTTGCATTAATTTATCGTCGTCGTTTTTTTTTCTTTGCATTTTCTAGTAAATTATTACGTCAATTGTTGTTCTATTTACAGACAATTCCAGTGAAGATGCGATTAAGGCATATCTTATTGATTTATATGTTTTTGAAGTTGATGGTGGATTGTTGTTGTTTATCAACGGAATTACCATCGGATGTGATAGAGAATGTTAAGGCGGCATTATTGCCGATTTTCGGTACGAATTTTCGACCACCCACCAAAACGCAATTACAACAACAACCGGCGATTCTAATACCGGAACCATTGAAGAGGATCTATCGATTGCAGGAACGTTTTGATATTGATACAACATCGATACCGTTGCGGAGTACAGAGAATGCAAATACTGTACGCAGTTTTCTACACGTAGGTATGTAAATGTTATTATTATTACTATTATTATTTATGTAAAGACAACAACAACACACAAAAAATTATATAATTGTCCCACTTTCGCTATTCGGCCAACTATCACTTCTTACAACTGCTGCGATAACGGGTCGTCTGAAAATTGTTCACACGTTTTTTACACGGTAAATGCGTGTAAAAAGGTCTTACCATCTTCTCTAGAGATAACCAAATCCGTGCTGAATAATTAACTATTAACACTTTTGAAGACCGCTTTGTGCCACTGTAAATTTATTGGTTATCAAACGTATACAACAATATTTTATACAAAAATGGTACACGCCGGCCGGCTATAAACTGATTTTATTGCAAACAAGACTAAATAGTAATTTCATTCGTATAAAAAAAGTGTAGAAAAAGAAGCGTTTACGAAACGCCAGGTTTAGTAAAGTGCCTTCAGTTTTATGTAAAAAAAGCGTGATAATACGCACCTGATTGCGGTTCGTTGCGACTGGTGAAAACGTTGGTTCTAAGCAAAGACTTACAAAAAGACGTAATCGGTATAAAATCGCTAATCGGTTTGGGGAACTATACACCAATTTCGTGTTAATTGAACATGCGAGAAATATTTATTGGACACGTTCACGCCGCAAGTGTCTATTTTCGACTACAATTTCACATGAATATTTGTTGATTAGAAATTACTATAAAAAGAAAATCGTATGGAACGATTATTTGGGCAACTATACAATTTCTTTGTTTTTGAGCCTACTATGAACACGTTCACGCCACCTTGTTTTACATGCGTACAATCTATTTTTAATTGTGACAAAATTGAGTTTAAGCAGAATTAAAGTGACAAAATCATAACATCGCTAACCGGTTTGTTTGTTTGTTCAGCATATGAAAAGCATTTATTACTGAGCATCCAACGTCCACCACAAACTTTTATAGAAAAGTGGTACACGCCGCCAGGCTATAACCACAACTAAAACTAAAAAACAATTGGATAAAAGGGAACGACTGGTGAAAACGTTGATTCTAAGTAAAGTCTTTGAGTTACAAAAATCAATTTCGTGTTAGTTGAGCACGCGAGAAATATTTATTGGACACGTTCACGCCTCCAAGTTTTTACATTTGTCACATGAATCTTTGTTTGGTCACCCATTTTTTACATAAGAAATTCGCGTAAAAAAAAAGAAAATCACTAGCCGATTTGGGCAACTATTCAAGAATTTCTCCGCATTTGAACGTAACGTGAACACGTTCTAGCCACCCTATGTTGTTGTACATTTAGCCACTTTACGCACTATTTGCTGTGTGAACAATTCAATTGAAATTTTTGCTTGATTGCTATTTTTTCTGTTTTTAAAAACTGTATTGACACGTTCACGCCGGATTATTTTCTATATTGAAGCAAATGTGGTGTACGCGGGCCGGTCCGACAGGAACTTGTGCGATTTTCTAATTTTTGGTTTTGTTTACAGAGAGTCGGATCGATGAACGTTTCAAGAATCACCACAAGAGGTTCCGTTTAAAATTCGATCTAACATCAATCCCAAAAAATGAGCGCTTAACAGCGGCACACATCAAATTAACATCGATCACTGATAACACCGATAAGCATGTTGGTAATAATGAATATTATCAACGGATATTAGTGCAAGATATCATCCGGCCAGGTAAAAAAGGTGTCGATGGCCCAATAACAAGAATAATCGATTCGAAACTAATCAATCCGAAGAAGAATTCCACGATAACATTGGACGTTTATCCGGCGGTGATTCGATGGTTAAATAATCCAAAAAAGAATTTCGGTCTATTGATAACAACATTAACAACAAAACAAATCGGTGGTAATCGTGATTTAAAGAATTTACAATTGAAACGGTCAACGGTCAACGATCACAATCAACCGATTCTGTTGACATTTACGGATGACGGCCGCAATCCGCCACGTAAAGGTGATGATCTGTTGAAATTGCGCAAGAAACGCGCCACCGCCACCCATCGTAATCGTCGCAATGGACGCAGTAATCACCGGAAGAACGAACGGGATCCGTGCCGGCGTCGACAGATGTACGTCAATTTCCGTGATGTTGGTTGGAGTGATTGGATTGTGGCACCGCTCGGTTATGATGCTTATTATTGTGATGGTGAATGTGATTATCCAATGCCCGAACATCTGAATACAACGAATCATGCGATCGTCCAAAGTCTAATGAATTCCGTACGGCCAACGGACGTACCGAAACCGTGCTGTGTACCAACACAATTATCATCGATGTCGATGCTGTACGTCGATTCACAAGAAAAAGTGATTTTGAAGAATTACAAAGAAATGGTGGTGATCGGTTGTGGTTGTCGGTAAGGGCGGAAACTGTGATCGTGTTATTTAATTATATAAATTTCATAAAAAACTCTGGGCAAACGTAACAAGTGTGTTGTGTAGTGTTTTGTTTAAAACAAAAAAAAAATGTCTGTGATCTTCAGGAACGGCCCCCGGGAAAACACAACAAAATCAGGGTAAAACCCTTCTCAAATCTGTGATTTTAATTTTAATAATAAATAAACAAACGAACAATAAAACAAAACCAAAAGACGTTCACGTGACCGAAACGTGTTTTATTAAATATTGGAACGCTGCTGCTGTTGTCGTGAAAGTTACATGAATAATAATAATATTAATAATAGTAATAATAATAATAATGCTAATAATTGAATAAATGAATAAATAATAATAACGATAACAATAATCATGTGTATATATTTTTGTACCTGTGTAAGGAATATTTATTGTGTCCATATTGTGTATAGAAAAATTACATTTTGTTTTGTGTGTATTTTATATTTTGCATCAATTTTTTCTTGTAAATTCTCTTTTTTTCTGACAAAAGAACACGATATGAGCTTGATTTTGTACAGACACGTGTATATATTGAAATATAATTGATTATCCATCGAAATAGTTGTTATTATTGCCCTGAAACTGGAGAGATTTCAACGGTCGATTAGGAACGTAACCCGCATCTTCAGCGGACAAAACCAGAAAATTGCGCAAATCTAATCGATCGAAAGATGATTATGCGTGTAATCTGAATTATTCCGCAAATCGGGGACCTCAAGGATTGTTCACCAGAACGCAGAGAATTTACGAGATTTCCTGCGATATTGGATCAATTGGAAACACTACAAGTTTCCAGTTATTTCGGGTCGAATTTCTTCAAAGACAAATCTAGCAACTCACTGCAATGACAGCCGATAATTGTGGTGACTTCAATGATCGATCGAAATACAGACCTTTTTTCAGGAAAATCCACCTACTTGTTTCATTTTTTTAAACGTCGTTTCTTTAGGAATCTTCAAGTACATATAGAAATAAGCTAAATTATTGTTGGGAAAGAAACAAAAGATTCACGAGATTTTACGGGCAGTTCAAGAAAATCTGTCAAATGATTGTACTGCAAACTGTTAACCGCTTTCGTTGACAATTAAGGAAATTATTGCAATTTTTCCAGGAGACTTCAACGATCACTAAAGAATGTAACCTGAATAAGAGGAAAATGTTACAAACAGAATCGATTGCTTCAGGAGACTTCAATGATCGATGAGAACGGAGACTATGCTGAAAGACGACTCTTTCAAGATTTCCTGCACTATTGATCAATTGAGAGGAATTTTGTTGGAATCTTCAACGGTGGATAGAGACCGCAACCTGATCCAATTTCGGATAGAACTGCAAGTAGTTCCGGTAATTCCGGAAGAAAATCCGTCAACACCAATTGCAAGCAGAATCGTTAATTTCGACTTGAACGATCGATTAGAACATAGAATTTCGATTTGTTGAAAATTGCGGCGCTCTACAGAAAAAAAAAGATTGTTAATAATACGACCGAACGCCGCTCCGGATGCCTAGAGAACCAACTATAAGATGCCCTCCCAGGACGAAATCAGTGCTCTGTCATGGTTATTTGCCACCCGCAGATTATGATTCTAGTTATATGTGTGTGAGTGTGTGTGTGTGTGCCATTTCACGTCTTTAATAACAAGTCACCACCGCCTCTTTATATTTTAACAATTTCGTTTTTTTCTGGTTGCATTATTACGTCGGCTTCTCTTTTGTTGTTCGTGTAACACACACGCACACACACACACAAAAGATGCTTTAACCACCCCACGCAATCATCATCGAATGCTGAAAACAAAAAACAACAACCACAAAAGTAGAAAATTAAATCTTGTTGATTGTTTGTTTGTTTGTTGAAGAGGTGATTTTTTTCGGCTTAAGCCGTTCTTCATTTTTTCCTATTTGCCTTCAGCCAGTTATTGAGATAAATTGTGTTTGTGTGTTGACAGGCAGGACAATCGCGATTTCACACAATTCAACATTAAAAAAAATATATTTGGAAATAATTTTTTCGGTCCATAGAATAGCTACTTTTTCGTTTATTTTTTTATTTGTTTGAAAATCAATTAGGTGCAGGACACAAAAACAAAAAAAAGGCCTTTAATAAAGGGTCAAATAGCATCGAATTCATAACATCTTATTCTTCTTAACGATAATAGTGATTGATGAGTGGCCAGATATTCGGTTGGACTACAAAAAAATACACACCTGGTATATAATTTTGATCGTCTTCTTGTATTCGTTTTTTTTTTTATTATTATTTGATTGAACGATCTAAAGAAAGAGTCCTAATGACAGTCCTCGAATTAATGATCTTTTATTGCCATTGTTGTGGCGGAATCTTTTCGATTTCGAAACGTTAGAACTGTTGAAATTTGGCCCAAAAATGCCGAACTTGTTAAGTACAAAATTATAGCCATCTATCTCTCTCTATACTCTTTGTATTGTTTCTAAATATGTGTGTGTGTAGAGTAGAGAACTGATTGATTTGTAGTTGGCCCATTAGAGAAAGAGTGGCCGCCCACGGCGGAATGGCAGCAAAGACCGCGGCGGCACAGCGTTGGCCACCCCGAAGCCCCGATAACCAGCTAGGAATGTATATATATATATATATGTGTGTGTGTGTGTGTGTGTGTGTGTGTGTGAGTGTATAAGTGTGTGTATGTGTGCTCCCTTCACTTATCATCTTCCAAGATATAGAAAGAGAATGAAGAAGAACAAAGAACCGACGACCAACAGCGTCATTAACAAACACAGGAAAAACAAACTCATGATGGCACACCTGGGTGGTTCTCAATTCGAAGATGAGAAGAAGAAGGCGGAGGCTGATGGTTGTTTTTTTCTCCGCTTCTTCTTCGTCTTCATCTCCTACTAAATAAAAACAATTTGAATATGAGATTCGGATGGAATGCGGCCTTACAGACCCGGTGTCTGCAACTCTTTAATTTTTCTCACGGTTTTTTCGATTCACCCCAACGAACAACACGGGGCGGCGATTTGTTGTAGGTATGTAGATATCTAGGATTTTGGTGATTTTCTCGAATTTTCGAAACAACATTCCAATTGATGATCATAACGATGATGACTAAAATGTGTGGATTTTTCAACATACAAACGGGACAAGATAATAAAAGGTCGATTGTGGGTATTACCTGCAATAAAGTTAAGTGCAAAATCATGCTCTGCACTGTCGTTGTCCCTTTTATTCAAACGAAAATAACACGTAAAATGCGGCTTCCGGTACTTTTAATTTATCTTTTCGTTTTGCTATATATTTTTCTTCTTTTCAAAAAGATGTTTGACACAGATAACAAAATTTTTGACCACCTATCATCTTCGGCCCGGTAACATTCCATTCCACACACACTGTTATTATTCCGTCGAGTACTTACAATTTGATTATGTGTGAAAATTCTTGTGAAAATATTCGAAAAATTCTGTCGTTTTTCGGAAATTTTTACAATTCGCTCCCACCCTCCCCCGAAAACATGCTCTGTTTAAAACCGTCGACAGGTATAAATTTGCTCTTTGTTGGTTTTATTTTTTTTTATTATTACTGCTGCTGTAGCTGCTGCTGTGATAAAGGTTATTATGTTGGAATGTTGAAAAAATAAAATTACATAGAGATTAATAGAATTGGAATAAAATAAAAATAAAAAAATATGAATAACAGGAGAAAAAACCAACACACACAAGAACACTATAAATAAAACCGATATTTGCATATTACTTTGCTCTCATTACCAATTCAATTAGATTTGTGTGTGTGTGAGTGTTTCAAAGTATTTATTTCCAATTAAAAAAAGAGCAAATCCTTGAATTCTTTCAGACTGAAAACTAACGCACAACAAAAAAACAAACAAGAGCAGAACCAACAAATGTAGAAATCTTCGTCGATAAACATAAATGGTGTGATCGTTCTAGTTACTAGCATGTAGGGCATCAAGTATAATGAAACTGTTTAAATATTGGTAGCGAAATGTTTCGTTTGCCACCACTGTGTATGTTTCATTAAAGGCAAAAGATTTTGATGTACTGAATCAACAATAGACTCTGAAAAGACCCAAAACTGCCTGTTTGAGTTGCCACCACTGTGTATTTCTAAAGCCGGGATATTTTGATTATTTGCCAGATTTTACTGAACTCAATCAAACCAAAACTCTGCGTCTAATTCATAATTTACATCTATTTAATTCATCTATCGAGACAACGACAAAATAAACAAACCTAAAATGACACAACTTCCATAGAAACGGTCTGTTTCAGTCGCCAACATTGTGTATCGCCTTCGAAACGGATTTACGAAATTTTGATGAATTCAAATAAGCCAGAACCTTAAAAGTGTTGATTTAGTAAGCAATGTTCGCTCAAATTCATTGATTGCCGCCATTTAGCCTCACATATCAAAGCAAAGACAACAAATTGCCACCACTGTATATTTTCCACTAAAGAAACTTAGTCGCGATCGCCAAAAGCTTAAGGTTTGTTTCGTTTACTATCACTGTGTATTTCATTATAAAACGAAGTTATTTCGATTTGCTAGATTTTAATAAAGTCAATCAATCCAAGATTTTGAAAATTTTTGATTTGGTGCTACACTTTAAGTGATCTTCACCGGATTTAAGCTCACCTATCAAGACGAATACAAAAACAACGTTCCTAAAATGGCTGTTTCAGTTGCCAACACTATATATTGTTTTCTAAAGGGATCCACTAAAATTTCCGCTCAAATTCATTGGTTTCCGTCATTTAATCTCTTCTATCCAAGACAAAGTACAATAAATATGCTTAAAATGTCACAATTTCCACATGCACCGATCTATTTCAATTGCCACAACTGTATATTTTCCATTAAAGAAACCTAGTTACGATCGCCAAAAGCCTAAAGCCTGTTTCGATTATCGTCACTGTGTATTTCTTTTTAAAGTCAAGATACTGCGATTTGCTAGATTTTCATAAAGTCAATCAATCCAAGATTTTGAAAATTCTTGACTTGGTTGGTAATTAAGTAATCTTCACCCGATTTGAATTCATCTATCAAGACAAAGACAAAACCAACACTCCTAAAATGACACAATTTCCACAGACGATGTCTGTTTCAGTTGCCAACACTGTATGTTGCTTTCGAAAGGGATCCACTAGAGTTTCCGCTCACATTCATTAGTTTCGGTCATTTAACCTCTTAATCAACACAAAACCACATTAAACATTCATGGAATGACACAATTTCCACATACACTGTTCTGTTTCAATTGCCACCACTGTATATTTACCGCTAAAGAGGTTTTAATTAATTTTGATATGTTCTCATTTTAAATTATGCATAAATTGACAGAAACCACAAATACACACAAGCACACATTGGAATGATTCATCTTATTTGGGAATTAATTAAGAAATGTACAAAAATTTTAAAAGAATTCAACGAATTCTCGGTCAGATATCAGTAGTTGATGGAAAGAACGAACGAGACAGAAAAAAAGTTCAATAAACTGTTATTTTCGATTGAATATAATTTGATTAAAATGTAGGAAATTTTTCAACTGGTCGATCAAAACAAATGAATAAGATAAGGATAGATTATACTCGATGAAATTTGGTTTGATCTCTGTCTAAATTTGTAACTATCAACGATACATAAACGAACGCCATTTCATGTAAGCATAAGTACCGGATAGAGATGTCAACTTAAATAATATGCCGTCTCTGTATACTTCAATAGAAAGAGATTTTGGGACAAAATAGATACAGGAATGGCATTATTTCTACGGCGATGCGATTGTACTGTTGTCTGTTCAAAGCAGACGAAGTGTACTTCAGTGAAATGACGCAACTGTATCATTTCTAATTGTTTCGTTAATTTTGGAAATAGTGATTTCAATGGTCGATCAATACACAAACCTCTTTGTAAAGCAGCCCAAAACAAAAAAACAAAAAAAAGTTTCATATTTCTTGTTGTTTTCCAAACAAGACATTTATTAGTGAGAAGAGTGGCTTTTAAGTTTATTGTATATAGCGGTTTACCCTATTAAATCGCCGTTACTACTAAATAAACAAAACAAAACCGTGCGTGTGTGTACTTAACAAATTCTTTTCAAATGTTTAGTTTTGTGATGAAGCAGGACGCAATGCAACAATAAAACTACTTTACTTAACGTGTGAAAAACCAGCCACTAAGCACTACTTAAGTAGACACCACCACCAACAACAACAACAACAAAAAGGAGGTTTTAATTGACACACAACAGTGAAGGGAAAGGGGATGAAATCATCGAGTGAATTATTACACAAAATCGTTACTAATTTGTCTCGGTTGTCGTTTCTTTTGTTTTGAACAACATAGACGTATATCAGTGGCATTATTTCACTCTTGATTGTTCGAAAATGTGTTTATCAAGGGTGGCATATCCGACCATCTCATTCTAATAATCGATAATCTACAAATGAAACAGACAAAGATGGAGAATTGTACAAAAACAAATGAGGAATAGTCGGAATATTCGGATAGATGGGACCAACTGATAATGTTTCGAAACTATGGAATGCCATTTCGACCAATTCTTCTACGGTTTAAATAATATAAAAATCATGTTTGAGAAACAACCAAAAAAAAAATTGGACCATTAACACTAACTGACATTCTTTTGTTTGTTTTTATTTTTATTGTTTTTGTGGTGGTAATAGTTTGATAACATTTTATTCGTTAATAAAATTTGTTTTATTATAATTGAGGGTTGTTTGAATATTGTGGGAACTGCTGCTGTTGGGACATTGCAGTCACTGCTCTACACAGACCGCCGGTCCGACTGCAATTAACATTCCTGAAGACTTGCCATCAGCGTTGATGTCTTAGAGAACAAAGATATCTCCACGTTTACTAGATTTGTTGTTTATTCATCGACAATTTCAACAACAACAACAAAAATCCTTAGAATCCAACAATTTGAAAATAATTTAATTTGCATTTTTTTTTTAAATAATAATAATATAGAGTGAATATGTAAATGGACGAAAGGGGGGCTCTCTCGCGATCTCTGTCTCTCGATAGCCAGGTGCATAGCTCCAGGGTACGCATTCCGAACGAAACACGCGTTGTTTGCTCATCTTCGCATTACACGACGAGATGTTGAAGGAGAAGGTGGTACTGATGCTGCTGATAATACTACTTACTCTATCTCTGTCTAAATCTGCAATATCTTCCAGCTATCTGCATATTTTTCATCTTATGTCATTTATCTACGATTGTAATGATCTTTTCTGGAAAATTTGTTTTTCATCTTGTCGTCTGCAATATGTCTGTTATTGGGGCTATGATAGACTTGATGGCACTTCTGGTATATCTGGTCGTCTCTAAATAACACCTGTTTTTCGTTTCTTTTATTTTTAGCGATCACGTAAGCGATTTTTTCTTCCAACAACAACAACAACAACAACAACATTGAAACGAAATTATTCTAATTAATAATAATTTAATTATTTAGAAATGCGCATTATAACGACAACTTTGGCCTTCTCTCACTTTCTTGCTGGCAATGAAAAACTGCAAGAAATAATACGACAAGGAAAAAATTAATCTAACATTCTAACAATTCACATTCAATTAATTCAATCGAAAAATGTTGATTTTTAAACGTTGATTATTTATTTAAATAAAATCAAAGATAAAAATCAACAAATTATCGATTCTATTTATTTTTATATATACCGAAATGAAAAGAGTGGACGACAAAAAAATTTAAACAATGAAATTTGATTTTTTTTCTTCTCCTAGTTAGCATCGTTATTACAATCGTCCAGGTGGTCCCCCACAACGACTAGAAATACTTGAAAATTTATTTATTTGATTAACAACAATCAATTTATTTCTTTGACATTTGAATAAACAATAAACTTAACGTTTATTATTATTATTATTATTATTTAAATATTAATTGATTTGTATTTTAATTACTTTATCAATAAAGTCGATGAATTTTTCGATAATAATAAAAATCAGTCTTCTTTTTTCCGAAACAAATTTTACAAGACTTTCTCAAGTTTCTATTTTACGATTTTTACCTTGAAAATATAATAATTACAAGTAATAAATAGTGTCTGGTGTTGTTTGGTTGTTTTTTTTTTCAGTTTTATTTATTTTCGGTCAGATTTTATCCATCATAAATAAAATTTATCGTTGAACATAATTAATTGCATTTGTCTAATTAAAAAAGCACAAAAAATCCAACAGTTTCTGTCCTGATCGACCGTTGAAGTCTCTCAATTTGCTATTGCGGCATACAGTTGAAGCAATTACTTCAGAGACTGACTAGAATAATCAATAATAAGATTCGCCAGTTTACCTAACGTTTTTATTTCATTCTCCACACAATTGTACGTATCCCGTTGCGCCCCGATAGCTCTACTTAGATCTGTAAGTAGAACGACTTTTGACATCTCCGGAAAAACCCACAAATTGACTCATAGATGGCGCAAAAGCTTAATACACTGTCTAGATTAATTGCACAACAATATAAAGGGCAGCAAAACAAATTATGCTTTTCAGGACAAATCAAATTGTGCCTCCACTTCGCTACGTCTGTTTATGATAAAGACACCGACGACAGCGGGGCGGAATTGGAATTATTCACGTGATTTTTGATAACCTAGCGAAGGTTTTGTTCCTGATCGACCGTTGAAATCTCCAGCGACCCTTTGATTGGTTTGTCGATATCGACGGCAACGGGGCGGAATGGGAATTATTCACGTGATTTTTGATAACCTAGCGAAGGTTTTGTTCCTGATCGACCGTTGAAATCTCCAGCGACATTTTGATTGGTTTGTCTCTGTGACAGGACTTGTAATAATGATAATTAAGGTTTGTAGTATTCGTTCCTGATCGACCGTTGAAGTCTCCACAAATAATCGCTATAAATCTCGGGATTTTGTGGGTTTTCATAAAGAAAACCCCACGTCTACAATAAACACTTGAAATCTCGTTTTTCGCAATCATTTTATTATAAATATGAGATTTATGATAAGCCTAACAATTATTTACAATCTTTTGTTGTTCAACTGATAAGAAAAGGGACTTAGAGTAAGGAGTCAGAAGGCACTTGATTTAAGTACAAAAAAAAAATGTAGGGCATAACTAACGATATGTAGCTGCTGGAATTTGAGATTTCACAAATATGGAATTCTACCATTTCGGCCGGATCTCTTTAAAAATCCACTGTTGATAAACATTATTAATATCACATGGCATTAATGAGAGATGTAATGTTTGTGGATGTAATGCAATACATTTCTTATGTACGCGATGCAATAACGTATGGGTCTGTTCATCATACAACCATGGTCCATCAACGGTACCTAAACGACAGAACGCCAACTTGATACCTTGTTGATCGGCTTCAATACAACGTTCACCAACACCCAATTGGCCTTTCAAATTTAAACGGATCAATTGATTATTACCAAAACCATGACAATATTGTACGGACATCAAAGACGGTGGACTGTGGCCCAAAGTATCGAAACATTTATTCGTAATTGCCTGTGAACGTAATTCACCAAAATGAAGATTCTTGGGTAATTCCGGATAACGATCCAAGACATCATAAGCAACATTCTCGATATACCATTCGAATGATTTACATTTCAATTGTTTCTTTAATTCTAATTGTTGCGTAATATCACCCATATCCAAGAAGCGTGCTAATGGTTCACGTGTATAAAAGAATTCTTTATATTTGGGATCAAACCATGTTTCAATCACACGTTTATAATTGATTGTAATCAATGGACCTTTCTTTAATTGTTGTAATTTCCCGAAATTATAGGGCATAAAGCTACGATAAACATGGCCGACATGTGAACACGGTACCCACAAAATACTACCACCACATTGCCAGATTTTAAAGCTTAATTCGAAATTCTCACCGCCCCACACTAAGAGGCCCGGATCGTATGTGCCCAATTTCAAAAAATATTTGCGATTTATTGCAAACAAACCACCAGCATGTGTCGGACTACTGTACGGTTCGCTGTTATGTCGACGTTTATTTAATTCACGTTCGGGTACTTCGTTCTCTTTATACAGCATGCCCCATTCGAAAATACCGCGATGATGCCGGTCATTGTAGACAGGTCGATATTCGAATGTTTTATGATCGATACCATCAATGATTGGTACGGTCATTACGCTATGATTTAAATAGATTGGTGCCAATAGTGGTGGTAACCAATTCGTATTGACTTCACAGTGGGCGTCCAAAAAGACGATGATTTCGCCGCGTGCCTCCTGGGCACCACGCGAACGTGTCCGAATTAAACCTTCCCGTTGTTTGTTGCGCACCAATCGTACTAAACCGTCATTGAAATATTTATCAAGATAATCATCGAATGACTCCTTTAAATTGTCTTTATCACTAAAATCATCAACCAACAGTATCTCTTCTAATAATTTCCTAGGTGTACGTTGTATGATCGAATAGATTGTCCGTAATAAAACTGATAGGCCTTCATTATGGAAAACAATAATGATACTGGTTTTTGGTAGATCTTCGGGATAATTCCAATGTTTACATTCATCTAAACGTGTATCTAATATTGAACGATTCAATGATATCTCATCCGAACATAAAATATTCATGCCATATTCGCTTTCAGTTTGTTCAGCATCGGATTGTTGTTCGGGTCGTAAATAATGCGGTTTACCATGTTCACCAGGTCCTTGACGATTCGGTAGATTCTTAGGCTCGTAATTACCTAAACCATCGATTAATTGTGGTCGTTGATGGTAGATTAAACGTTGCTGGAATGGTTGCAGCTCAATCAATTCTTCATCTTTCTTGTATGTTGCCAATAAATAAAAAATAAACATTAACAATACGAGGCCGCATAATATACGGATTGTACGCGATTTTCTACTTAAATATAATCGTAATAGCACCATTGTTTTATTGATTAATACTTAATTTATTCGGATTTGTGAAGGGGTCCAATTGTAACCTGCAAATTTCTAATTTGGATTTTATTTATCGAATAAACTATAATATTACCTATTTTTATAATAATTTTAATAAAAATATAAACAAATTCATTGATATTTTGTATTTTTTCTGTTAGTATTTCGACTTTTTTTTTGAAAAAGAGAAATCAACCAACACGTAAACAGTCGGCCGATTCTTGACATCCACTACCAACCGAAGCAAACAAACGTCACTAGGAATAGCCGCGTTCACAAATGTTCGATGTAATTATATTAAAATAATAATAATAATTTGAGTATATTGTATTTGTTGCTATTTTTTATATGAATTTGTAATAAATTGTGCCATTGTGTAAATCAAATTATGAAATTTTGGTTTCACAACTGCATTGTTGGTTGTCCAACCACAGGAAAATTGATTCCGTCACTGTTGCCAATTTCAGTGAAATTTCACCACATTCAAGTTTTTTTTTTTAAATAATGCGTTTCCGTCAATTTTTTTTATAGAAATTCGAAAGGATTAACCTGTCCCGCACTCTATCAAATAACCGTTTACGTGACCTTCCAAGTTTTAACTTGGCAACACTGCACCACAAAAGTAATATTGGCTGCCTAGTTAACCCTAGAGTTATATTGAAAATCTTAATGAAATTTCGCTTGTTATATTTCCGTTTCCCTATATTACAATTAAAACGCGATTTTTACTGAGATTTCTATATAATAAATGTAAGACACGCAAAATTTAAACTAAAAGTGGCATACCTCTTTTTGTTGGTTGCCTAATCGAATTATAGTTTCAAAATTCACCGCAAGATGACCCTAAAAACAGACAGAAATACTGCCAACTTTAACAAAATTTTACTAAAACTAACATTTTCTTGTCAGATTTGATCAATTTTGCTATAAAAACTGTAGAAAACACGTTTTGCATGAAAGTTATTTTCTATTTGTGTGAGAGTTAAATTTTTTAGATTTTGTGGCATTCTAATTGAAATATGTAGCAACATCTAGTAACCTTTCTGTTTACTGATTGGCGGCACTGAGATAAGGCCACCTTGATCAGTTTGAATAATGGCGGTAGACGTGGATGTTGGTTTAGAGAAAATGTGGAAAATGCTATTTCCTTTAATAATAAATTCATCAATGTCTGTAATTGCATACATTTTAACGGTACGTTTAATACCAAAACTGCATGATATGTTTATAAGGGCAAATCTGTTTGGTATTGATATGGGCAAAACAACAAGTGAGAAAATGTAAGGTTATGTAACAATATTTTTGATCAAATTTTTCAAATTTGAATAATTTCCCAATTGCAGACCGGAATCATTGGGTGTCGTCACCGGATGTATGTTCCTAATAACAATGTTCCTCTTCATCCCAGTACCATTCGGTACAAGTTTCTTTAATGGTGATTTTCCACACGATGAGGTAATATTGCGATTGATTTACGCAATCATTCCACCAGCTTTTTTCATTATAGTTTGTCGAATTAATAGCGGCACTACTATCGATCTGTTGTATGTTGTTGTTGGGTTTTGCGGATGATGTCTTAGATTTACGTTGGCGACACAAATTATTACTACCAACGATTGCATCACTCCCCTTATTGATGGTTTATTATGTTAACTTCAATTCTACAGTTATTATTGTACCAAAACCGTTACGTGACCTATTCGGTTTCTCATTAAATTTAGGCATTTTGTATTACGTTTATATGGGAATGTTGGCGGTATTTTGTACAAATGCCATCAATATTCTTGCCGGCATCAATGGTTTGGAAGTTGGTCAAAGCGTAATCATTGCCGCCTCGATTACAATTTTTAATATGATAGAATTGAGTGGGAATCTATGGAAGACGCATCAATTCAGTTTATACTTTATGTTTCCGTATCTAGCCACATCGTTGGCTTTATTGAAACACAATTGGTAAGTTTTAAGATTATTTTATCCTAATTATGATACAATACGTTACTATTTGAGATGGAAAAACAGTTATCACAGCTTTATTATGTGCTAAAATCGATCGGTAAACAGCTAAAATTGCTGAAAACCTTCAGAGATAACCTGCAAGAGTTCTGAGGGCTTCTTCGTTGAGAAAAAAAACAGTAGCAGGGCCGTGAGGCGAGATTTTTGTAGATTTTCGAATATTCGACTCTAAGCTGCAATTTTAGCTGTTTACGATTAAGAAACAGAAAACAGATTTGTGTTAAATTAAAACAGATATCCTCAGTCTTCATAACTCGTTCATCCTTCATAATAGTCGATTTTTGAGTAGAGATTAGTTAATAGAAAATCATATTTCCAATTATTCTCAATCAGATGATAGGGAGCAAAATAATTGTCATGATAACGATGGGAGCGTTTCAATTCGGTCCGACCATCGATATACAAACCATTCTCGATCATATCTTCAATCACATCTTGATCAATTCGATATTTACCAAATTTTGATAAATCAATCCCCGATTTTATTGTTAAATATTTCAAGATCTGTTGTGAATCATAACACAATTCACAATACCAACCACCATAATGATTTAAATCACCTAAAATCAACGATTTATACAATTGGCTGGATAACGTTTTATTATTAGTGAGTGAGGATAAATTGCGATTGAGACATGTTTTGAAATAGTTGATCGAACAAGCACCTCCGGTTATAATCGTTTGACTTGGATGCAACCAAAAGTAACCGAAGACCGACCATTTCAAACGGAAACGTATCAATTCCGGCCAACCATCGTACAATTTCAAAAATTGTAACGCCAATCGATTCGGGATCTCGTTCAGATTACTTGTTAGAATTATATCGTCGTCACGTAGATTTCGAACGATTCTCAACAATAAATCCCAAAGATTATCCAAAGTCGTTTGTAAATACACGATTTTTTTGTGAAATTTCAACAGATTATTCTCCAATTTCGATCGAATGAAATTTGTATGGTTTTCATATAAAATAAATAAATCTACAATGTTCTCTAATTCATTTAAACGTATTTCGGTGATTGTTTCACTGAATTCATTCATTTCGAAGATGTAAATGATACGTCGTTGATACAGTCTTGGTCCTGTGATCTTCAATGGTTTGCGATGGGTCAAAAATGCCCTCCAAATCACTTCTGGTTGTCCACAATCTTTACCATGCCAACCGGGTAAGCAGTTGCATTGCCAATTATAATCGCCAGTACGTTGCATTGATATTAGATCGGTACCATTCCGATAACATACGCTTGAATTGTAATCAATAAAACCATCACGACTACTAAGGCTCTCCAAATACACCTTATCATTGATTGTATGATATGTTAATTTCTTCACTACTTTATTATCATTATCGTTTCGAATAAATACGACTTTTTCGTCACTATAAACTGTAATTTTATCGATTTTCAGGTAGAAATAGGACGTTATTAATAGTATTTGAACAACAAGCAATATCCAAATGGATAATCGCTTATTTAAGCGGATTTTAAACATTTAAAACTCTTTTATAAACAATTTGTACCTACATAACCTCACTTTTTTAATATTGCTTAAATTATTGTAAAATCGTTGATTTTCTACTAAAAACGTATCAATTTTCATAATTACAACATTAAATTCTTTGTTTTAATTGTTTAAGTTTCGAATTTATAGGAAATCTGGACCACCGCCCAAATCTATTTTAAATTTTCGGTGTGTTCTCAAATTGTCGCGAACGTGTTCGAATCGACCAATCGAACAAGTTCGAGCATAAGAGAAACACACCAGTTCGAATAAATCACTAACAGCGGGAAATTTGAATTGTTTTTTTTTCTTCGTTGTTTTAGGTACCCATCAAAGGTGTTTGTGGGTGATACGTTCTGTTACTTTTCCGGGATGACTTTTGCCGTTGTTGGTATTTTGGGACATTTTAGTAAAACAACGTTACTATTTTTTATACCGCAAGTGTTTAATTTTCTATATTCATTTCCACAATTATTCCATTTTATACCGTGTCCGCGGCATCGTTTACCAAAATTCAATTCAAAAACGGATCAATTAGAAATTAGTACAACGAAATTTCGTTATAGTGAATTGAATATTTTTGGTAAATTTCTAATAAATTTATTTCGTTTTCTACGTTTAATTAAATGGCAACAGAAGAACGATGATGTGACAACAAATAATTTCACCTTAATTAATTTAGTTTTGTTATATTTAGGACCATTAAATGAAGGCAAATTAACGACAATTTTATTAATAGTTCAAGTGTTCTGTAGTATTTTGGCTTTTATTGTACGATATCCGTTAGCATCGATTTTTTATGATATTTAGTATCCGGCCGGATACTGGATATCCGGCGGTTTATACAAAATAAGCGCCAAAGACTAGTGCACTGTATTTTCGAAAATAAATACTTGTTAATTAGTTAGTTAGTCTCTTAATTTACATCCCGCAAAGTAGACTGTGATTTCCGTCAAAATCAAATTAATCAAAAATGAATGAAGACGATTCGCCCGCGATCGGTGTACGTTTTAACTGTAAAAAATCACCTAAAAACTATTTAAAAAGCGATTTTTAGCGTTACAGTGGCGGTCGAGACGCTAAATTCAACCGGCACGGTACCGGCAAAGCGGTCTTACCGAATGGCGATATGTACCAAGGGCGATACGTGCACGGTAAACGGCACGGTGACGGTTTGTACGTGTTCAGAAATGGCGCCCGTTATGATGGTAATTGGTCGAAAGGTCAGTATTTGTCCACCAATCATTAGAGTAACTGAAGAAAAAATGGTTTAATTAATTAAAGGGAGAAAGCACGGTAAAGGAGAATTCATTTATCCGGACAACTCACGATACGTCGGTAATTGGCAACAAGATCTGAAACACGGTAAAGGCGTCTACTATTACCCCAATGGTGATATCTATAATGGTAATTGGTCCAATGATGTTCGAGAAGGTTATGGTGTTTATTTTTATAAATCGTTGAATGTCACACAAATAAGTACGTTAATTTTTCTTATTGTTTTTTTGTCCCTTTCATTTTTTGACGGTTTAGATATGTGGGAAAATGGTGAACTACATGGTCCCGGAATTATCGACTATGATGGTTGTTATAAATATTATGGTAATTTCGAAAATAATCTACCAAAAGGTCGGGGATGTTTTGTTTTCGATAATAAAATAATGCAACACGGTTTTTATATATGGTCACATCAAAATCCAGTATGGCAAGCAAGATACGTAACGGAATTTAAAGAAGAATTGTTACCACCACAACCTCAACCACCTGTGGAATACGAACAGATTGATATCCTCGATTATCTTGAGCAATTTTATCGAGAATATAAATCGGCGGAGGGTTGTTGATGAAATCCCAAAAAATTTTATAATAAAATTTGATTTATTTACACAATTTACTAAAGAAACTCCTATCGTCCACTATTTGATGTTAACATATTAATTAGTGCAGCCTTCTCTTTCTCCTTCTTCTTAACGATATCGATACAACGGTTCCTCCATGTACTTTTACGTAGTTTAATCGGCCGACTTCCTACATATCGCCCTGTCAACATTTACAAATTTGTATTGGAAAAGGAACGAAAGTACAAATATATATACACACACACGCACACACCAACACATACACAGGTGAGTGCGCTGCTAGAATGTAGTCAGTATGATTCTCTTCAATATTAGTAAAACATTTATACGCTACACATCAACTTTACCACCGAAACATCTGCAACAAGTGAGTATTTGGAATGTTGTAAGTGTTTTCGCGAATATTTCCTAAAATTTTTTAAATTAATTACCAATTAAAATTTTAATTCTTCGGAACAATTAAATTTAAATCGATTTAAATTAAATAAACAGCGGTTCCATTATATTTTCTGTTTAAATGGATTTGAATTAAATTTTCAACACACTGTCCCTGATTGGACAAAAAAAAACTTGGCGGCACTCTAAATCAAATTTCTTCGATAATAACATTAAACAAAAGATTAAAAGGGGTGAACTACTAAAAAAAATCAAACGATAATTGGCCAATTAGTAAAAAATATCGTATTTTAAGTAAATTGATATTCATCTATAAATAAATTGTGATATCAAAGGTTTATTAGTTTTCCTCACAAATTGGTGGATGCGCCGGGTACTTTCCACTATCTACGATCTATTAATTCCTGATTTTATTATAAAGCTTTGAAACATGTTTAAAATCATCGATAATGGAGCTTTAAATAGTGTACACTGAAAGTGTTTAAATTATTATCTACACTGTTGCAGCTTAGCAAAAGTCTCTTTCTCTGTCGTTATTATTAGGCGGGTCAGTATCAAAATTGGGGATTCCCAAACGATTTTAATCCGCTATTGACAAAATTCTAGATGAAATTCATCAGGGTTAATTAAAGGGAGAAGACAAACAAACAATTCTGTAACGTATAACTTTCAAAAATGCTTTGGCAAACGTTAATTTAAATATAACTTACAATTTTAGGATAAATATACAGGGATGGCAAGCGAAACAGTCTAATTCGATTGTAATATTTTGATTGCCGTCCCTGTATGCAATGTGTCCTAGGATTGAGTTGACAATAGAGAAAAAGCTTAATTTTCAAATTTTTAAGAAAAAGTCATTCTTTATAAAAAGTTCTGCTTGCCGAGAAAAAAAAAATTCAGATCAGATTATATCTTTATTAAATTTAGTAAAAATAATAATAAATAATAATTTTAAATGATTTTTGGGTGCCATTTTCCTATTTATATTTATACCGAATTTTCCTATTATATTAAAAAAAAATAATAAAAAATACATTAAAGAAATAAAAAAGAATAAATTTTTGATTTTTTTAATTTATAAAGTAAAATAAAATTAAAAAAAAATTGCTTCGACAAATAAAAGAAAACTTCTCGCATGAGAAGATTGAACCCCCTACTTTTGAACGCGATACAACGACGAAACCACTAGAGCGATTCCAGGTTACAATTAAAAGAATAACTTAATAATATACTATATTTGCTGAAAGTGAATTTTTAAACGTCAAATGTATCAAAAAAATTCCCCAAGTATATGCCGTATATATGGAAATATAGGTATTTTTAGGCCGTTCAGTTGCACATTTGACGTTTAAAAATTCACGTCCAACCAGTAAATTTGGTATACTAAATGGACACAAAAAACTTTAAACGCTTTTTTCGTAAGAATGGCTGCCTATTGTGCTTTAGTTTTTTAATATGTTGTTAACCTAGAAGTATACTACAAGCCTGCAAAAACTCGTTCCGAACTTCATTTCCGAGGTCGTGACCTCTCCTTGTTAGATACAAAAGTTTTCGTTTTTTTTTAATTTTATAAAATCATATAATCGGATTCAAGATTTTTTGATGGTAATCTCATTTTCTCAACAAGTAGAACTTTTAATAAAGAATGACTTTTCCACGTAAAATGAAAAATAAAGACTCTTTTTCGCTCCTGTCAACTCGATCCTGGGACACACTGTATATTCTACAATTTTGGATGAATATACAGGGATGGCAAACGAAACAGTCTTATTCGATTGTACTATTTTGATTGCCGCCCCTGTATATAGGGCAATTAGTATTATTATTTATAACAAATCCGATTAGTTATCATCAAATGCAATGGAGAAATTAAATTCCTTAATAATAATAAAGAAATATTTTCAGGATTTTTTAACAAAAAATTGTAGTTATTTTCAACGTCATAATAGATAAATTTCAATAATACGATATTTTTGTAATAATAATAATAACAATGAAATTAAATAAGGTTTTAATGATAAATCTATAAATAATTTTATTGTTGCCAATCATTTTTTGTTTTTTTTTTGTTGAAATACTTGCCTTGCTTGCACAAATTATTAATAAATCGCAAACGTCAAAGTTTATCGGATCGTTTTTCCGAATGATGCTTCAATGAAAAATTAGAAATAGGAAAGCAAGCTTAATTGCGCCCACACAGTTCATAGTTGATTCTTTCGTTGTAGTACATCTACAAAATGATAGAGCAAACGAAAGAATCACCCAAAGTTGTACATACAGGTTGTGTTTTCTAAAGGGGATCTGTAGTCGAGATCTCCCATTAGGTATGGAGTAACAAAAATAAAAGTGTCAAGAACGAATATAGCAACAAATCTAAGAAAAACTTAGGACCTCACAGACATTCTAGCTAATCGGAAAATTGGGAATTTTTAATTCAAGTGATATATAATTGTTCTATATATCAAAGCAACGACGCTATGAGAACTTACATGAAATTAAATTTTTTTTAATTTCTTAATCTCTTTAAACGTAGCCTAAAATTTGAATTCAAATTGTGCCTTAAAGGGACAAGACCCTAATCTAAACGATAAATAATCTTGACCTTCCACAGGTGTTTATTAACTTCATACAGTATCGGCACTTAAAGCGGTTGTATACAAATAAGATCACATACGATATTTGCAATATTAATTTTAATTTTGTTTCAAAATTTTGAAAAATATTTAAGTGAACATTTTACTGGATTAGCAACGATAGTGGGTGGATCAATACAGTAGATGGTAATTTATGAAATGCGAATGACAATAGTTTCTTATTTTATTCGAGAAATGTTGTTCGAGTGTTACATTGACATTATTTTAGTCATAAATCACGCATATTAAGTCTTTTACCTTCAAGAATCGCGTTAAATATTCAGCCAAGAGCAAGTTATGGGCCGAATTTTTTTGTTCGGAAAGTGGGAAGTGTGAAAATTTTTTTGTTTAATCGAGTCAAGAGGAGCATTACAAAAAATTTTATTCACAGAAAAAGCTCGATAATAATGAGAGAAAATATCTCGCCAGTTTAACATGCTACATAATACCGCCCGTGGTCCGTTTTCTTTTAAACCCATCTATTATCGCTAAATGTGCGTTATTAGTAATATATTAATCGTTATTTTATGTAATCACTTTAAGGTGCCGACATTGTATAGTAAAGTCTGACAGCATAGGTTTACAACATTGACCATCGAGGCCACTAACCGTACATAATATGCATCCAAGTTTCTGATTTTTGACTGAAATTGACGAGGTTATGAAATTTAAAAAAAACATATTGTCACAAAGGAATTTCCTAGCTGGTCTGTAAGTAGGTACAATTGTTGTAATTAATAAATGCTTAAAATAGATTGGATGTTTTTATTCGGCACGACCCTCATGTCACATCCACCAAAGTTATATTAAACATTTTGGGCAAATACCTATTAGCTCTACCATCCTTCAAAACTGGGTGTGACAATATTCGAATTTCATGTATCGAGAACATTCTTGTGATGGTAGTTGCTTTAATTATATAACACACGGTTTGAATTTCCCATATTTCCTGATTAGCTAGAAAGTCTCTGGGGCCCTGAATCGTTCTTATATCGGCAGATGTACACGTTCTTGGGACTTCCATTTCTCTTGCTTAACGGCTAATGGAAGATCTCACAACACGAAACCTTTAGAAAAAACATCCTGTATAATGAAAGTCAATTATTCGTGACATGTTCATATTAAAGCTCTTATTTTTCCTATTTAATATTTAATTTGGGAAGAGGATAGTAGGTCGATAGGGAAATGAAACCTTTAATATTTTATCGTCTTTTTTTGTCAATAACAAGATGCACACAATTATGTAATCGTAGATAAAAACTAATGTGGAACGGTTTCACACAATAGATACGTGTAAAACAAGAACCGTGGCAAGATCGTTGTTATCACTAGTTAAAGGAAGAATTTTCCGTACCGTGTAAAAAAAGGCATGTACCTAAATATGGCCTGTTTTACACACAATCGCACAAAATCGAAAATGTTATTCAAACAAAAATTATTTATTAGCTTGTTTGTTGTTGTGTTACGGAAACTTTTTCAAAATAATGTTTCCATTTTATAAACTTTCCATTATTTGCCAATTACAGTTGTCGTCTACAATGTGGACCTGACTGGTAAAGTCAACCAAACACCCCATTTTGAACAGTCGTTATTTTGGGAGTTTCTCGATTGAATTCAAGGGATTATTCTAAAGGACACGTTTCATTTGATTCGTGATCATACTCAAATCTAATGGAATCAAATCGAAATTAAAGTTTAGCGATCGTAAAATTAATTGTCTGGAAATGACAATGAGATCAGAGGGGAGGGTGTCCAATTTTTGTTGGCTTCAAGATTTTAATGTCGCAATTATTATGTCACGTCAAAAAAAATGGTATTATTCAGTTTTAGGAAGACGGAGATTTTGGCGTCAATTTGATATCGAACAGGTCGTCTATATTTAGAGATGGAATCTCCAAAAATATTAAGAAAAAAAAAACATTCTGTAACATATCAACAAATCCATTATATAATGATTATAAAAAAAATGACACGATTTGAAGGGTCTTAAGATCTGTAATCAAATTTGTAAAGGAATGTTATTTTTTCTGATATCAGGCGCCAGCCAGTAATAAAATCTTGACGATTAAAATTTGCGTCATTAAATGTATTTTTGTTAATAATAATTTAGAAATTTTACTAAAAGAAATCAATTTTATAGCGAAAAAAAAACATTTCCTTACAACTTAATCTTTTGCTTATTAATAACAAACAAACAATTATCATTAATTGAAATTTTGCAATTGCGAGTGGACGACTCTCGATTCTATTTTCAGATCTCATTTACTAAAAATAATCAGACGGCATAATTATTATTAAAATTGATAAAAAGACAAAGTTCATCGTCAGACGAAGAGTATTTTTCACTCGGAATTCACGTGTATGTGTGTGTTTCAAATTGGGAGAGGGACTAACTAACAACAATCAAAATTTTTAGTCTACCCCTGACTAACATTATTAAACGATCTTGTCTTAAATCGAACAAACGGTACTTTTCGATACTATTTCAAATTATAATTGCTTGATTTTTGTTTTTTTTTTATTTTACAGAAACGATGCGACTCACACATCTTCTAACAATCATTATTTTGGTTTCATTAATCCACTACAACTGTACAGCACCACCTTTTAGTATTTATTGTAAATCAAATGATCACGAGCACAAACATGCAATGAAGAATATATTTGTGTCGCGTGGATGGAGTGCTGGTGGTATGCCATTTAGTGTCCTTTATATGGATCCTACATTTTTAAACACTAACGAAACGGAATCGTTGAAGAATCAACAGAGACACATTAAAAAACAACAACAACAACAACACAAACAAATTAGAAATCAATCGAAATTACAGAATACGATTAGAAATCAAAATACTCGTATGCCACATTCGGTTATACCACAATTATTTGTATCGTATGGTTGGGGACCATTGGGCAAGTAATTTTTAACTCTTTTTTTTTTAATTAATTTCAAATATATCTGTGGAATCAAATTGTTTCTTATATGTGCTCTTTTTTTCTCGACTGAACTTATACTAACTTCATCTCACCTTAATTTATTATTATTATTATTTATATAAATGTAAAAATTAGCAAATTATATAATAAATTCAATGTGCAAAAATTTCGATTTTGTTGCATTTTCCGTAAAAAAAACAAACACCAGTTTAATGCCTACACAAAAGCTCCGTCACACTGGAACCGCTTGATTAAATACCCAATTATTTTTTTCTCATTTTAACCTACAAACGATGCTTATTAACGTTTAAACGTTACTTTTTCAATACTTGCTGTTAAAGTCCTACTTTATCGACTAACAATTCGAAGGTAAAGTAGCTCTTTACTAACCTCAATACTGAAGTGTTTACTTTACCCACCTCAACGATAAACGAGCAACTCCATAGCAACCAACAGCAAATAAACCAAAACAATTGCTAGTTGTTTAGAGAAATCTAGAGCGAAAGTTTGACAAATCCGCAGATAAGACTTTACCACCGTGTGCAGTACAAGATTTTTTCAATTACTTACCCATGGAGTCTATATAAGGAGCACGAACTCCATGTATGCAAATTTTTTCTAAAAATAAGAGGGCGCTAGTGTTCCATTTGTACTACTGATTTCAGCTAACTAGATGCCGAAATGTCAAATTTTTATTTTTTGTTTAATATACAAATACTAAGGTTACGTTGCTAACTTCACCGTGGAGGGAGTATTAACTGGAGGGAGCATAGTCTATCTTTCCTGTGTTAAGAAAGTGACGACCCTACAGAGACCTTTTATGGCTCCTTCTGCTGCACTGAGCATGCGTCAATCCATCTAACAATTCGACTTTTTGTGCACAGTGGCGTGGTGTTCTGTGGCCTTTGTCCAGTGTGTTTATAATAACGTTGATACTACGTTGGTGCTACCGGTTCCCATTGGTGTCCAGTGTGTGCATTGTTTTTATAAATTGAGACGTAATTATTACA